>CM035163.1:72845353-73445353 GCA_020205615.1 Panax quinquefolius
AAGAACACATCCCAACCCTTTTGCCCAAGATCATCAGATGACAAATCCTCCGAGCCGATGGTATCGCTGTAACAAAAATAAATAAGTCTCCTCGAGTTCTTGAAAACTCTTCTCACATTCTTCGCTTCCAACCGAACTTTGTATCTTTCCGAGTCACCGAAATTAATGGAGTAGCGATTCGAGAAAATCCTTCCACGAATCTCCGATAATAACCACTAAAACCGAGAAAGCTACGATTTTAATCCATCGATTTAGGTTGTTCCACTTTGAATAGCTTCAAATTTCTTGGTCAATGATATTCCATGACTTGATACCACGTGCCCAAGGAATGCTACTTCTTCAAGCCGTAACTCGTATTTCTTCAACTCGGCATAAAGCTTATATTCACGGCTTTTTGGAGTGTCGCCTCAAGTGTTGCTCATGATCTTCACGGCTTTTGGAATAAATAAGGATGTCATCAATAAAGACGACCACAAAGTGATCTAAATATTCCTTGAATACTCTGGCTCATCATATCCATGAAGGCAAAGAGGAGCATTAGTCAATCCAAAGGACATGACTAGAATTCATAATGCCCGCATCGAGTTCGGAAGCCGCCTTTTGGAATGTCACGGCTCTAATCTTCAATTGGTGATATCCTAACGTAAGATCAATCTTTGAAAAGAATTTGGTTCCTTGCAATCGGGTCAAACAGTCATCAATACGCGGCAATGGATACCTATTTTGATGGTGACATGATTCAACTCCCGATAATCAATACAAAGTCGCATACTCCCATCTTTCTTCTTCACGAATAGAATCAGAGCACCCCAAGGAGAAGTACTAGACTTAATAAAGCCAATGTCTAACAATTCCTGCAGCTTGGGTCTTTAACTCCTCAAGTTCAATAGAGCCATTCGATATGGGCTTTGGAAATAGGTTTTGTATCGGGTTCAAGGTCGATACAAAATTCAATTTCACGCCTGGGGTAGGCCAGAAGTTCTTCTGGAATACGCCAGAAATTTATTAACAATAGGAATATCGCTTAAAACCGATTTATTTTTATTTAAATCTATGACATGAGCTAAGAAAGCTTGACATCCGCTTTTCAATAAACGAATAGCTTTATGGCTTGAGATGACCGTGATTGATTTTAATGGTTTGGTCGTTTGAATTCGCATAATAGGTTGATTAGGAATATGAAAGCTAACAACCTTACGAAAAACAATCAATTTTTGCATGATAAGTAGTTAACCAATCAATCCCTAGAATCACGCCAAATGCAAGTATTTTAATGAAATAAGATCGACAGTAATGTGAGGGTACCGATTTGAACCAAACAAGACTTATAAACAAAGGGATGTAATGAAGGTTTCTCCCAACGGAGTTTCCACAGATAAGTCAAAGTCTAATTTCTCCTGAGTCAAATTTAATCGATGAGCGCAAGTAGAGAAATAAAAGAATGGGTAGAACCCCAGATCAAATAAAGTATAGACTTCATTAGAGTTTATGATAAGCTTACCCGTGATGACCTCATTCGGATTCCTCGCTCTTTGGGAGGTCACAACAAACGCCTCCCTCAGACTACCGGCTTTTGAATTTTCCGACGGCCTTTGGTGCCTCCATCCTAGTTTAATTTGTCTTCAGAAACGACAAAATCGAGCTAAGTGACCTTCTTCCACAATTATAACATGCTTTGACTGATACGACGCAGCTTGATCGATGTGTCCCTCTCCTCCGCATTTGAAGCATACGATAGGTGGTCTTTCTCCTTCCTTAACAACGGGTGCCAAAACGACGCCTTTCCATCATTGTTGAATCTCCGCTTTTCAAATGTCCATTCTATTGTTTTGGCCCCGATTACCACCGGTGGTTACTATATCCGCCCGCTGATTCCTCCACGCTTGTTGTCACCGCTTCGATGACTACTCTCACCGGTATTATAATTTTGCACGTCCGCTTCTTTTTAGTTGTGGTTGACTCATTATCGCTGCTCCACTAATCGAGCCCTATTTACAAACATCCTAATACAAACACGCTTTATGAGAAATAAGATGTCGACGATTCCCGCTTCAAACCTCTTAAAAACATTCGCCATTCTCTCTTCATTATCCACCAAGTGGGACGAAAACCGTGATAACTCCGCAAATTTTGCCTCGTATCATGGCTACACTTGGCCATATTGTTTTGTTCCAACTTGATAAATTCCACCTCCTTCATGTGGCGAATACTTTCGTGAAAGTATTTGTCGTCAATGTACTCCCCGAACTTCTCCCAAGATATCTTCAAGACAAAGAGTTGAGTACGCTTTTACCGATTCCCACCAAAAATCCGCCTCTCCGCAAGAACATAAAGGCGTAAAGGGAACCTTTTTCTCTTCTGAGCATCCCAAGACATCAAATATCTTGGTAATCATTTATCCATGCTTCCGCCAAGTGGTTTTGCTCTCCCTTAAACTCCGGTGGTCCCAAATTAATTGTTTAGCGGTGACCACCGAGAGTTTTCCGTGTTTCCACCTACATTTTTTGGATAGAGTCGCCTCGTCATTGCATAAAAATCAGATAAAGCCTCCGAACATTTGATCATTCATCATTTGGTCAAGGTTGTTGTTTCGTATGAGGATTGTCGCCTTCCCGATGCATTATCTCCTCGATTATCGATATGTGGTGAATCAACGATCGCATGCGCCCCATTGCTATTCTCAACATTCTCGTATGTCATTTTCAGCCACAAAACAAAAGGTTAAAAACAAAAATTATCCTTAATCTGACATGTAACAAATTATCCCTATCTTCCATACCAACCAATAAAATAGCTCATAAACTTAGTAGGTCATATCTATCATATCTCTAAGGACGCCCCCAAAATTAGGTATACATCACCCATCTTGGGTCGCCACTTACATGGTATGTAATTTAAATACAACTTACTAACATAACTGCTGTGGTATAATACGATATAAACCGTGAGTTTAAATACAAATATCGCTCACTAGATATTATACAAACTCAAAAGGAGTCCTCATTACAATTATTATCACACTATTTCACGTAATAGTGAGGACTACTAATGCTATCTTCAGACCATCACTGCTTCCCCGACTCGTCCCAAATATATTCTCATTTCCTCAGAGAATAAAGGAAAGAAAGGGTGAGCTCAACTAGCCCAAGAAAGAAATATTATGACTAAGATAATGCGTAATAAATTATCAATAGTCTTCAACAATGTTAAACCGATAAAATACAATAGACAACCAGCTTTTAATCATAATGAATATGCAATCCATTAAAAGAGTCAAGTAGAAAATAAAGTCTACTATCTTTTAGGTTTTAAAAGGTTTTTCATCATCATATAAATGAGACTCACTTTTTAATAAATATTCCACATCATCGAATCACCCCGCACTACTACCAAGGATATTCTTTAAGATCACGACCACAATTATTCATGCACTACGCCAAGAATATTTGTGTATTCATTAATGGTCATGATCATGCCAACAATCGCCATCAATGCACTACTACCAATCGAGGATTTTTACCACATCATTTGTAATATTACTACCATGATTACACCGAATAGTCTCTCGTCATAATCATACCAAGTCCATCTATGCACTACAAAAGCCACGTATGACTTTTAAAAAAATATAAATACGAGGATGATGACAATGATATAAGAATTCAATAAAACAAGTTCAAGAATTATTTTATCCAGAATTATTAACGCCCAAATTATCAACATGATATCGCTTTTGAGAGTAAAATTCAAGAATGATCGTAAGAATATTTCCATGAAAAGATATCGATGAAACGCAAATATCAAGGATATTCCACTAATTTCATGGAGTATAGAAGTCAAAGTTTTAACCAACCGGGTATAATAAAGAATGGAATAACAAAAGAAATCACCATGCATGCGATAGACCGCACGCATGTGTTATTCCAATGTAATAATAAATAATCTAACCAAAGTCGTGAAATTCACAATGTTCCAACATGATGATGTTCCAATATGTAATAATAAAAAGATGGAACTGTGTCCTGTAAAAACACACATGCATATATATTCCAATGTAATAATAAAGATTTTAACCAGTCCTGTAAAACACACGCATGTGATGTTCCAACAGTATAATAAAGATTTTAACCAGTCCTGTAAAACACATGCATGTGATGTTCCAACAAAATAATAAAGATTTTAACCAGTCCCGTAAAAACACATGCATGTGATGTTCCAATGTAATAATAGAAGAATGTCACCAAGTATAGGTAAACCACGATACAAAAGTTATTCCAATGTAATAATAAAGCAATGGAATAACAATGCTTCTTCATGAATAAGAAAGAATAACACCCTTACATTTGGTAGAGATTGAATACCGCGCAGAAGTAGTAAAGAATAAAATACTCTTCTTCTTTCTCTCTTATTCTCTATACTTTCTCTCTCTATAGCTTGAATGAATTCGTGAAAATAATGAAGCCCTAGGCCTCTATTTATAGAAGATTTCTAGCTTAAGACCGCCGTGTGAAAAGGCAAGGCTTTGCTCGATTTACTAATGATGTGAAAAGAAAAGTGGTTCGACGCACAGAATGTGAAACGACAAGTGGTTCGACGCTCAGAATGTGAAACGATGTGGTTCGACGTCCGGTAAAGGTAATTACTATTAACGGTAGGTAAATACTATATCGACGGTAGGTAAATACTATTCACAAGGGTAATTACTATCGACGAAGGTAATTACTATCGACAAGGTAATTACTATCGATTTAAGGTAAATACTATTCACAAGGGTAATTACTATCGACGAAGGTAATTACTATCGATTTAAGAGAGACTCTTAGATGATGACATATACGAAAGCCCCCATAAAATAATCAAACTTACCACAAATCATTTTTTTTTCATCAACACATATTTAATCTTTCAACAATTATTAATCATTTATAACTTGTCGCCTCAATTATTGATTTAATACTATAACATATTATACGTATGATAATCGTGACAATAATCAATCAATAATATAAGAGATATGATGCAAAGAATTATCAGAGTAATAATCGAGCATAATCGAAGTGACTTCTCACGTAAGCATCAATAATCAATACCGCGCTACTACGCAACCACGCCAGACATCGCATTTTTTACCACCGGGTAGTTCAACAGCTTTAACTCAGAACACTCCGCCGTTATTTTTATAAAATATTTTTGTCGCTTTCAATCCGACAATAATTTCATTGTGGGGTCCACCAATGATTGAGCTGCATCAGTATTTAATATTCCCTAACAAAAAGAATATTCCCCACCAAACGAATATTTTATAACAACTTGATACTTTGCAAAATTTATAAATATTACCCACAACTATAACATTATATCAAATTTATTCCATAATATTCAAAAATAATATTTATAGAAAAATTCATCTTTATTTATAAAAGTCGGGTCTTACAACCTCCCTTCTTATGAAATTTCACCAAATTAGGGTACGACTGGTATGTCAAGAGGTAAGGATACCTTGATTTCATTTCGCATTCTAACTCCCAAGTCATTTCTCAACATCGTGGTTCCTCCACAAAACTTCGATTGAGGTATAACCTCGAGCGTAGAATATGTTCCTTCTTATCCAAAATTTGAACAGAACCTCTTCATACGCCAAATCTTCCGCTATTTCGTCCTGCTTCTAACTCAATAATATGGTTCGGGTCTTTCACATATTTACGTAATATAGATATGTGAAAAACGCATGAACACGAGACATATTTGCGGTAGAAAGCGAGTCTATAGGCCACGCCCTACTCGATCGAGGATTAAAATGGACCGATGAATCGAGGATTAAGTTTTCCTCTTTCCAAATCTTGTAACTCCTTTCCATGGAGCAACTTTAACAACACACGATCTCCTATATCGAATTCCACGCCCTTTCGATGAAGATCAAGATAACTCTTTTGTCGATTTTGTGAGGTTTTTATACGCTGTTTGATCGTTTCAATCTTTTTCCGTAGTCATACGCATTCAACTCCGGCCCCAACAACGCTTGCTTCACCCACCTCATCCCAAAGATACCGAGAACGACACTTTCTTCCATACAACGCTCAATGGAGCCATGCCAATACTTGCTTGATAACTGTTGTTGTAGGAAAACTCCACCAATGGTAAGAACTTGTCCCAACTCCCTTGAAATCAAGGACACGTAGTCTTAATAGATCTTCAAGAGTTTGAATAGTCCTCTCCGATCGTCTGTCTGTCTCTCGAGGATGATATGCCGAGCTAAATCGTAAGTCTGCGCTCATAGCTTTTTGCAAACTAACCCAAAATCGTGAAGTGAATCTTCGGTCTCGATCGTAAACTATGGATACCGGTGATACCATGCAGCCTTACAATCTCGCTTATGTACATACGAAAGCAAGACGCTCAAGTGTATAAGTTTCTCAGATTTGTAAGAAATGAGCGTACTTGGTCAATCTATCAACAATGACCCAAATCGCATCAATGCCTTGAGAAACCTTAGGAAGACCCAGAACGAATCCATGGTAATGTGCTCCCACTTCCATTCGGAATTTCAAGTGGTTGCAATGGACCTTTTGGTACTTGATGCTCCGCTTAACTCGCTGACAAGTTAGACACCTCGAGATAAACAAATACTATCTCTCTCTTCATATTGCTTCCACCAAAATGTATGATTTAATATCATGATACATTTTGGTACTCCCAGATGGATTGCAAATGGTGTGTCAGGCCCCATCATGATATTATACTTTAAATCGTATCGTTAGAACACAAAAGTCCGGAGTCGACTCAAGTATTCCTTCTTCATCGATTCTTGCTTCCTAAGAGATAGACCTTCTTGCACTTTCTTCCTCATACGATCACCTCCAGTGTCCAGAAGCTCGAGCAAATTTTAACTTTATCGATTAAAGTTTGCTCTACTCAGATACTCGCTATCATCACACGCGTCCCCTGAGTCTTTAACTCTATCTCCATCCTTTGCAAGTCACACAAAATGGGCTCATATTGATAATATCGCACTCAGATTTCAGCATATGATTTTCTACTCAATGCGCCGCCTACCACGCTCGCTTTTCCGTGATGGTATCGATGGTACGATCATAATCTTTCAATAGCTCAAGCCAACGCCGTTGTCGCATGTCGAGTTCCTTTGAGTGAAGAAATATTTGAGGCTTTTACGATCCGTAGAAGATCTCCACTTTCTCCCCATACAAGTAATGCCTCCAAATTTTAAGTGTAAAGATAACAAATGCTAACTCTAGATCATGAGTAGGATAATTCCTCTCATATTCTTTGAGTTGTCGCGAGGCATATAAGCTATAACTTTTCCATGTTGCATAAGAACACATCCCAACCTTTTGCTCAAGCATCATCAGATGACAAATCCTCCGAGCCGATGGTATTGTCGTAACAAAATAAATAAGTCTCCTCTCGAAGTTCTTGAAAACTCTTCTCACATTCTTCGCCCCAACCGAACTTTGATCTTTCCGAGTCACCGAAATCAATGGAGTAGCGATTCGAGAAAATCCTTCCACGAATCTCCGATAATAACCAAATTAAACCGAGAAAGCTACGATTTCTATTACATCGATTTAGGTTGTTCCCAAATTTTGAATAGCTTCAATCTTTGGTCGGGTCAATGATATTCCACGACTTGATACCACGCGCCCAAGGAATGCTACTTCTTCAAGCCGTAACTCGATTTCTTCAACTCGCATAAAGCTTATATTCACGGCTTTTGGAGTGTCACCTTCAAGTGTTGCTCATGATCTTCACTACTTTTGGAATAAATAAGGATGTCATCAATAAAGACACCACAAAGTGATCTAAATATTCCTCAATACTTTGCTTCATCATATCCATGAAGGCAAAGAGGAGCATTAGTCAATCCAAAGGACACGACTAGAATTCATAATGCCCGCATCGAGTTCCGAAAGCCGCCTTTTTGAATGTCACGGGTTCTAATCTTCAATCGGTGATATCCTAACGAAGATCAATCTTTGAAAAGAATTTGCTCTTGCAAATCGGGTCAAACAGTCATCAATACGCGGGTAATGGATACCTATTTTTGATGGTGACATGATTCAACTCCCGATAATCAATACAAAGTCGATACTCCCATCTTTCTTCTTCACGAATAGTAATGAGCACCCCAAGGAGAAGTACTAGACTAATAAAGCCAATGTCTAACAATTCCTCGCAGCTTGGTCTTTAACTCCTCAAGTTCAATAGAGCTATTCGATATGGGCTTTGAAATAGGTTTTGTACCGTTCAAGGTCGATACAAAATTCAATTTCACGCCTGGGGTAGGCCAGAAGTTCTTCTGGGAATACGCCAGAAATTTATTAACAATAGAATATCGCTTAAAACCGATTTATTTTTATTTAAATCAGGATATGAGCTAAGAAAGCTTGACATCCGCTTTTCAATAAACGAATAGCTTTTATGGCTTGAGATGACCGTGATTGATTTTAATGGTTTGGTCGTTTGAATTCGATAATAGGTTGATTAGGAATATGAAAGCTAACAACCTTACGAAAAACAATCAATTTTTGTATGATAAGTAGTTAACCAATCAATCCCTTGTAATCACGCCAAATGCAAGTATTTTTAATGAAATAAGATCGACAGTAATGTGAGGGTACCGATTTGAACCAAAACAAGACTTATAAACAAAGGATGTAATGAAGGTTTCTCCCAACGGAGTTTCCACAGATAAGTCAAAGTCTAATTTCTCCTGAGTCAAATTTAATCGATGAGCGCAAGTAGAGAAATAAAAGAATGGGTAGAACCCAGATCAAATAAAGTATAGACTTCATTAGAGTTTATGATAAGCTTACCCGTGATGACCTCATTCGGATTCCTTGCTTTTTCGGGAGGTCACAACAAACGCCTCCTCAGACTACCGGCTTTTGAATTTTCCGACGGCCTTTGGTGCTCCATCCTAGCTTTAATTTGTCTTCTAGAAACGACAAAATCGAGCTAAGTGACCTTCTTTCCACAATTATAACACGCTTTGACGGCATGACGCAGCTTTGATCGATGTGTCCTCTCCTCCGCATTTGAAGCATACGATAGGTGGTCTTTCCTTCCTTAACAACGGGTGCAGTGTCGCGCCTTTCCACCATCATTGAATCTCCGCTTTCAAATGTCCATTCTTATTGTTTTGGCCCCCGATTACCACCGGTGGTTACCATATCCGCCCGCTGATTCCTCCACGCTTGTTGTCACCGCTCGATGACTACTCTCGCCGGTATTATAATTTTGCCGGCCGCTTCTTTTTAGTCAGGTTGACTCATTATCGCGCTCCACTAATCGAGCCCTATTTACAACATCCTAATACAAACACGCTTTATGAGAAATAAGATGTCGACGATTCCCGCTTCAAACCTCTTAAAAACATTCGCGCCATTCTCTTCATTATCCACCAAGTGGGACGAAACCGTGATAACTCCGCAAATTTTGCCTCAGTATCGCGACACTGGCCATATTGTTTTGTTCCAACTTGATAAATTCCACCTCCTTCATGTGGCGTAATACTTTCGTGAAAGTATTTGTCGCTGAATGCCTCCCCGAACTTCTCCCAAGATATCTTCAAGACAAAGAAGTCGAGTACGCTTTTACCGATTCCCACCAAGAATCCGCCTCCGCAAGAACATAAAGGCGCAAGAAGGAACCTTTTGCTCGAGCATCCCAAGACATCAAATATCTTGTAATCTGCTTTATCCATGCTTCCGCCAAGTGGTTTTGCTTCCTTAAACTCCTAGTGGTCCCAGCCTCTTGAATTGTTTAGCGGTGACCGCCGAGAGTTTTCCGTGTTTCCACCCACGCTTTTGGACAGAGTCGCCTCGCCACCGCCATTGCCAGATAAATCGCATAAAGCCTCCGAACATTTGATCATTCATCATTTGGTCAAGTTGTTGTTGTTTGTATGAGGATTGTCGCCTTCCCGATGCACATTATCCTCGATTATTGATATGTGGTGAATCAACGATCGCTCAAGGCCCATCGCTATTCTCAACATTCTCGATGTCATTTTCAGACATCGCCACAAAACAAAAGGTTAATTGACATGTAACAAATTATCCCTATCTTCCTACCAACCAATAAAATAAAGACATAAACTTAGGTAGGTCATACTAATGAAGGTATTCCCCGCCTCCTCCCTCCTCCTAGTACTATTCTCACATCTTAGCCAGGATCATATCCTAAGCTCGATATTAAACCGTGACGCCCCCAAAATTAGGTATACATCACCCATCTTGGGTCGCCACTTACATGGTATGTAATTTAAATACAACTTATTAACATAATCGCTGTAGTACATACGATACATAAACTCGTGAGTTTAAATACAAATATCGCTACTAGATATTATACAAACTCAAAAAGGAGTCCTCATTACAATTATTATCACACTATTTCACGTAATAAATGAGGACTACTAATGCTATCTTCGTGACCATCACTGCTTCCCCGACTCGTCCCAAATTTATATTCTCATTTCCTCAAGAGAACAAAGGAAAGAAAGGGTGAGCTCAACTAGCCCAAGAAGAAATATTACGACTAAGATAATGCGTAATAAATTATCAATAGTCTTCAACAATGTTAAACCGATAAAATACAATAGACAACCAAGCTTTAATCAAGCAGCCGAATATGCAATCCATTAAAAGAGTCAAGTAGAAAATAAAGTCTACTATCTTTTAGGTTTTAAAAGGTTTTTCATCATCATATAAATTTAGACTCACTTTTTAATAAATATTCCACATCATCGAATCACCCCGCACTACTACCAAGGATATTCTTTAAGATCACGACCACAATTATTCATGCACTACGCCAAGAATATTTGTGTATTCATTAATGGTCATGATCATGCCAACAATCGCCCATCAATGCACTACTACCAATCGAGGATTTTTACCACATCATTTGTAATATTACTACCATGATTACACCGGTCAGTCTCTCGTCATAATCATACCAAGTCCATCTATGCACTACAAAAGCCATGTATGACTTTCAAATAATATAAACATGAGGATGATGACAATGATATAAGAATTCAATAAAACAAGTTCAAGAATTATTTTATCCAGAATTATTAACGCCCAAATTATCAACACGATATCGCTTTTGTAGAGTAAAATTCAAGAATGATCGTAAGAATATTTCCATGAAAAGATATCGATGAAACGCAAATATCAAGGATATTCCACTAATTTCATGGAGTATAAAGTCAAAGTTTTAACCAACCGGGTATAATAAAGAATGGAATAACAAAAGAAATCACCACGCATGCGATAGATCGCATGCATGTGTTATTCCAATGTAATAATAATAAATAACGGAACCAGTCGTGAAATTCACAATCGGCATGTGATGTTCCAATGTAATAATAAAGATGGAACCAGATCCTGTAAAAACACACATGATAGATATTCCAATGTAATAATAAAGATTTAACCAGTTTAACCAGTCCTGTAAAACACACGCATGTGATGTTCCAATGTAATAATAAAGATTTTAACCAGTCCTAAAACACACGTGTGATGTTCCAATGTAAATAATAAAGATTTTAACCAGTCCCGTAAAACACATGCATGTGATGTTCCAACAAAATAATAAAGATTTTAACCAGTCCTGTAAAACACATGCATGTGATGTTCCAATGTAATAATAGAAGAATGTCACCAAGTATAGGGTAAACCACAGATACAAAAGTTATTCCAATGTAATAATAAGCAATGGAATAACAATGCTTCTCTTCATGAATAAGAAAGAATAACAACACCCTTACATTTGGTAGAGATTGAATATCGCAAAGAAGAGGTAGTAACAAAATACTCTTCTTCTTTCTCTTATTCTCTCTATACTTTCTCTCTCTATAGCTTGAATGAATTCGTGAAAAATAATGAAGCCCTAGGCCTCTATTTATAGAAGATTTCTAGCTTAAGACCGCCGTGTGAAAAAAGGCAAGTGGCTCGATTTAACGACGAATGATGTGAAAAGAAAAGTGGTTCGATCGCCAGAATGTGAAACGACAAGTGGTTCGACGCCCGTAATGTGAAACGACAAGTGGTTCGACGTCTGCGTAAAGGTAATTACTATTAACGGTAATTAAATCGACTAAGGTAAATACTATTCACAAGGTAATTACTATCGACGGTAATAATTACTATCGACAAGGGTAATTACTATCGACGAAGGTAAATACTATTCACAAGGGTAATTACTATCGACAAGGGTAATTACTATCGACGAAGGTAATTACTTATCGACGAAGAGACTTTAGATGATGATATATAGCCCCCATAAAATAATCAAACTTACCACAAATCATTTTTTTTTCATCAACACATATTTAATCTTTCAACAATTATTAATCATTTATAACTTGTCGCCTCAATTATTGATTTAATACTATAACATATTATATATGATGATAATCGTGACAATAATCAATCAATAATATAAGAGATATGATGCAAAGAATTATCGTATAGTAATAATCGAGCATAAATGAAGTGACTTCTCACGTAGAGATCAATAATCAATACCGCAGCTACTACGCAACCACGCCAGACATCGCATTTTTTACCACCGGTAGTTCAACAGCTTTTAATTCAGTAATACACCTCCGCCGTTATTTTATAAAATATTTTTGTCGCTTTCTCAATCCGACAATAATTTCGCTGTGGGTCCACCAATGATTGAGCCATCAGATTTAAATATTCCTAACAAAAAGAATATTCCCCACCAAAACGAATATTTTATAACAACTTCAGTATACTTTGCAAAATTTATAAATATTACCCACAACTATAACATTATATCAAATTTATTCCATAATATTCAAAAATAATATTTATAGAAAAATTCATCTTTATTTATAAAAGTCGGGTCTTACAACCTCCCTCTTAACAACACATGATCTCCTATATCGAATTCCACGCCCTTTCGGCGAAGATCAAGATAACTCTTTGTCGATTTTGTGAGGTTTTTATACGCTGTTTGATCGTTTGAATCTTTTCCGTAGTCATACGCATTCAACTCCGGCCCCAACAACGCTGCTTCACCCACCTCATCCCAAAGATACCGAGAACGACACTTTCTTCCATACAACGCTCAATGGAGCCATGCCAATACTTGCTTGATAACTCGTTGTTGTAGGAAAACTCCACCAATGGTAAGAACTTGTCCCAACTCCCTTGAAATCAAGGACACAGTAGTCTTAATAGATCTTCAAGAGTTTGAATAGTCCTCTCCGATCGTCCGTCCATCTCGAGGATGATATGCCGAAGCTAAATCGTAAGTCTGCGCTCATAGCTTTTTGCAAACCAACCCAAAATCGTGAAGTGAATCTTGGTCTCGATCGTAAACTATGGATACCGCAAGATACCATGCAGCCTTACAATCTCGCTTATGTACATACGAGCAAGACGCTCAAGTGTATAAGTTTCTCAGATTTGGTAAAGAAATGAGCGCACTTGGTCAATCTATCAACAATGACCCAAATCGCATCAATGCTTTGAGAAACCTTAGGAAGACCCCAGAACGAAATCCATGGTAATGTGCTCCCACTTCCATTCGAATTTCAAGTGGTTGCAATGGACCTTTTGGTACTTGATGCTCCGCTTTAACTCGCTGACAAGTTAGACACCTCGAGATAAACAAATACTATCTCTCTCTTCATATTGCTTCCACCAAAATGTATGATTTAATATCACGATACATTTTGGTACTCCTGTGATGGATTGCAAATGGTGTGTTGTGCGCCCATCATGATATTATACTTTAAATCGTAGGTCGTTAGGAACACAAAGTCCGGAGTCGACTCAAGTATTCCTCTTCATCGATTCTTGCTTCCTAGATAGCACCTTCTTGCACTTTCTTCCTCATACGATCACCTCCGTGTCCGTAGAGTTTGAGCAAATTTTAACTTTATCGATTAAAGTCGGCTCTACTCAGATACTCGCTATCATCACACGCGTCCCTCGAGTCTTTAACTCTATCTCCATCCTTTGCAAGTCACACAAAATGGGCCTTTATATTGACAATATCGCACTCATTTTTGCATATGATTTTCTACTCAATGCGCCGCCACCACGCTCGCTTTTCCAGATGGTATCGATGGTATGATCATAATCTTTCAATAGCTTCAAGCCAACGTCGTTGTCGCATGTTGAGTTCCTTTTGAGTGAAGAAATATTTGAGGCTTTTATGATCCGTAAAGATCTCCACTTTCTCCCCATACAAGTAATGCCTCCAAATTTTAAGTGCAAAGATAACAACCGCTAACTCTAGATCATGAGTAGGATAATTCCTCTCATATTCTTTTGAGTTGTCGCGAGGCATAGGCTATAACTTTTCCATGTCAGATAAGAACACATCCCAACCCTTTGCCCAAGCATCATCAGAGATGACAAATCCTCCGAGCCGATGGTATCACGTAACAAGTCTCAAATAAGTCTCCTCTCGAGTTCTTGAAAACTCTTCTCACATTCTTCGCTTCCAACCGAACTTTGTATCTTTTCGAGTCACCGAAATCAATGGAGTAGCGATTCGAGAAAATCCTTCCACGAATCTCCGATAATAACCAAATTTAAACCGAGAAAGCTACGATTTTGGCCATCGATTTTGGTTGTTCCTTCCCACTTTTAAATAGCTTCAATCTTTGGTCAATGATATTCCATGACTTGATACCACGTGCCCAAGGAATGCTACTTCTTCAAGCCGTAACTCGCATTTCTTCAACTCGCATAAAGCTTATATTCACGGCTTTTGGAGTGTCACCTCAAGTGTTGCTTCATGATCTTCACGGCTTTTGGAATAAATAAGGATGTCATCAATAAAGACGACCACAAAGTGATCTAAATATTCCTTGAATACTTTGCTCATCATATCCATGAAGGCGCAGGAGAGCATTAGTCAATCCAAAGGACATGACTAGGAATTCATAATGCCCGCATCGAGTTCTCGAAAGCCGCCTTTGGAATGTCACGGCTTCTAATCTTCAATTGGTGATATCCTAACGAAGATCAATCTTTGAAAAGAATTTGGCTTCTTGCAATCGGGTCAAACAGTCATCAATACGTGGCAATGGATACCTATTTTTGATGGTGACATGATTCAACTCCCGATAATCAATACAAAGTCGATACTCCCATCTTTCTTCTTCACGAATAGAACAGAGCACCCCAAGGAGAAGTACTAGACTTAATAAAGCCAATGTCTAACAATTCCTCGCAGCTGGGTCTTTAACTCCTCAAGTTCAATAGAGCCATTCGATATAGGGCTTTGGAAATAGGTTTTGTACCGGGTTCAAGGTCGATACAAAATTCAATTTCACGCCTGGGGTAGGCCAGAAGTTCTTCTGGGAATACGTCAGAAATTTATTAACAATAGGAATATCGCTTAAAATCGATTTATTTTTTATTTAAATCAGGATATGAGCTAAGAAAGCTTGACATCCGCTTTTCAATAAACGAATAGCTTTATGGCTTGAGATGACCGTGATTGATTTTAATGGTTTGGTCATTTGAATTCGATAATAGGTTGATTAGGAATATGAAAGCTAACAACCTTACGAAAACAATCAATTTTTGCATGATAAGTAGTTAACCAATCAATCCCTTAATCACGCCAAATGCAAGTATTTTTAATGAAATAAGATCGACAGTAATGTGAGGGTACCGATTTGAACCAAACAAGACTTATAAACAAAGGATGTAATGAAGGTTTCTCCCAACGGAGTTTCCACAGATAAGTCAAAGTCTAATTTCTCCTGAGTCAAATTTAATCGATGAGCGCAAGTAGGAGAAATAAAAGAATGGGTAGAATCCCAGATCAAATAAAGTATAGACTTCATTAGAGTTTATGATAAGCTTACCCGTGATGACCTCATTCGGATTCCTTGCTCTTTGGGAGGTCACAACAAATGCTCTCCTCAGACTACTGGGCTTTGAATTTTCCGGGACGGCCTTTGGTGCTCTCCATCCTAGTTGAATTTGTCTTCTGTGAACGACAAAATCGAGCTAAGTGACCTTCTCTTCCACAATTATAACATGCTTTGACGACATGACGCAGCTTTGATCGATGTGTCCCTCTCCTCCGCATTTTAAGCATACGATAGGTGGTCTTTCTCCTTCCTTAACAATGGGTGCTTGGTCGACGCTCTTTCCACCATTGTTGATCTCCGCTTTCTTAAAATGTCCATTCTTATTGTTTTGGGCCCGATTACCACCGGCGTGGTTACCATATCCGCCCGTTGATTCCTCCACGCTTGTTGTCACCGCTTGATGACTACTCTCGCCGGTATTATAATTTTGCTTACCGCTTCTTTTTAGTTGTGTTGACTCATTATCGTGTTCCACTAATCGAGCCCTATTTACAACATCCTAATACAAACACGCTTTATGAGAAATAAGATGTCATGATCTCCTATTTCAAACCTCTTAAAAACATTCGCGCCATTCTCTCTCATTATCCACCAAGTGGGACGAAACCGTGATAACTCCGCAAATTTTGCCTCGTATTGCGACACACTGGCCATATTGTTTTGTTCCAACTTGATAAATTCCACCTCCTTCATGTGGCGAATACTTTCAGAAAGTATTTGTCGTTGAATGCCTCTCGAACTTCTCCCAAGATATCTTCAAGACAAAGAAGTTGAGTACGCTTTTACCGATTCCCACCAAAGAATCCGCCTCTCTGCAACATAAAGGCAAAGAAGGGGAACCTTTTGCTCTCTGAGCATCCCAAGACATCAAATATCTTGTAATCTGCTTTATCCATGCTTCCGCCAAGTGGTTTTGCTCTCCTTAAACTCCGGGTGGTCCCAGCCTTGAATTGTTTAATGGTGACCGCCTCGAGAGTTTTCCGTGTTTCCACCCCACGCTTTGGACAGAGAGTCGCTTCTCATTGTTACATAAATCGCATAAAGCCTCCGAACATTTGATCATTCATCATTTGGTCAAGTTGTTGTTGTTTGCATAAGGATTGTCGCCTCGATGATGCACATTATCCTCGATTATTGATATGTGGTGAATCAACGATCGCTGCGCTCCATCATATTCTCAACATTCTCGATGTCATTTTCGACATCGCCACAAAACAAAAGGTTAATTGACATGTAACAAATTATCCCTATCTTCCTCGACAAACCAATAAAATAGCACATAAACTTAGTAGGGTCATACTAGCGAAGGTATTCCCGCCTCTCTCTCTTAGTACTATTCTCACATCTTAGCCAGGATCATATCCCTAAGCTCGATATCAACCGTGACGCCCCCAAAATTAGGTATACATCACCCATCTTGGGTCGCCACTTACATGGTATGTAAATTAAATACAACTTACTAACATAACTGTCTGTGTACAATACGACATAAATCGTGAGTTTAAATACAAATATCGCCTACTAGATATTATACAAACTCAATAAGGAGTCCTCATTACAATTATTATCACACTATTTCACGTAATAGTGAGGACTACTAATGCTATCTTCGTGACCATCACTGCTTCCCGACTGCGTCCCAAATTTATATTCTCATTTCCTCAAGAGAACAAAGGAAAGAAAGGGTGAGCTCAACTAGCCCAAGAAGAAATATTATGACTAAGATAATGTAGAATAAATTATCAATAGTCTTCAACAATGTTAAACCGATAAAATACAATAGACAACCAGGTTTAATCAGCAATGAATATGCAATCCATTAAAAGAGTCAAGTAGAAAATAAAGTCTACTATCTTTTAGGTTTTAAAAGGTTTTTCATCATCATTATAATATTTGAGACTCAAATTTTAATAAATATTCCACATCATCGAATCACCCCCGCACTACTACGGCCAAGGATATTCTTTAGTATCACGACCACAATTATTCACGCACTACGGGCCAAGAATATTTGTGTATTCATTAATGGTCATGATCATGCCAACAATCGTCCCATCAATGCACTACGGACCATCGAGGATTTTATACCACATCATTTGTAACATTACTGGCCATGATTATACCGAATAGTCTCTGGTCATAATCATACCAAGTCCATCTATGCACTACAGGCCACAGATGACTTTCAACATAATATAAACATGAGGATGATGGCAATGATATAAGAATTCAATAAAACAAGTTCAAGAATTAATTTATCTAGGAATTATTAACGTCCAAATTATCAACATGATACTGCTTTGTAGAGTAAAATTCAAGAATGATCAGAAGAATATTTCCATGAAAAGATAATGGATGAAACGCAAATATCAAGGATATTCCACTAATTTCATGGAGTATAGAAGTCAAAGTTTTAACCAACTGGGTATAATAAAGAATGGAATAACAAAAGAAATCACCATGCATGCGATGACCAGATGCATGCATGTGTTATTCCAACAGTATAATAAATAACGGAACCAAAGTCGTGAAATTCACAATCGGCAGGATGTTCCAACAGTAATAATAAAGATTTTAACCAGTCCTGTAAAACACACATGCATGTGATGTTCCAACAAAATAATAAAGATTTTAACCAGTCCGTGTAAAACACATGCATGTGATGTTCCAACAGAATAATAAAGATTTTAACCAGTCCTGTAAAACACACGCATGTGATGTTCCAACAAAATAATAAAGATTTTAACCAGTCCCAAAACACACACGACATGTGATGTTCTAACAGAATAATAGAAGAATGTCACCAAGTATAGGGTAAACCACGATACAAAAGTTATTCCAATGTAATAATAAGCAATGGAATAACAACAGCTTCTCTTCATGAATAAGAAAGAATAACACCCCTTACATTTGGTAGGAGATTGAATATCGCAAAGCAGCAGTAGTAACAAAATACTCTTCTTCTTTCTCTCTTATTCTCTCTATACTTTCTCTCTCTATAGCTCAATGAATTCGTGAAAATAATGAAGCCCTAGGCCTCTATTTATAGAAGATTTCTAGCTTAGCACTCTTGCCGTGTGAAAAGGCAAGTGGCTCGACGACTAATGATGTGAAAAGAAAAGTGGTTTGACGCTCGTAATGTGAAACGACAAGTGGTTCGACGCACCGTAATGTGAAACGACAAGTGGTTCGATGTCCGGTAAAGGTAATTACTATTAACGAAGGTAAATACTATTGACGAAGGTAAATACTATTCACAAGGGTAATTACTATCGACGAAGGTAATTACTATTGACGAAGAGACTCTTAGATGATGACATATGAGCCCCCCATAAAATAATCAAACTTACCACAAATCATTTTTTTTCATCAACACATATTTAATCTTTCAACAATTATTAATCATTTATAACTTGTCGTCTCAATTATTGATTTAATACTATAACAAATTATACAGATGATACTGTGACAATAATTGAATCAACAATATAAGAGATATGATGCAGCAATTACTATAGCAATAATTGAGCATTGCTGAGTGACTTCTCACGTAAGCATCAATAATCAATCTGCGTGTGCTACTATGCAACTACGCCAGACATCGCATTTCTTTTACCACCGAGTAGTTCAACAGCTTTTAACGGGTAACACCTCCGTAGTTATTTTTATAAAATATTTTTGTCGCTTTCTCAATTCGACAATAATTACATTAGGGGGTCCACCAATGATTGAGCCATTGTATGAATATTCCCTAACAAAAAGAATATTCCCCGACCAAACGAATATTTTATAACAACTTGCATACTTTGCAAAATTTATAAATATTACCCACAACTATAACATTATATCAAATTTATTCCATAATATTCAAAAAATAATATTTATAGAAAAATTCATCTTTATTTATAAAAGCTGGGGTCTTACAATCTTAGTCATAATATTTCTTACTGGGCTAGTTGAGCTCACCCTTTCTTTCAATGTTCTCTTCAGGAAATGAGAATATAGCTGGGACGAGTCGGGGAAAGGAGTGATGGTCCAGAAGATAGCATTAGTAGTCCTCACTATTTTGTTAAATAGTGTGACAATAAATGTAATGAGGACTCCTTAAGTATGGATATTGTCTAGATGACAATATTCCTATTAGAACTCTCAGTTTGTGTATTGTCGTATGTTACACGACATTTGTATAATTAAGTTTGTATTTGTATTTTGTACCATGTATTTGGCGACTCAAGATGGGTGATGTATACCTAATTTGGGGGCGTCACGTAGGAAGTGGAGCTGCAAAGACACAGCTTTTAAGTTTAGCATCGGCAACAAGCAATACGCAGATAGAAAATTAACATTTTGCCCTACTGATGAAAAAGACCTAATAAGCCCTCGCAAAAACATAGATTAAGCAAAATAATACCAAAATAATATAAAAGCTATATAAACTAAAAAGAACAAGCACTTTCTTAAGCAATAAAAGATCTGATTCACAGGTATAAATCCCACTCATCACAACGCTCCCATTGTTAGTCTTTTGTGGGCCTCGACTTACTTTTACGAAAATTGTTTATCGTATTATTTGATGAGGAACGTAGAGTCTATGCTTTACTTTTCTTTGCGTTCTGAGCTCTACGTTTTGTTCTACGATTGATTGTTCTACGAACAGAGAAGCCCTCTATGATTGTGCTTTCTACGATCAGCTCTACGAATTTGATCTCTATAATTCTGGAGTTGACTCTACAATCTTTTTTTTACTATAAGGTCTTATCTTCACTCTGGGATCCGGTCTTCACTATTTGATCCTGAGTGAACTCTTGTGATATCCTGAATATTTATATGACTTATAAATAAGAGCTTGAGCAATTAAATAAAGGTTAAAATTTAAAACCTAGATTGGGAGTGGATGAATGATTAAATATTTAAATCTAATCTATGTGTTAAGAGGAACAAATATAGTTGAGAGACTTTTGGTGCAAAAGGCTCTAAGGAGGTTATGAAGAGAAGTTAGAAGATCAATCATTAAATAAAGTTATTTTAGTGACTCGATAGATGTAACGCCCCAGAAAATCGAACATTTTGTAAATATTTTTAATGATGAATAAAATAATATTATTTATTATTCATATGTGTTAGTAAGATGAATGTCATTTTATAACCTAGAAACGCTTGAAAGCCGTGGTATTTTAACTACGTGGGAGAATTAAAGTGTTTGAATTTCTAAAACGAAAATAAAAGTTTTCCGAGAAATACGTAACGTTATAATATCAATATGAGATAAATTATGTAATAATAATCTAAGTATGGAAAATGTAATATTTTGCATGCGGACTTAATTGAGAATGTTAGAAATATTAAGCGTTAAGAAAAGAATGTGTTAATCGTTATAATGCGTAGGCATTGTGCGTTATTGAACGTAAGTATGATACTGACGCTTTATACGAGTATGTATGAAGAATGGAATAACGTATATTACGAATTAGTATACGAGCTAGCATATGAGAATTATACGTGGTATATTTATGTTAAGATTCTTAATTGAATGTAATGGACTTGTAGGATTATTAGCTTAATGGTAGAAGTCCAATTAGTAAAGTGATACTCAAGCCCAAGTGTTTGATATGTCATGAGTCCAAACTATTGTAGTATAAGCCCAACAAGGAATTAGCTAGATTAATTAGCAAGCCCAATATGATAAGCCATGATCCATGGAGCAAACCATGTTAATGTGGGTAGACTTAATGGGCAAACATTTTAAGTGGTGAGCAAGTGTTGTGATGACCAAGTATTAGAAGTGGCTAGCAAGTAGACTTGGTTGTTAAGTAATGAATAGTAAGGAGGTGGGATTAAGGAGGTTAATTGAGGAGGTGCAATGCCTAATTGACCATAATGCCCTAACTTTGGATTGCTATAAATAGAGAAGCTTCAATTCATTTGTTGCTTGATAAAATTTCTCCCAACTCCTCTCAAGTTAAGTAACTTATTGGTTAGAGAGAATAAGCCACATAAGTCAAGAATAAGTCAAAAGTTCTTTGCTAGTTTCCAAAGAGAAAAGAAGTACAAGTGCTTCTAGGGTAAGACTCTTGTCTAATGTATATTCATTTCTATCATTGTAGGGTGATAAGAGAAGTATGATTGTATGTTAAGAACATATAAGAAGAAAGTAATGAATGAACTTAAGTCGAATAAGTTGAATAAGCAACTTGAACCTAAATAAGTAGATAATCTTGTGAAGAACTTATCATATGTTTGTCATATGATGTTAGTATGTTCAATATATAATGAGAACATTGATTGATGGACTTAAGTTCATAGTAAGTCATAAGCATGAGAATTGTAGTTCATAAGTTAAATAAGTCATTGACTTATGAGAATAAGTCAAAACCTACTTTGATAATAAGTTGGTGTAATAAGTAACTTGAAATGTTTATATGTTGATTAAAATCCATTTAGAATGATTAGTAATGAGGTTTCACTTAAAATTCACACGATTAGATTTATAATCGTCGAATTCGTGAAATTTCTCGAAATGGAAGTCGATTTTGTGTTTGAAGTCGAAAACGTTGGTTTTCGATGGAGACACTTCATATTTGGCATTATAGAGTTGCGGACTCAAAATGACCGAATTCGACTTAGAACGTAAGAAAACGAGCGCCGAACGCTCACTTAACGCTTATCGCTTTTGTTAAAAATGAACTAATAGGTGAAATTTTAGCAAACAAAGTCAAATAGATAAAATTCTTGCATGAACGCGTAGAATATGTAATTTGTGAACCGTAGGCTTTTGAACGAGCCAATTCGGACTTATAACGAAGAAGTTATGCGTCCGGAAGTTTCGCCAAATTTGCAAAAGTCAGAAAATTTTCTATAGGCAGAGTCAGCCATAGCAACCAACCCAAGGCTAAATGAGTGGCAAGCAGAAGCAATACCAGTATGTGTCATCAAGGCATATTGTCAATCAAATCATGCATGCCATGAGATGAAGAGTTAAGTGTGGCGCAAGCAGTAGCAAATTCCGATGTCGTATCAAGTAACCCATACCAACAGTCAGAAGAAGTTGAAGAGCTATGATCAAAGCGCCGCAACGCCAACCCCTAGAGTTTCGCGAATAAGAATGTTTACAGATATAGAATGAAAGAGAATTCATTAGTAATGAACTAAGGTATAATCATAACATTGTTAAGGCATTGTTAGACACTTAATGTATGATGATTAAAGGTTAATAATCAATTGAATGTGAACATAATGAAAATGTAATGAAAAGCCGAACCCATAAATAACATATCTAAGTCAAGATTTAGATTGAGATGAAGGGTAAGATATAGTAGTATACTTACTTGATTAAATGTGACCTAATATGGTACGGTATATGATCATGTATTGTAGAGACTTAGAGACTTAAAGTGTACGTGTGATAATCAGTAAGCAGACGCTGAAGGCAAGTATTCTAACCCTTGTTCCAGCCTCACCGACAAGCTTTGTAATTCATGTATTCTTTCGCATGAAGTCTTGAATAATGAAGTCAAAGCCAATTCTTTCGGCTAGACTTATATTATGAATCTATCAAGCATGATTAATGTTTATCGAGTTATATTGGTGTGGTTTTCAAATGAAGACTGAGTATGTTAAAATGTTTTTGTCATTTAACAACAGGCACGTAAGGTTGCCACAACTTAAACGTATACACGTTTAATGAATGTAGTGTCGATCAACATAGAGTACTATAGGTCGATCACCTAGACGTGTTTGTAAGTAATGCCTCTGACTTACTTGGACTTAGTTTCGGATGTCCTTTTCAAAAGAACTTATGAAATGCTCAAGGTCTTGGACCAAAATTGATGTTTTACCTGAATATTGTTGTTTTAAAAATGTTTTGAATTAAAAGAAGTGCTATTTTGAATTATCGATAGTATTTCAGTAACTATTGTTCGCCATCAAGATATATGAGTTCTATGTTTCAAGCATGTTGTTTATTAGAATTGTAGTACTTGTTGAGCTAGTCATGCTCACTCTTGCTTGAACCATATGAACATAGCTTAAGATCGAGCGAATATCAAGGCTCAAAGATAAGGATAAGGGCAAGACGAAGACGAACCCTTAGATTACTTATGTAATAGTATAGGTGAATGTTTGTAATATATTAAATATTATGACAAGAACGAATGAATGGGTTATAAAGAACCTGGGGAAATGTAATATTATTTTGAATATATAGAAGACATATTCGTTCATTGAGACTTTTCAATTGAATGTATGTGAATGAATGGTAGTATCGCAAAGCACCATCCGCTTCGGGTTGGAAGATACCCGGATTTGGGGTGCCACAGGTTGGTATCAAAGCATTAGGTTATAAAACTTAAGGGGGGATTTAAAACCTTAAGTCATAACCTTAAGAGAAGTCAAAGAAGTAAAAGAAGAAAATAACCTTATAAAAATACATTATGATTATATTATGTGTTTTTATTATTCTACCGATATGTACTAATCAACTTAATTATTTTGTGTAGATGTCGAGAGAAAAATGGAATGCATGTAGATGGATGAACCATTTAGTGAAGAGTCTATGAACCAAGTAGAGGTTATACCGAACTCCATAACAAAGCAGAGCCTCGAGTTAGTTGTTATTGAGTCCGGAGACTTAGAGGATCCCGACCTTATGTCAAGATTCGATGGTATGATAGAGGAAAAGGTGGAGGTGGTGTCCTTCAACCCAGAGAGCTATAGCAGAGAGATGGCTCCGGGGAGTCAATGATGTCATTATTTATGTCAAGTTGGATAGAAATATCCATTACTTGTGAGAGGTTAAGGAGCCAAAAAGCGAGCTCCAAATGGTTATAGAGGATAAGACGGATGTGAGTCCATGTGGGAGCAAGAACACGATGAGAGATTTTGGCTAAGGAAAAGTCCACGAAGTTGAAGCATGAGGTTTTTGAGCTCAAGGAGGAGCTAAAAACCAAACGTCGAAGAAGATAGGGAGAATGTCCTATATCCATAGGAGTTCTCATACAGATTTCCAAAGCAGCAGTAGCCGGTTATCCATCAGAGAGTGGGGGGCGACGCGACATACTATCACCGTGATATTATCATTTTGGGTCTTCGCCAAGGCAGATTTTGATAATGCCTTAAGGCAAATATAATCTAGTAGTAGCTAGAGTAGTTTAAGTATGTAAATATTTTGTATTTAGTGAGTGACGTAAAGCCCTCTTTTGTATAGCAAAGGGTAGTCTTTTGTAAATCCCAATTTTTGGAAAGCAATAGCGGGATAGTAATGTAATCAGCTTAGGCTATGTAATGTAATCGATGTAGTATTATACTACAAAGAATGAATATAAGCCTTTTTATAAAACAATCGAGCCATGGATGTTAAAGTTATTATTTAATCTTGAATGATAACTAATTAATAAGAAGGAAATAATAACGATGATGTGTTGTTTATCAGATCAAGAAAATGCCGCCAAGAAGAGTGCAACGAAACTAAGGTGTTAATGCAAACCAACTGGAGGGAGGTCCGGTTATTCCAATGAAAGAGTTTGTTAACTTAATAACAGTTGCATTTAATAGAACTGGAGCTAATATCCCCGTAAACCCGGGAGTAGCACGAGCTACGACCTTTAAGGATTTCAAGAGCGTTGGTCCGCCGAGTTCAAAGGAACTACTTTTACCCTATCGAGGCCCAAACATGGGTAAAGGAAATCGAGAAGGCATTTGTGATAGCAAATGTCGACGAGGCCCAAAGGTTGCCTTTGCAACCTATATGATGAAGGAGAGGCCAACTTTTGGTGGGAGCCCAATCAAAGCCAGAGCGGATATAGGGAACGAACGTGGGTGAGGTTCAAGGAGATATTCTTCGAGAACTACTTTCCCACAAGCATGCAGGGGGAGGATGGAGATGAGGTTTCTCGATTTGAAACAAGGGACACATGATTCCTCAATCCTCAATACGCCGCCAAGTTTAATGAATCTGCAAGGTTCGCTCCACACCAAGTGGACACCGAGGTAAGGAAGGCGCGACGGCTCGAAAGGTGGCTTGAAACCTCGCTCTATAACCGTGTGTCTCAGTTTCCAGTACTACTTTTGGGACCCTTTTAGAGAAGGCGATAATCACCGAAGGTGGTAGTGAGGCATTGAGTCAATACCACAAAGAAAAGAAGAATAAGGGAAGATCGATGGGGAGTCAAGATAGAAGGAGCTAGTGGCGAGGTGGAAGAAGAGGAAGGTATTTAGCTCTGGGAATACCGGAGAGTAAAGCAAGGAGACTCAAGAGAAGGATGGAGGCCTCAGAAGACTTGCGGGAAGACTCACTTAGAGTCTGCCTCAAGGGAAGGGCCATGTGTTATAATTATGGATAGAGGGGGCACATCATACCTAACTGTCCCAGTCCAAGAAGAATCATGGATGCTTTGTGTGTGGGTCAACCAACCACATGGTAAAGAGCTGTCCAAAGAAGGGAATGGACGGGAACTGGGGCACTAATAGCGGGAAGTTAGCTATTGGGGGTCCAGCGCAGTCGGGTAGGCCGATGGGCCATACCTTTAACATAATAGTCCAAGATGCAACAGCATCATCACGGACATCGTCATAGTATTATTCCGATCAACGACATAAATGCTTACGTGTTGCTTGATTCGATTCTACTTGTTCTTTTCTTGTTCATTTTAGCTAGACGATTAGGATTACTTCCCGAAAAGTTGCCTATACCTTTAAATATTAAGGTAGCAAACGAAGAAATAATTCATGTTGAAGATGTTCATAAGAGTTGTTGCGTAGATATACGGGGTTGTAAATTATCGGTAGATTTGATACCGATAAAGTTAGGAGAATTCAACGTAATTCTCGGGATGGATTGGTTAGTGAACCATGGGGCAATTATAGATTGTCAAAAGAAATGTGTGAACATTAAAACGTTAAAACAACCTCGTGTAGTATTTTACGGGAATAGATCGTCGAGATGTTTGTGTTGTAACCATGACACAAACTAGGAAATTACTGAGGAAGGGGTGTATAGGTTATCTGTGTCATGTTGTTGATACCCAAAGAGTGGGTAGCAACCATGGAACAAATACCTATAGTGAGTGAATTTGCCGATGTATTTTCGAGTGAACTATCTGGGTATTCCACCACGATAGAGAGACCGAGTTCATCATAGACATCGTGCCAGAGCGCGCACCAGCTTCTGGCACCGTATCGTATGGCGCCAATGGAAATGAAGGAGTTGATGGTGCGCTTACAAGAACTGCTGGACATGAAGTACATTCAACCGAGTGTTTTTCACCGTGGGGAGCACCAAAGAATGTTTGTCAAGAAGAAGGACGGATCGTTAAGACTTTGTATCGACTACCGAGAGTTGAACAAGTTAACGATAAAGAATAAATACCCATTGCCCAGATCGATGATCTCTTTGATCGCTTAAAAGGGCTAAGTATTTTTCAAAATAGATTTAAGAACCGGGTATCACCAAATTGAAGGTTAGGAAGGAGGATGTACCAAAGACAAGATTCGTGACTCGTATATGGTCATTACGAGTTTTTAGTGATGTCATTTGGGTTGACTAATGCACCAAATTTGTGATTTATGATATGATGAACAGAGTGTTCAAATAATATTTGGACACAAGTTTGTCGTGTTTATCGATGATATTCTAGTCTATTCTAAGACGCCGTAAGATCATGCGATCAAACACCTAAGATTAGTGTTGAGACACTAAGAAAGGAAAAGTTGTACGAAATTCAATAAGTGAATTTTTGGTTGGAGAAGGTACAATTTTAGGTCATGTCATTGATCCATGAGGAGATTTCAGAGAGATCCAAAGAAGGTGGAAGCCAAGATGAATTGGGAACAACCGAAAACGCCGACGAGGTGCGAGTTTCCTAGGGTTAGCGGTTACTTTCGAGATTCATTCAGATTTTTCAAGATAGCTACTCCGCTTGACTAACTTCGACGAGGAAGACTGAAATATACGCTGGATCGACAAATGTGAGGACAAGCAAGAACTCAAGAAGAGGTCGAGTGAAGCTACTGCTTTGTCATTACCATGTATGACACATGAAATTTTTTTATAAGCGATGTTTCAGATAGAGGACTTGGTTGCAAGGCTTCTCATGCAAAGATGGCAAGGTCATTGCAGATGCATCTAGGTAGTTGAAGGATTATGAGAAAGTTTACCCTACTCATGATCCGAACTAGCCGCAGATAGTTTTTGCTCTAAAGATATGGAGACATTATCTTTATGGAGAAAAATGTGAGATATACACTGGACCACAAGAGTCTAAAATATATCTTCACACAAAAAGGAGTTGAATATAAGGCGAGGAGATGGTTGGAGTTGATAAAGGATTACGACTGTGAGATCCTGTATCACCCTGGAAAAGCTAATGTAGTTGTCGACGCCTTAAGTAGAAAGGGTCGGGAAAAGTTGTCTATGTTAACGGCTCAAACTGAGTTAATAACAGAGATGGCTAGAATGGAGATAGAAGTGAAGTTGCCAAGAGAATCGGGGCAGATACTTTTTACAACAGAGATGAAATCTACTATTGTAGAGAGAATCAAGGAGGTGCAGCTCATAACTGATGAGTGTGATCGAGTAAAGGAGAGATTAACAATTGGAAAAGAGACTAAGTACAGTCTTGATAACGAGGGGTTATTGAGATTTGAAGGAAGAATTTGGGTTCCAATGAGACGGAATTAAAGGAGCAGGGTTCTATAAGAGGCTCATAGTTCAAGGTTTTCGATTCATCCTGGTAGCACTAAGATGTATCAAGATATTCGATAGAGTTTCTGGTGGCCAAACATGAAGAGAGAGATAGCCGAGTATGTGAGTAGGTGCTTGACTTGTCAGAGAGTTAAGGTCGAACATCAACGACCAAGTGGCTTGCTACAGTCATTGGAAATTCCAGAGTGGAAATGGGAGAATATCACGATGGATTTTGTGGTAGGACTTCCGACTACTCAAAAGGGGTATGATGCGATTTGGGTAATAGTGGACCGGTTAACGAAGTCGGCTCACTTTTTGCCAATTAGGGTCAAGTATAACTTAGACCAATTAATTATACTTTATATTAAGGAAATAATTTCTAGACATGGAGCACCAGTATCGATTGTGTCAGATCGTGACCCACGATTCACATCGAACTTTTGGAGAAGTCTACAAGAACAGTTGGGAACATAGTTGAAGCTGAGTACGGCATATCATCCATGTAATCGATGGATGAGCGAGAGAACAATTCATATTAGAAGATATGTTAAGATCTTGCGCCATGGATTTCAAGGGTAGTTGGGATGATCATCTATCATTAGTAGAGTTTGCGTATAACAATAGTTATCATGCAAGCATAGGTATGCCGCCTTACGAAGTTTTGTATGGAAGGAAATGTAGAACACCATTGTATTGGGATGAAGTGGGAGAACGCCAATGTTGGGACTGAAGTTGGTCCAAAGAAATGCAAATGGACATTGTTAAACCGATACAGAATGCGTTTGGTAGCGTACCAAGATATAAACAAAAGAAGCTTACTGATTCGCATCGAGAAAATAGAGAATTTGAAGTAGGCTCTTACGTCTTCCTGAAGGTATCTCCCTGGAAAGGAAAAATACGCTTTGGAAAGAAGGAAAAGTTAAGTCCGAGGTTTATAGGACCTTTTGAGGTATTAAAACGGGTGGGTGAGGTAGGTTATATGGTAACATTACCTCCAGACCTAGAATGAATACATAATGTGTTTCACGTATCCGTGTTACGACCTTATAAGCCAAATTATAAGCACGTGATAGAATATGAGCCTATTCATATCAAGAAAGACTTAACGTACGAAGAAACGCCGATTCAAATTGTCGATAGAAAGGAACAAGTTCTGGGGAACAAAGTCATATCTTCTGTAAAGGTGATATGGAAGAACCACGATGCAGAAGAAGCAACGTGGGAGTCGGAAGAAATGATAAAAAAGAATTACCCTCAATTATTTGTGTAATTTTTTATATATATATAGCGATATTCTGGGGACAGAATCCTTATAAGGGGGAGAGAGTGTAACGCCCCAGAAAATTGAACATTTTGTAAATATTTTTAATGATGAATAAAATAATATTATTTATTATTATTATGTGTTAATAAGATGAATGTCGCTTTATAACCTAGAAACGCTTCGAAAGTCAGTAGTATTTTAACTACGTGGAGAATTAAAGTGTTTGAATTTCTAAAACGAAAATAAAAGTTTTCCAGAAATTTTTTCAAAAACACTATTCATCGATTTATGCTCGGAATTATTTTTTGAACTTCCGAGAAATACGTAACGTTATAATATCAATATGAGATGGATTATGTAATAATAATCTAAGTATGGAAAACGTAATATTTCGCATGCGGACTTAATTGGAGAACGTTAGAAATATTAAGCGTTAAGAAAAGAATGTGTTAATCGTATAATGCGTAGGCATTGTGTGAGTTATTGAACGTAAGTATGATACGATGTTTTATACGAGTATGTATGAAGAATGGAATAACGTATATTACGAATTAGTATACGAGCTAGCATACGAGAATTATACGTGGTATATTTATGTTAAGATTCTTAATTGAATGTAATGGACTTGTAGGATTATTAGCTTAATGGTAGAAGTCCAATTAGTAAGTGATACTCAAGCCCAAGTGTTTGATATGTCATGAGTCCAAACTATTGTAAAGATATAAGCCCAACAAGGAATTAGCTAGATTAATTAGCAAGCCCAATGATGATAAGTCATGATCCATAGAGCAAACCATGTTAATGTGGGTAGACTTGATGGGCAAACATTTTAAATGGTGAGCAAGTGTTGTGATGACCAAGTATTAGAAGTAGCTAGCAAGTAGACTTGGTTGTTAAGTAATGAATAGTAAGGAGGTGGGATTAAGGAGGTTAATTGAGGAGGTGTAATGCCTAATTGACCATAATGCCCTAACTTTGGATTGCCTATAAATAGAGAAGCTTCAATTCATTTGTTGCTTGATAAAATTTCTCCCAACTCCTCTCAAGTTATGTAACTTATTGGTTAGAGAGAATAAGCCACATAAGTCAAGAATAAGTCAAAAGTTCTTTGCTTGTTTCCAAAGAGAAGAGAAGTACAAGTGCTTCTAGGGTAAGACTATTGTCTAATATATATTCATCTCTATCATTGTAGGGTGATAAGAGAAGTATGATTGATATGTATGTTAAGAACATATAAGAAGAAATTAATGAATGAACTTAAGCTTCTAATAAGTTGAATAAGCAACTTGAACCTAAATAAGTTGATAATCTTGTGAAGAACTTATCATATGGTTGTCATATGATGTTAGTATGTTCAATATATAATGAGAACATTGATTGATGGACTTAAGTTCATAGTAAGTCATAAGCATGAGAATTATAGTTCATAAGTTAAATAAGTCATTGACTTATCAAAACCTACTTTGATAATAAGTTGGTGTAATAAGTAACTTGAAATGTTTATATGTTGATTAAAATTCATTTAGAATGATTAGTAATGAGGTTTCGCCGAAATTCACACGATTAGACGATAATCGTCGAATTCGTGAAATTCTCGGAATAGAAGTCGTATTTTGTGTTTGAAGTCGAAAACGTTGGTTTTCGATGGAGACACGTCATATTTGGAATTATAGAGTTGCGGACTCGAAAATGACCGAATTCCGACTTAGAACGAAGAAACGAGCGTTGAACGTTCACGAACGTTTATCGTTTTTGTTAAAAATGAACTAATAGGTGAAATTTTAGCAAACAAAGTCAAATAGATAAAATTCTTGCATGAACGCGTAGAATATGTAATTTGTGAACCGTAGGCTTTTGAACGAGCCAATTCGGACTTATAACGAAGAAGTTATGCGTCCGAGAGTTTCGCCAAATTTGTAAAAGTCAAATTTTCTTAAAGCACGAGAGTTGGCCACATGCCACCCAACCCAAGGCCAAATGAGTGGTGCAACAGAACAAAATGCAGTGTCGAGGGCATCTCTAAATCAATCAGCCAAGAAGAGAGATGAAGAGTTAAGTGTGGCGCCGCAGCGCCAATTCCAGATGTCAGGTACTACTAACCCACGCCGTAGCACGAGTTGAAGAGCTATGAGCGGCGCCGCAGTGCCAGTGCTAGAGTTTTGGCAGACAAGAATGTTTATAAATATAGAATGAAAGAGAATTCATTAGTAATGAACTAAGGTATAATCATAACATTTTTAAGGCATTGTTAGACACTTAATGTATGATGATTAAAGGTTAATAATCAATTGAATGTGAACGCAATGAAAAGCCAGAACCCATAAATAACATATCTAAGTCAGGATTTAGATTGAGATGAAGGGTAAGATATAGTAGTATAATTACTTGATTACATGTGATCTAATATGGTACGGTATATGATCATGTATTGTAGAGACTTAGAGACTTAAAGTGTACGTGTGATAATCAAGAAGCGTATCAAGAAGGCAAGTATTCTAACCCTTGTTCCAGTTCAGTCTGGACAAACTTTGTAATTCATGTATTCTTTCGCATGAAGTCTTGAATAATGAAGTCAAAGCCAATTCTTTCGGCTAGACTTATATTATGAATCTATCAAGCATGATTAATGTTTACCGAGTTATATTGGTGTGGTTTTCAAACGAAGACTGAGTATACTAAAATGTTTTTATCGTTTAACGATAGGCACGTGAGGTTGCCACAACTTAAATGTATACACGTTTAATGAATGTAGTTTTGATCAACATAGAGTACTATAGGCTGATCACCAAGACGTGCTCGTAAGTAATGTCAAACTTACGGACTTAGTGCCAGGATGTCCTTTTCAAAAGAACTTATGAAATGCTCAAGGTCTTGGACCGGAATTGATGTTTTACTGAATATTGTTGTTGTAAAACATTTTGAATGAAAAGAAGTGTTATTTTAAATTATCGATAGTACTTCGTAACTATTGTTCAGTTACTGAAGATATATGAGTTCTATGTTTCAAGCATGTTGTTTATTAGAATTTTAGTACTTGCTAAGCTAGTCATGCTCACTCTTGCTTGAACCATATGAACACAGCTAAGATTGAGGGGACCGAAGGCTCCGGCAAGGATAAGGGCAAGGCGAAGACGAACCTTTAGAATTCTTATGTAATAGTATAGGTGAATGTTTATAATATATTGAATATTATGACAAGAACGAATGAATGGGTTATAAAGAACCTGGGGAAATGTAATATTATTTTGAATATATAGAAGACATATTCGTTCATTGGAGACTTTTTAATTGAATGTATGTGTGAATGGTAGTACCGTGTAGCACCATCTGTCGGGTTGGAAGATACCCAGATTTGAGGGCGTCACAATAGACGATTTGTAAGACCCCAACTTTTATGAATAAAGATTAATTTTTTTCGAAATATATTTTTGAATATTATGGTGTGGATTTGATATAATTTTATAGTTGTGGGTAATATTTATATTTATAGTTGTGGATATATAACGTCTTATAACTAAAAAGAAGGATGTTATTATATGATACTTCAAAAGAATTTCAATTATTTGATAATGGGTAGACCATATTATGAATGGAAAAGAAGGTAAGAGATAATTATAAAAATGAGAAGTAAAGGGGTGAAGGTAAGAAACGTTATAATTAGATAAGGGTATATGTTATGTTAACTTGATGAAAACAAAACAGAATAGCTATGAAAATGTCAATAAGGGAGCTATATAGTTCAAAACTCAAATTTGAGTTCGGAATAAAATTTTGAAATGTGGACTGCTCGGTTGAGTCCGAAATGTCAAAATTAGTAAGAATAGACTATAAACACAAAATGTGTCGGGGCTGACTTTTTAGTCAAAATCAATAGTTGACTTTTACTGAGAAAAGTCAAACTCAAAATTCAAAAACGAATTTGAAGAAGCGGATGTTTCTATTACGTTGGGAGCGTCGAAACTTTAAATGCTGGAAAACAACACTAAAATCAGGACAAAATGGGGACTTTCAGCCACTGTTCTGGCTAGTTAGAGTTGTTGGAAAATTATGATTTTCTGGGGTTTTGTAGAGTGCAATTCTAACAAGCCATAGCCTCCGGAACGAACCTATTTCGACTTTGGAGGAGAGAGTTATGCAGCTTGGAAATAGGCACATCAAATCTGCCAAAGCAAAAAATTAGTCAACGAAGGTTTTTCGCAGCACTGTTTTGGCGTGACAATGGGTCTGGAAAAATTTTTCATTCTAAGGAAATTGTAGAGGATGTTACGAGCAAGAAAATGGCTCAAGAACAGACTCAATCCGATAACAGATGAGCGAGTTATGAAGTTACAAAGTAGGTGATACGAAAACGGCACAATAGTCAAAACTGAAAAAGTTAGCATAAAGTGGCCTGCAGATTGGGCGCTACAGCACCACTTTCAGAGCATTTTTGGGCGCTGGAGCGCCATAACACCAAGGGAAGGCTAGTTGGACGTGTGGAAGTGTAGACGTCATGACGCCGTAAAAATATTTGTAACCTTGTTTAAAATGTTGTTTCTAATAAAAAGGAAACATTGTTGGAAATAAATTGGGATTAATTTAAACCATCGTGGAGGATGATTTTGAGGGTCGTGACGTTTACGAACGCCGCAACACCTAGAGACATTTTTGAAGTTTGGTCGCATGAATTAAATTATAAAACGTGAACATATGAAATGAAATGAAGTTAATTAAATCATAGAAGAACTTTGAAATATAAGTCTAAATTATGAATTTGGCTAAATAAAATGAAGTAAGCCGATGCATACGAACTTCCGAACGTCGAGTCATCGTGCGACGTTTACTAAGATATGTCGGGTCGAACATTATGAACTATGAAATAAGCTAAAATAAGTTAGCATAAATCAATTTAAGCATCTATATGTTGCTAATTGGTGTGTTGTCGTACATTAAAATTTGTAAGACATTCGAAGGATGATATAACTTAAAGTTGAAAGCAACGCTTAAGGTAAGTTTTTCTAACTATTGTCTAAACTTTATGTTATGCAAATGTTCCATGTTTGTACAACATGTTTAGTTCTTAATTGTCATATGTGACAATACCTGCACTTATGTGTTATCTGAGATGAACTATTTTGTTATTAAACGGTTCAAGCTTTTAAAGTTCTGTTTAGTTATGAACTGGATTACGTCTGTATCTATGCTAATTGTTTTTGGCTAGACAAATGTTAAGGTGTTAAACTGAATTGTGATGAATTCATTGAAGTTAAGAAAAGTTAATCCAAACTATTCAAAAGTTAAAGCGGACACATATTGTGTCATAGAAATGAAAATAGACACAGATGATGTCATAATAATGAAGAAGACATGGCTGATGTTAAACCTAAGAATGAAGAAAGAAAAGATAAAAGTTTTTATGACCATTTAATAGAAATGTTGTTGATGTTTAAAAATAAAATGAAACTAATTTATTTTTGTTTATTCGAGTTGGCTTATAAATATTGTTCAGTATTGAAGTTTTCAAAGAAAGAATATTTGATTTTGATTTCGTGGTTTATTCAACTGTTTTGACTTGCTGAGCAATTAAATGCTCACTCTTGCAAAATTTTAAAACTTTTGCAGCTAGAGCAGAAGGACCTGAAGGGTTAGAAGAAGTTAGGATATAAGAATGCGCTAATGAAGAAGACTTATAGATTTATGCAATATGATTTAATTGTTATATTTTTAATGATGTATAATTCATTAATATTAAAACTTGAAGATGTAAATGTATTAGAACCTGTGATTTGAAGGTGACATATTGTAATATATTTAAATTACATTTATGTCTTAAGATTATATAGGTGTTTATGTTGTATGGATAGTATCGTGACACACTGGACCCGGGTTAAAAGGTAGACTCAAATTTGGGGGCGTTACAACTATGTGTCCTTAATCTTGCTCTATGATCTTCAGTTCACTCTGCGATCTGATCTTCACTATACGATTTTGAGTGAACTCTGCGACCTTAATCTTGCTTAACGATCTTCTGTTCACTCTGTGATCTAATTTTCACTATACGATCCTGAGTGAATTCTACGATCTGATAACATGCTCTACCAACTCAAAGATTACTCTGCAGTCATTATTAACACTTTGAAACAACATAGTAACTTTACGATCGTTTAACATTACTAAATGATCAATTTTTGCCTATTATCTATGCATCAATTCAGCTCATAAAATCAACCTAACAAGTTTGATCTTTCTATTCTAAGTCCTTGTACATCATATCATCAATAAGAACTTTACAAAAGCTACTAGTATAAATATACATTATCATAATCACATTATCAAATTAAAAATGCAAACTCTAACATTATATATAATATAGGTTACGATAGGCTGATCACCTAGATTGCCAGTGGAGAGTTTTTCAGTCTGTGTGACTGTTAAACATCGTGGAGAGTTCACAATTTATAACTATTGAACTTAGTAAGAGTTCATGATTCCTACGATCGCTCAGTATAATGTTAAAAATGATTGAGATTAAAGGAATTCTTTTATTTCCTATTTATTCATATTTTTTCATAAATTCTAGTAATCAAATTGTTGAAACTCTTTGATAATTATCCATTTTGTTCATAACATATCATCCCTTAAATAACTTTATACTTGCTGAGCACATTAGTCGTTCACCCTTGCAAATTATATTTGTAGTTAAAGCAGAAGGTTCGAAAGGATCGAATACTAAGGATAAAGGAAAGAGTAAAGTGGAAGAAGAGAACTAAATAATAAATAAATAATATTATATTGTTTAAATAATTAATTAATGATGTAGTATTTTGGGATGTTTGTACTTGAATGCGATGTACATAAATCGATGTATGTAAAGATTGAGTTATTTAAGTGATGTATTAATAATGTATATTAGTTTGTATTATTTAGTTAGTCATGTATCATGACGATACACCAACTCTCGAGTAATGACTACTCGAATTTAGAAACGTCACAATTAAAATACCAAAATTATCATTACAATAATTTTTAAAATATAATCTCATAAAAGTAAAATAGTAATATAGTATTTTAAGTTAAAATTTGTTTCCAAATCTTACAAACACTTCTCTCCCTTCTCACAAAATTTCTATTCTCTCCCCAATAAAATTTCTAATAAAAAGGAATAAAATTTCTAATAAAAAGGAATAAAGTGTTTGTAATAAATCTCCCTTCTCACAAAATTTCTAATAAAAAGGAAACATTGTTGGAAATAAATTGGGATTAATTTAAACCATCGTGGAGGCTGATTTTGAGGGTCGTAACGTTTTCGAACGCCGCAACACCTAGAGACATTTTTGAAGTTTGGTCGCGTGAATTAAATTATAAAACGTGAACATATGAAATGAAATGAAGTTAATTAAATCATAGAAGAACTTTGAAATATAAGTCTAAATTATGAATTTGGCTAAATAAAATGAAGTAAGCCGATGCATACTAACTTCCGAACGTCGAGTCATCGTGCGACGTTTACTAAGATATGTCGGGTTATAAAACTCGAACATCATGAACTATGAAATAAGCTAAAATAAGTTAGCGTAAATCAATTTAAGCATCTATATGTTGCTAATTGGTGTGTTGTCATATATTAAATTTTGTAGGACGTTCGAAGGACGATATAACTTAAAGTTGTAAGCAACGCTTAAGGTAAGTTTTTCTAACTATTGTCTAAACTTTATGTTATGCAAATGTTTCATGTTTGTACAACATGTTTAGTTCTTAATTGTCATATGTGACAATACCTGCACTTATGTGTTATCTGAGATGAACTATTTTGTTATTAAACGGTTCAAGCTTTTAAAGTTCTATTTAGTTATGAACTGGATTACGTCTGTATCTATGCTAATTGTTTTTGGCTAGACAAATGTTAAGGTGTTAAACTGAATTGTGATGAATTCATGGAAGTTAAGAAAAGTTAATCCAAACTATTCAGAAGTTAAAGTGGACACATATTGTGTCATAGAAATGAAATAGACACAGATGATGTCATAATAATGAAGAAGACATGGCTGATGTTAAACCTAAGAATGAAGAAAGAAAAGACAAAAGTTTTTATGACCATTTAATAGAAATGTTGTTGATGTTTAAAAATAAAATGAAACTAATTTATTTTTGTTTATTCGAGTTGGCTTATAAATATTGTTCAGTATTGAAGTTTTCAAAGAAAGAATATTTGATTTTAATTTCGTGGTTTATTCAACTGTTTTGACTTGCTGAGCAATTAAATGCTCACTCTTGCAAAATTTTAAAACTTTTGCAGCTAGAGCAGAAGGACCTGAAGGGTTAGAAGAAGTTAGGATATAAGAATGCGCTAATGAAGAAGACTTATAGATTTATGCAATATGATTTAATTGTAATTTTTTTAATGATGTATAATTCATTAATATTAAAACTTGAAGATGTAAATGTATTAGAACCTGTGATTAGAAGGTGACATATTGTAATATATTTAAATTACATTTATGTCTTAAGATTATATAGGTGTTTATGTTGTATGGATAGTATCGTGACACACTGGACCCGGGTTAAAAGGTAGACTCAAATTTGGGGGCATTACAACTATGTGACCTTAATCTTGCTCTATGATCTTCAGTTCACTCTGCGATCTGATCTTCACTATACAATTTTGAGTGAACTTTGCGACCTTAATCTTGCTTAACGATCTTCTGTTCACTCTGTGATCTGATTTTCACTATACGATCCTGAGTGAATTCTACGATCTGATAACATGCTCTACCAACTCAAATATTACTCTGCAGTCATTATTAACACTTCGAAACAACATAGTAACTTTACAATCGTTTAACATTACTAAATAATTGATTTTTGCCTATTATCTATGCATCAATTCAGCTCATAAAATCAACCTAACAAGTTTGATCTTTCTATTCTAAGTCCTTGTACATCATATCATCAATAAGAACTTTACAAAAGCTACTAGTATAAATATACATTATCATAATCACATTATCAAATTAAAAATGCAAACTCTAACATTATGTATAATATGGGGTACGATAGGCTGATCACCTAGACTACCATTGAAGAGTTTTTCAGTCTGTGTGACTGTTAAACGTCGTGGAGAGTTCACAATTTATAACTATTGAACTTAGTAAGAGTTCATGATTCCTACGACTGCTCAGTATAATGTTGAAAATGATTGAGATTAAAGGAATTCTTTTATTTCCTATTTATTCATATTGTTTCATAAATTCTAATAATCAAATTATTGAAACTCTTTGATAATTATCCATTTTGTTCATAACATATCATCCCTTAAATAGCTTTATACTTGTTGAGCACATTAGTCGTTCACACATTAGTCGTTCACCCTTGCAAATTATATTTGTAGTTAAAGCAGAAGGTTCGAAAGGATCGAATACTAAGGATAAAGGAAAGAGTAAAGTGGAAGAAGAGAACTAAATAATAAATAAATAATATTATATTGTTTAAATAATTAATTAATGATGTAGTATTTTGGGATGTTTGTACTTGAATGCGATGTACATAAATCGATGTATGTAAAGATTGAGTTATTTAAGTGATGTATTAATAATGTATATTAGTTTGTATTATTTAGTTAGTCATGTATCATTACGATACACCAACTCTCGAGTAATGACTACTCGAATTTAGCACAATTAAAATACCAAAATTATCATTATAATAATTTTTAAAATATAATCTCATAAAAGTAAAATAGTTATATAGTATTTTAAGTTAAAATTTGTTTCCAAATCTTACAAACACTTCTTTCCCTTCTCACAAAATTTCTATTCTCTCCCCAGACTCTCAGACACTGTGTCAGTGTTGGAGCAGGTAAGCGCAGTGTCTGTTTCAAATGCTGTATCAGGTTAATAGATTCCCTAATTGTTTGGCAAATAAAATAAAAATAGCAACTGAAAAAAAGTGATGGAAGGTGGTGGGTTTACTGCAGAAGATCTGTCTACGATCGGAGGAATCGCCACTGTTTCTCTGCTTCACTCTTTCATTCCTACCCATTGGCTTCCCTTTTCCATTGTTGGTCGAGCTCAGAAATGGACCCTCTCCAGAACCCTCCTAGTCAGTACGTTCTCTCTCTGTATCTCTCTGAAATGTGTTTGATTTTGGATCTGATAATTGTTTCTATTGAAATGTGTTTGATTTTGGATCTGATAATTGTTGTCTAACTAGATATTTTCTGATGGTTTTTGTTGGAAAAGGAAATGGCAATTAATTTGTTAAGAAAAGTAAATCCAACTGGAAATTTTTGTAATTTTGCCGTAAATACTGTTGTGAATGTTGAGAATATAAAATTTGGTCCTTTTGTGATTGTAATTGAGGTTTAGGGGCTGTGTGATAAAACTGAATGAAACAGTTCTGAATGGCTGAATAAACTGAATGACTGAATGAAATGATTGAAACTGAACACTGACTGATTGAAACTGAATATGAATGAAAAAAATTGTTTGTTAACTGATTCATAAGAAATAATTGAATGACAATATTTCCCATTTTAACCTTCTGAATTGTCTAACAAACAACCTTCTGAAATTCACTTTATTAAAAGAAGATCAAGTAAAAATATCAAGAGTAGTTCTATGTAAATAAACTATGAGCAAATAGTTGCGCACAAACAAGAGAAAAAATAATTTATGAGTTCTATCGTTTAAATTTATATCATTTTCAATAAATTTAGTACTAATATTTGTGCGCATACAATTTTTTTAATATCACCCTAATCCTATAATTTTTTTAAAAAAGAAAAATCAAAACTCCGCGATTCATCTAGTGGCCACGACCCTAACACTAGGGCTTTGCCTATATTGCCTTGAGGAGTTTGCCTACGATCTCTCTTCCCTCGTCCAAATCTTCACCAATTCTGCAGTCTTCGTGGAGTTCTCACATCAACCCCAATCAATCAACGAACCTGACCGAAATGGGAAGTGTAGTAGTATAAGAAATTATTATATTGTCCTCAATATTTGTAAAGTTATTAAATGAGCAATGATTAATGAAAGCATCATTTGTTAATTAATCTTGTTGTCTAATTGTGCTTTATATTTTACTGTCTTACAGAGAATTTAATCCATATGTATATTTTGTATGAGTTTTATGTTATTGTTTAGTATGAAATGATAAATAGAGATTTTTATATTCAGTAATGTCAGACCAGTGTTATTAAAGGTATGACACCGAGGTGGATAGGTCACCTAGGGCCTAGGCGCGAGGAGAGGCGCGACTTATAAGTCGAAGTGAGGCGCACATACTCAAAAAATATAAAATATCTAAATTTATTATATAAGCTCCTAATTGTATCTAAATTTATTATATAAGCTCCTTAAGTATGACAACTTATAAAAAAGGTATTCATGAACTAAAAAGTATCCGGTATATTGTCACTTCATCAAGTAGATATAGTTCAACAAAAATAATTCATTTAATAATAATAATAATCTTATTATAACTTGAATAATATAATCAATTAAATTACAATAAAAAGAAAACTAAACCAAATGTAACTAGTAATAATCTTATCAAAACTGAATAAAAGTATAATTTCTAATATGAAATTATAATTTAAAGAAAATAATTTTGAACTATAGTTATTAACTATATATTTTATTAAATGTCAGACTATGGTTAATGTGTTGTTTGGACTTTGGACTAAATGGAAGTCATCTAGACATTGCCCAACAAACAAAAAATTAAATAAATGAAAAAATTGTTGTCATCCATCATGGATACGTTAGTAGCTCAGGATAATTCTTTTTAATAATCAACCCATCAAAGAAATCTTTGTCTTGTCATTTATTTTTGTTAAGTTCAAAGTGGGTATAAACGTCTCGGATCATAATATGATACAAAAATGGACAATGTGATTAATTTGGGTGAATTTTCAAAGAGACGAGCGTCTCGTGGCTCGGCTGTGCCTCCGCCTCATTGAAGGCGCTTCACCTTAGGCAAAGAAAGGCCCAAAAGTGCGCCTCGCCTTGCCTTGCCTTGCTGCGCTTTGTGCGCCTCAGGCGCGCCTTTAACAATTATGTGTCAGACAATAGTGAGAAACCTTGAAGAACTACATATACACGTGATATTTAGTCTGCTAATTACAAGTTTTCTGATAGACGAATAAGGTGAACTATATTCCTACTTTGATAAGCACTGTGGAATATTGTTATTTCCGTTGATAAAAATGTGTAAATATATTACCTCTTATCCCGTGTTGCTCTATTTGCATTTGATTTGGCTTGGGATTTCCATGAAACTTATGTCTATTTAATGTTTTTGCATTTTCTTGCTATGTTCATTGTTATTTATATGCATGGAAATGGTATTTTAGTTGATTACACAGTTTTATGAGGAATAATGTGTCCAGTTGAGGAAAGTCGATTTTAAACTCGAACCACATGAACCTGATTTTTCTTTCTTTTTGCATCTCTGCAGCCAGTCTCATTCATTTCCTCAGAATTTTCAAATTTCCTCTATTGCAGATGCATGCACTCATAGGCCAATAAGAGTCCCATTGGCCATTTCTTTTGTTCCTCAAAAAGAGTCTACTTTTAAGTGATAGTAGTATAAAATTACACAATATCCTCAAGTTTACCATCATAATTTCATTATCATACCATACTAATAAACTAATAACTTATTATTTTTAGGGTATATATGAAATAAAAATATATCCTTAATATTCGCTAATTTTGTAAGTCGTTTTTTTTGGAGTGGTGGGAGTATTGATTTATTTTGTATGACCTTTCCAAGACTTTGAAATGTGGTCCATGACCAACTTCAGAGCTGATGATACCATTGGACTAAAGGTTGAGAGCGCTGGAGTACATACTGCCTTCGAATTCAATTTTCTGTCAAGACTTTTATTCTGATTAACATTGAGGGTTATCTATTTTAATTGTTTTAATAGCTGTGAAAATCATAGACCTTGACGCACCATAAACTATGGCAAATAATATTTATTTTGGTAGCATGCCTCTTATATACAATACTTATTTAATGAACCCCAATATTGATTTTTAATTTTCTGTCTCCAGCTGCATTTGGCGCAGTGTTGCATGTAATATCCACTTCACTTCTTGGCATAACTGCAATCACCATAACAAACACTATTGCTGGAGAGGAAACTGTACACAAACTTGCTTCACTATTGCTTGTTTTTCTGGGCGGAAGTTATGTTATACTGTTTCTGTCGGGAAAGGGTGGTCACAGCCACTCCCACAACCAACCCATGGAAAAGATGGCTGTTGCTGGACTTGTCCTTGTTCCCGCATTATCTCCTTGTGCAACCACTCTTCCGGTGTTTCTTGCTGTTGGTAACTCATCCTCCATGATGGTGCTTGCTATCATAGTACTGCTATTCAGGTACCACTGCCTACTGTAATGATTTTATAATGCTTGTTTTATATATTCAGTTTGAAATTTTGTAGTATTTTATTTATACTTGAAACAGTCATAGAAAAACTATAAGTGGTTTAACAACTACACACCATTTGCTACTTTACCTTATTGAGGGGTTGATTAATGTAGTAGGTTCGTTTGAAGTATGACATCATCTTCGTTTCTTGGCTATGCTCAAGTATGATGCTGTGATGTAATCCTAGTTTGTTGTCTCCCTCTTGCGACAGTTAAATTGTGGGTGAGCAAAGAAATTTTTTCCCCTATTTTTATATATAGACATCTTCAAACGGTTAGTTTTGTGGTACTGAGTTCTGGCCTGTAGCGAGAAAAAAAAGAGTTCATATATCCATAATCCTGTCTCACTTGAAATTCTTGTATCGAAATGAATAAGTTTGTCTCATACACCATGGGGATGGTGAGAGACATATTTTACATCCCAGAGGGGCTATAACTTGAGAATGGTTTTTGGTAGAAAAGTTCCTATAAAAAATGTTCCAGATTGACAGTCTTGGCAGATTCATTCACCAGTAGGCCATATTAAAGGTTTAGAGGATCCCCACACTAGCATCTATTCAAAGGAAATGTTTGCTCTGAATTTGGAATCAAATAATGTCGGATCTTCACTTTCACTGGTATTTCCAATAGGACCAACGGGGGAGAGATCCAGCTTCAAGAAATAGGGTAGGAGATATAGAGGTTTGTGCTCTAGAGGGATTTGGTGTGTTAAAATCCTAGCTAGAATCTAATCTATTTTATAAGATTTTGAAACAATCCCCTGAACAGGAGACACTGACCACCGAGTTAAGTTGGTCATTTGTAACATAATATATGAACAGTAAGAACTATCAGTCCTATGTGGGTTTCAATTATCCCATATTTTCTAAAATCCCTATCTGCTTTAAGTTTGTACTCTGGAAAGTTTCATGGTGGAGAAGTGGGATAAAATTGTGGGAGGAGGTGGACTTGTTGGAAAGTTATAAAGCCCCTTCGTGGGATCAATCTTTTGCCCACATTTCTCATGGTTAAATAACCATTTCAAGTGTAAATTGGTCAGTGTCCTCCTATTCTTTCCATACAGAACAACGTATAAAGAACTTATTCTTTCTGATCCAAACTACATAATTTTTTTCCGTGTGAAATTATGCCCCCTTGTCATGTCGGTGAAGCACATTTGCAGATATATCTATCGAACTTCTGGTTGTAGTGCCAATGCATTGTTAAATTGCACTTCATATAAGTTGTGTCGTGTAATAAATAATGTTATTTGTATCATGATAATACCACGTCATATAGTTTGCCTAGTTAAAGGCTGTGGTTTAGTTTTTGGAAATTGAAAAAAATCATGTGCAAAATCAGAATTTATCTGACTAAAAAAAACATGCTATTCTTTTTCTTTTCATTCATTTGTATGAAATACCTACTAGATGGAATGAGTATCTTGCTTGATGATCCTTTTCATTCATTTGTATTAATTCTGATTAGTAATTCATTTGCAACAAGTATAATTGGAAAAAAATGTTAATTCTACTTTCATTACCCTAGTGCCCAAGAAGGATTGAAAGGTGACAGATTTTAGACCCATTAGTCTTGTGACTAGTGTGTATAAAATTTCTTCTAAAGTTCTCCCTAAGAGATTGGGTAATGTGTTGGGGATACAATTTCGAGGTCTCAGGGTGCTTGTGGGTGGTAAACAGATTATTGATGCAACTTTAATAGCTAATGAAGTTGTGGAGGATGTACATAGGAGAGGGAGAAAGGGTCTCGTATTGTCGTGTTTAAACTTGATTTTGAAAAAGCTTATGATAGGATTAGTTGGGGCTTCTTGGATAAGGTGTTGGAGAGGAAAGGTTTCGGAGTTAGGTGGCGCTCTTGGATGAAACGGTGTTTTGTCTCTTCTCATTTTTCCGTGATTGTGAATGGGGAGCCCAAGTATTGGTTAAAGTCTTCTCGAGGTTTGAGGTAGGGAGACCCGTTGTCACCTCTCTTGTTTACATTAGTTGTTGATGTTTTGAACAGGATGTTCAGTCGGGGAGAGGAGTGTGGTATCCTCGCAGGTTCTGCAGTTGGGCATGAGGTGAGGGTTTTGTTGTTTGATTTAAATAATGACAAATACGCGCAAGTGTACACGGTCAATCAAATAATATAGAAGTAAAAAAAGTGTCGAATCCACAGGGAACAGTCAATAAGATTGATCTTAGCATAACATATCTTGATTCATAGTACTACCATTTTATTATAAATTATATAACATTTAACCACATAAGTAAACATTAGATAATACCTAAAACCGTTAGTAATATTATCATCATTTGATAATATTTCAATCACTTAACAATCATTTTAAACTCTCGCCTAATATTATTAGTCATTTAATAATATTTTATTCACTTCCTAATATTATTAATCATTTAATAATATTTTATGCATTTACTAGTATTATTAATCATTTAATAATATTTTATTCACTAACTAATATTATTAATCATTTAATAATATTTCATTCACTTACTAATATTATTAATCATTTAATAATATTTTAATCATTTAATAATATTTTAATCATTTACTAATATTATTAATCATTTAATAATATTTTATTTATTTATAAATTTATAAACAATTTAATTTAATTGTTTATCTCTTCTTATTTAATTCATTTAACAAATATACACGCCATTCTTATAACATTTTATTAAAAATTACCAAATTACCCTTATATAGTCTTAATACATTATCTTATTGATCATTAGTCAATAAAATCACATTAACAGATTTTATGACTTAATATACTTAATTTCCTCTATTATTCTTAACTTATTATAGGCATTAAAATACCTACTCAACTTATTATTTTTATATCTTCTAGAAAAAGTTAAATATATTATATTTTAGTTACAAAATAATTTTCTTATAATTTTCCAAACTCATTTCCCATTTTTAAATAGGCCATTTCTCCACAAAACTACAACATTTATTAAAAATTATACTTTTATCCAAGAATCCCAAAATTTATACAGCAGTCTCATAACATCATACACTGACTCCAGTAAAAATTTAGATTCTGAGTTATAACACTTTCTTTCAAAAAGCACAAAATCTTTGACGAACTATAACTCCGTCTCACGAAGTCGAAAAATGCTCATTTTTGGACAACAACTAGATAACTTCATATATTAACATATCACAAAAGGCCAGAATTTTTAAAGCTCTCTAACTGGCCTAAACAGCCCAGGAAAAAATATGGACACTAGAGTTTTTGGGTTTTCCGGCGAAAAACTGTTTTGGTAGAAATCGGCTCGTTTAATATTTTTCAGTGATTCCAGTGGGGTTCATTAGATAACTCATAGGTTTAACTCATGGCTCTGACGGATCTCAAAAATAAGTTGTGGTTTTAAAATGGTGGTTGTCCAAAATGGACTGAAATTCTAGGGTTTCTTGGTCAAAAACTGTTTTTGATTTCTTTCGCCATCAAAGCTCATCAACACATAAAATTACTACATCTAACCATAAAACATCATCTCACATTAATCTACTATCATATGGCTTAAAAACATAAACTCATCATTTGGTTTCAAAACAACCATAGAAATAGACGGATCTAATTAGGGTTTGAGATTAGAAAACTTTTAAACCTTTGAGCTTTGGGTGCACACTTTCTTTTCCTTCCAAGGTATTTGGTGAAGCTTAAAGACATACAAAATCTCCTCTCCTCCTCTTAGAGCTCGGCAGCCCCTCTCTCTCTCTCCCCCTCAAGTATTTTGCTCTCTAGCTTTGAAACTTAGGAAGTGTAGAATGAAGTAAACCTTTTGCTAGCAAATGAGATGAGTCCTATTTATAGGCTCCAAATATATATATATATATATATATATATATATATATATAATCACTACAAATCTCCATTTTTTCCTTGCCATCCCTTGAATTATGGATCTCCTTTATAAAGCTAGTTACATTAGGGAACACTAGCTAGTGATTTGGTGAGCAACCTTTGAAAATGAGAAATGAAGCAATTAATACTCCCATGAGCTCCCTCCTAAGTAGCCTGGCTACTCTCCCCCCTTTTTCCCCCTTTTTGATTTTCTTTAATGCTTTATTTGCTCATTTATTTATCTAGAAAGTCAATCTCATTTTGGGCTAGGGTTTGAGCCAATTACAAAATACTTTTGGGCTACCAATTAAATCATTTGGGCCACATCCATCAACATATGCCTAACACAGTAATTCACACTACCCTTTTTATTTAATTAGGGTTACTAGTCCACTTACATTGGACTTTAAATAATTGCCCAAATGGGTTTAATAATATAACCCAATTAAACTTGCTATAAAATAGGTTGAGATATAAAATTAAATCTCTTAGCTAGTCCACTAGTATATAATTAAATACTTGGACTCTTAAGTAAATATAACACTTAGTTTATTTAATCCTCATGCCTACAATATATATATCACAAGGCTATCATCTCAAGCTTAGTTAATTAGGCTATCATCTCAAGCTTAGTTAATTAGTAATATAAGCTTAACTCAATAAATTCTTATCTCTTGGTTTTCCTTTTTGTTCCACCAATTCATTAACTCAATTAGCCCTAATTAGCTTGAAAACTCTTATCGTTCGATCTATAACTTATTACACATATATGTATTCATATTCATACAAGAACTTTATGTTAGTAATATTAATTAATCACTTAATGATCATTAATCTTTTCATTTGCCATTCAAGGTCAACATTCAAGCTATGTTAATTCACAATATAAGCTTATCTTGCTTTTCCTCGATCAACTTGATTAATTATTCATCTTGGCCTCCTTTTCATTTCTTAGCCGACTTAAAATAAGTAAATTAACTAACTTGCTTAATTCACATCACATAACATATTCACACATATGCACAAGACAATTCCTAAAAAAAAATCATTTCATAAAAAAAATATATATATAATCTTTATTGCAACACATAATTCTCGGTCATTACAGCTTTCTAGTTTCAAAAATGATTATGACAAATCTCACACAACGCACAGCACCAGGAATGAATTTGACAAGCTTAACTCAATAAATTCTTATCTCCTGGCTTTCCTTTTTGTTCCACCAATTCATTAACTCAATTAACCCTAATTGGCTTGAAAACCCTTATCGTTCGATTGATAACTGATTACACATATGTATTCATATTCATACAAGAACTTTATATTAGTAATACTAATTAATCACTTAATGATCATTAATCTTTTCATTTGCCATTCAAGGTCAACATTTAAGCTATGTTAATTCACAACATAAGCTTATCTTGCTTTTCCTCAATCAACTTGATTAATTATTCATCTTAGCCTTCTTTTCATTTCTTAGCCAACTTAAAATAAGTAAATTAACTAACTTACTTAATTCACATCACATAACACCTATTCACACATGCTCAAGACGATTCCTAAAAAAAAATTATTTCATAAAAAAGATATATATATAATCTTTATTGCAGCACATAGAATTCTCGGTCATTACAACTTTCTAGTTTCAAAAATGATTATGACAAATCTCACACAACCCACAACACCAGGAATGAATTTGACAAGCTTAGAATTTAGGGGTAAAGCATTAAAAATAACTCTCCAAATAAACAATTAAATTTTGGGAGGAATTGGAAGCTTCCAAATCTGTGGATCCATCCCTCCACATCAACACCATTTGGCCTCTGCCTTCCTCTGCTGTGAACACCATCAGTCTCAGCCTCTTGTTGGCCCAAATCAATAGCAACTCCTGCAGGCTACAGAGGAAGCTTTATAAGATCTTTTGGAGTGCCGTGTCTGTTGCTCGTATCTGTGGCATATTGTACAGATTAATATTATGATGTAAGGATGAATATTATGAGCGAAAAAAAATAAAAATTAAAGTAACTTTTCGAATGATTATGTATGTACCTTTGAGCAATAAACTCCATGTGAAGCAGCCATTCGTGGGTCGGAAGTGGCCATGGACAGTAGGCCCAACATTGATTTCGAATGATAGCCAAGATGTCTGCATATAGGTATTGGTTTACAAATATTAACGTGTACCATTAGGTTTTTAAGAATAACTCCACTTTTTAACATATAATAGACCTTTTAATAAAATCTAACCATCTGGATGGAAAAAGCATGCAATAATATGAGAATGTAAGCTTTTATTTAATTCGAGATTGTGGAACATCTTTATTATAATGCTATAACCGCGTAAATCAATAATTATTTCTTTTGCAGTTTAGATTTGTTTATTTTTTGCTAGTATAAAGTCATTGATACACAACACCAAATAATATGAAAATTTACAACAGTTAGATTTATCTAAAATACCCTAGAAAGGACAATTTTAACCTATATACATATACATACATACATACATATACACACACACACAGTTTTTTTTTTTAGTTTGTTTTGTTTTGGTTTTGGATTTTTTTTTGTTATTATTATTATTATTATTATTATTATTATTATTATTTTTCTTTTTGTGTGTGGAGATATACTTGTTCTAAGAATCTAAACAATATTTCATGCGACATTTATATAACTGTCTAATTTTCTGTAAAATATTCCTTTTCAATTAGCTTGGCATTGATGTGGGAACACGCGAGTCATTTGTGGATTTCCTCTTCAGTAGGCATTGAGGGAAATTCTTGAGCCTCGGCTACATCTAATGATACCATACTTCCATACCATACATCTAATGATACCATACTTTCATTGTGACGCCCCTAAATTCGGGTACTTGAAACCCGTACTTGGTGCTCCACGATACCATTCATTAAACTACTTGATATATTAAATAACTAAAATATTACATCAAAGTTGTCTATTCTCCAGTTATGATAATCTTTGAGTACTTTATTACATGATATCTAATATATTATCATATTACAAAACTTCTAACTATTACATATAACGCCTTCCAACTATTCAATCAACTTTTCCTTACCCTTGTCCTTGCTAGAACCTTCTGTTCGATCCCGCTTAATTGAAAACATTCAAGTTTAAAGCAAGAATGAGCATTTAATTGCTCAGAAAGTAATAGTAGATAATAAACATTAGCTGAAAGAAATAAATATTTTCTTTGAATTATACTTCTACAACGAATCAATAGTTGTGAAGTAAACTGAAACAATACTGGATAACATATCAAATCATTTATATTTTTGAAACTACGTACTGACTATAAATGCTGAGCGGTCAATAGACCATGAACTTTCATTTTCAAGTTTGAAAAGGTTTGTACAGAAATTCATCTGCAAACCGGCCGACTTACGGGCACGATGGGTGATTAACCCTTTATGCCCTGTATTGATCAACACTACATACTGGAACGACAATTCGCGTTCATCATATTCGCCTTTGGCGCATAAAAATTTCTCAATTTAGGGATGTTCATAATCAGTCTGGAGTCCGAATCAAAGCAATTCAGTTGGACGACTTTATCATAAACAATAATATTCAATGATACATTTACAACTATGTCTAGCCGAATCAAATAGCTTAGACAACTTTTATACCATGTATACATACCAAAATTCAATAGTATGTATTAAAACTTGTTTTAATATAACAATTTATACAAGTGAGGACACTTGCATAACCAAACTTAGTTTACAAAGAACAGAACAATTTTGATTATATATGAATCATATGAAGACAATAATTAGATACTTGTAAACAATGAACGAATCGAATGAAATCCGATAAAGTAAGGATACTTGCATTACATATACTTGTTTGCACAAAATAAAAGTAGTGCGTAAGGTTAAGATACTTGCACAATAAAAGAGTATAGAAACTTGCCTTGATCGCTGCTTACTGCTACACAATTTAATGACTTCTTTTGAAAGACCTATCATTAATAAGATTGATCTATCAATTAGCATAACATATCTTACTTATTATACCATTATTTCATAATAATTTATCTAACATGTAATCACATAATCAAACACTTTAAATATTTAATAATATTATTATCTTTTGATAGTATTTCAATCACTAAACCATATGCATTAAGATTTAACACTTACTCTTTCATTTTATAAGTTCTTCTTTAAAATCTAATAAGTCAAATACTAATCCAGCAACCTGAATTATTCAAAAAGACCAATCCAACAACCTAGATTATCCAAACAGATCAATCCAGCAACCACATGACCAATACAACAAACCAAATTGCAATCCAGCAAACTGGATTCCAAATAGATTTCAATCTGGCAACCTAGATTCCCTTTTTTTTAACATACTATATATCTAATATAGTTTATTGAATGTCCCATTCTACAACTACATTTAAAATAACTTTACTTCTCTATATAATTCATTTTAATCTTCCGTTTAATATTATTAATTATTTAATAATATAATATTATTAATCTTTTAATAATATTTTAGTCTAATATTATTAATTACATTAATAATATTTTAATCTAATATTATTAGTCATTTAATAACATTTTAATTATTTATTAAATCAATAAATAATTTATTCTAATTGTTTATCTTTTACTAATTAATTCATTTAACCATCTTAAAATGCCATACACATAATATCTTATCAACATAGAACAAAATACCTTTCAAAAATCTGTATATGCCATATTTAGGGTTTCAAGACATAAAATCCTATTTTTCTAATTTTCAACTTCACATAATTAATTTAATTTATTTATCCATAATATTATCATTTATATGAAAAATAGCAAAACATCTCAAAAATTATTTCTTTTAAAATCAATGAATATAGTTCCCTTATGAAAATATATTTTTTCTGGAAATTTTGAAATTCATTTACTATATTTAAATAGTCCAAAACAACCAAATCTTGCTACATTTATCATAAATCAAAACTGTGTCTGAAAATTCTGAAATTTACAGGGTATGCTCATGTTATATATATGTACTTCCAGTAAACGTTTCATAATTTTTGGAGTTAACCACAAAGAGTTATTTCATGCATACTTTTAAAAGTAGTCCTTTACCGTAACAGCCATAACTCTCTTTCTATATGGTCAAAAATTCTCAAATTTTTACAGGAGTCACATAACTTATCATAGTAGCACTCCAAATTTTCCCGGAATTTTTAGAGTAAAATAAACGGACGAAACAGTCCCTGGTAGCTGCTGGACAGTAGCTATTTTTCTCTTTTTTTTTCACTTTTCTTTATCCGAACCGTTCTGACCAAAACAGCCACCATGGCTTGTAAACTCAATATTTTTGAGTGCTACCACTTGAGTTTACTAGTTAACTTATATATCTAGTACCCCTCTTTGACGGCTCGTAAAACAAAGTTGTAGATCTCAAGTTATAAGCTTTCAAATTAGAAAAAAAATTAGGGTTTTCTAGTTTTCGAAACATAGTTTTCATTTCCTTACTTTAGATCTAACTTTTAACCCTCAAAAGGGTTAGATCTAAACATAATAGACTCATAACCATGTAGATCTAGAGTTTTAGATCTCAAGATCATAAACTCTATATCATCAAAAATCAAGTCAAACATAAGGAAATACACTATATTAAAGTTAAAATTTTGTTATATCTTTGTTTGATTTCCTTCCTTCTTGTTAGGGCTTGTTTATGGCCCTTTGAAGCTTACAAAACTCTCCCTCTCTCTTCTCTCTTCTCTCTTCTCTCTTCCACCCGAAATCTCTTCCTCTCGTCTCTCTTTCTAGCTTTAGTTTTGTTTTGGCTAGCTAGGGAAATGAAATGAAAGAGAAAAGAATAGATTTTGTTTGTTTGTAAAATTACATAGATATATTATATGTATGCATACATATTGCCCACACTTTAGCTCTTTCTCTCTGTTCAATCACTTTGATGTTGCTTGTACACTTGGTTAAAGATGTTGGTGGAATGAAAAATGGACACCTAAGAGGAGTTGGTGAAGAGTTGTTAAGTGCAATCATTATATGCATTCCCCCTCCTTTTCTTTTCTCTTGGCCGCCCATTACCCTCCATTCTATCACAATTTTTTGTTTTCTTTTTATTGCAATTTATAGCTTACTAAATGTCCAACATGTCCCTTGTTAATAGGACTAAAAGTTTGGGCTTTAATTAAATTCTTTTGGGCTTTTAAATTAATTCTTTGGGCCATGGAAAATAACATAGTTCCATATTTTTAATTTTATCTTTCCCTAATTATTTAATTAGGGTTTGCATTCCTCTCATTTGTAATTTAAATCCTTACTCATGTACATTTAATTTTATAACCCAATTAGACTTGCTTTACTTAGGTTGTAAAATTTTTTAATCGAGATATATAAAATAAATATCTTAGGGTTAGTATATATTTTGAATACTAAAATTCTCCCCTATTATAACCCTTAGGAAATTTAATTACCATACCTAATATATATATATATATATATATATATATATATATATTATTAGGTTACATAACTTTATTTTAATTCTCTTTATATACAAAATAAATGTATACACATTATATAATGTATATTTATTTAATCACGTACATAATCCACATAAGTTATAACATATTTACCATTATTGATAAATTCTTATCATATTTAAATACTCACATAATCATATAATCACTTTATATAATTCATATCAATAGTTAATCACTTAAAGATTATAAATCTTTTTAATTTACCATTCAAGGTTAACATGCAAGCTATGTTAATTCTTAACATAGCTTATCATACTCTCCCTTAATCAAATTGATTAAGTATTCACCTTAGTTAACTTAAAATAAATAAATTAACTATCTTGATTAATTCACATATTCACTTATATGGTCCAAGTACTTTCTAAAAAAAAAAAATTATTCGTAAAAAGTTACATATATATTCATATAAAATTCCCTGTCCTTACATCCATACCATACTTTCATTTGTGGGTTTCCCTTTGATTCTTGTGACAACTGTTAAGTTAGGAAAATTTGACTTCTGTTGATGATATTGGATTTGCAGCACTATTACCGTGATGACCTCACTGGTGGCTCTCTCATTCTATGGTGCAAGTCAGCTTAAGTTTCACTGGGTGGAACGCTATGACAAGCTTCTTGTGGGTTCAGTGTTATGTTTAGTTGGTGCTTTGACACTCATCTTTCATGATCATGATCATGATCATGATCATGAACATGGAGATGGTACAGTGCAATTGCATAGAAAACTGATAGTTCTATGAGGATTATTTGTTCTAATTTGGGAAAGCACAATAGAATGCATATTATCTCAAATCGAAAAGAGGCAGATGTATGTAGAAGTTTGTTTATCATGTCAAGAACCATCTAGAATATATGATTTTTGTAGCAGTCCTTGTTCAGTCTCTGCACACTTTTGTCATTTGCTATTTTGCCTCTAGACAACTGAAAAATAAAGAAAAGTTCATGTTAGTGCCTAATTGTTGTAAATCTTGACATTCGTAATTCAGTGTCATGGTTCCTAAGCAGCATTAATAATTAATGTGGTTCTTTTGTAATTATATAATATATATATTACTGATGTTTTAGAACAAATTTGTTTTCCAATTATCCTGAAGTTCAGTGTATTTAAGTCCCCCATTTGTTCACAATGAGTCCAAGAAGTTTGGTCTTACTTTTTGGATAAGGGGCTTACTTGAAGCTTGATTATTCATTTATGCTTGCATTAGTATTTGGTTTTAATTGGGCAGATATCCAGTTCCTCAAATGCTATGTTTGGATTGAAGGAATGAGATGATTTTTTAGCATCTTGGTTGTTGGAGGTGGTGGATAGTATGATAGGATGACACAATTGTTGCATATGAATATACATCTATTTCATTGAAATGAATCTCATTCCACCACCTCCCATATGGAATGAAAATAAAGGGAAAAAATGATTCCATCAGAATAGTTTATTTACCGAAATGATTATCAAATGCACTATTTTTCATTCTATTTCTTCCTCTATTTCATTCTTTTAATCTAAATATAGCATAAATGGATGCAGAATTTAGTCAAAAATATTATAATACGGGTTTGCATTGATAAGAAACAACACTACCAAGACCCCCTCTATATTCTCAATATATATGTATGGCTTTAGTTCTAAGTTCTAACCTCCACCATTTTTGGAGGTACGTTCCCATTTTAGCCTAGTTTGTAACATTTAAGCCAAATATAGAGCATAAATACTATCATTCTATTTTGGCAACTCTACTAGGGTATTCTCGGTGTGGTCAACTATAGAGTTGGGAAGCAGTCTGTCGGAACAACCACCACCACCATCACTGGTTCTGAACGGTCATTCTGAAAAACCCAGCCAAATTGTTCCTCATCCCGCTACTCTGAACATTGAAGCCGTTCAGAGTAGTCGTAGTGACTCCTCTAGACATGTCACTACTTCGATGGAAACATAACTAGAGATGAAATCGTGCCAATGGGTGCTTCAGTACTTGCTTAAAACTCAAGATGGTAGTTCTAACACCACACAAGCTCTTCGCTGGAATGCTGTCTCTGTCATTACGGTACAAATAGGTCTGGAGAAGATTTTTAGACGGCTAATCCAGACTTCTCAATGACAACGTGAGATGAGCTGTGCTTTACGAATTACGAAGTTGATGAACGAAGAACGTTCTTCAAGAACATTCTTGGGTACATTTGTTAATATTTTTTGCTTTCAAAATTTATTTTTACTTCTACTATTTTGAAAAACTGTTTATATTTTGAAAAAATTGGTAGCAAAATTCACTTTGGTAACAAAAATATAAAAATACAAAGAAGTTGTTTATTCAATTTTGACAATACAAGGAGGTATTTCAACTCTAATAAGGTACAGGCATCACATCTCTTTAACAATAAATTTTCAAACTCTTTTTTTTTAAATAATATAAAATCAACATTTAAATATAATTATCAAATAACGTTATCTAATTTTTATTTTCAATAGTGAAAGCGTATTCACTAGTTAAAGCATGTAAAAGTAGAAGCATAAGCAGACAAAAATAAGGACGAGAATCATGAAAGCAGTAACAGTTACGAAACGAAGACTCTAACTAAACTGAATTTGGTTGGTTATGTGCCTACAAATATGTGACAATCCGAAAAATCGAATTTTCTAGAATTTAAAATTTAAAGAATTAGTTATTAATAAAATGAATTTTTATTAATACTATTCTGTGCTATGTGTTTATTAATCGTTCTAGAATCTAGGATGATTATTAATCGGGAGGATTCTGGCCACGAGCTAGACTGAACGAGTAAGAATTTTCAAGACAAAAATAAAATTTTTTCGGGAACGAAATATTTCCGTGGAAAAAGACGAAATAGGCACTATTCACCCGACGAAACCTAAGGGTTAGAGTTTGAATAACCTAAGCCTTTCCGAGAGTTCGGTATGTCGAAATGACATTCCGTCGAAAAATTTGACGATAATATATCGTGAAAAGTTAAGTAAGCCGATAAAAGTTTTTCTCAAAACGTGTAGAAATCGGACGAAATAAAAACGACGAAAAGTATTGTTATGTACTTTTCATTCGTTTAGCTACGTTAGGGGAAAACGTGAAGGAAAACGCTTGACACCAAAAAGTGTTTTTCAGTTTTTCGGAAATCCGAAGAATACGTAAAAGTTAATCGGTAAAGGAAAGATGAAATATCCAAAAATATTTGGATTCCGAGAATCGCATTTTAAATCATTGGACCGAATTCCATTAAAGATTTAAGCACGAAGCTTCCAAAGGAGGCTTCGTGAATAGTAAGGAGGTCTATTGAGGAGGTGTGAATAGTAAGGAGGTTGGGGCGAAATGACTAAAATACCCCTAGCATTGGTTTTCTATAAATAGGAAGCTAACTTCATTGTTTTGGGATTTTGAAAATCTTACAACTTTTGAGAGAGAGAGAGAGAGAGATTTCGGATGAAAAAGATAAGGAAAAGGAAGAGGAAAAGCTTGCTCGGGAGCAAACTTTGTCCAACGGAAGGAGATTAAAGAAGAAAGGTAATCCGAAAACCGAACTTCTAGATAATTTTCTTTAAGTTTTTATGTTAAAAACATAGCTTAATGAGAATAAGAAGTAAATGATGTTAGGAATGATTTCATATGGTTGAAATCATTGATAAAGGAAGAAATAAGAATCAGAAGTTTATTTTATAAATTTCTTAAGGAAGTGTAAGATTCGTAATGAATTTGAGTGATCCGAATGAATCATATGAACGATTCGGTTAAATAAGTAAGGAATGGTGTTTTATAACATCAAATTCCAAGAAAAAGTAAAATCGTAATCAAAATATCGATTAAAAACGAAGAACGCGAAGAACACGCGAAGAACGTTGTTGATGGACAAATTTAAAACCATCGTAGTGTAATTGTTGTTGATGGACAAGTTTAAAACCATCGCGTATAAGTTAGATGCTTATTGCTTGGTTAGGAACGTTAGAAACGTTCACGAAGAACGGATTAAAACTGAGCTATAACGAAGTTATGGCAAAAATTCGTAAAAGATGAACGAGAAATAGAAAATATGTAAATGAACCCGAACGTGTAGGGTTTCATAAGAATGTAAAAGAACGTATAAAACGTGAGTTGTGGACTCAAGAACGAACGAATTCCGAGTTCGGATGACCGAATTACGGACGAACGAACGAAGAACGTTAATAACGTAAAACGAACGAAGAGCGAAGATTAAGCCAGTTGAATGACATGTTAACGGATTCAGAACGAAGTTCTGTTCTTGGGTAATCGAAGTACGTAAGATAAGGAAGAGAATGACTTTGGAATGACCTCGTTCCGAGTTATAACGAATAAGTTATGGAATTGGGAAGTAAGCGTCTTAAATAATTTCTAAGACTTAGAAAATTTTCTAGGTTTTGTGCTCGGCCAGCCAAGCATCAAGCCTTAAGGCGCGGCGACTATGCGGTACGAGGCGAACCATCGACTCTCACTGAGTGGGCGCCATGACGACGAGAGAGAGAGTGGCGCCAGAAGGCCACCTCAGCTGATTTGACAACTAGAGTGGTGATACAAATAGAGGTAAATGAAGGGCACGGCTACCGTGGCGCCGGCGAAGAAAAGTTAGTGATGAGCTTTTAAGTGCCCAATTACTGGGGGATGTGCAAGAAAGAAATATGAACATGTAGTTCACCAAATGTAACACTTAATCAAGTGTATTAAACCTTAGATGAAGGTTGAATGAAAAGATTAAATGAGATGGAAAGACAAAGAATGTAGACGCGGGTTACGGAACCGATGTCCGGGGATCGTAGTCGCGATAAACGAACGTGAGGGATTGCTATGGTTGTGATTCCTTAGACGTTGAGTGACGAAAGTAATGTATAACATTTTGATGTTATGACATGGCAATGAGAGATGAATGTAAAGCGTTTAGACGCTATGAACGCAACGCTGTTGCGATTAGTGATCGGTCTTAGCATACAACGAACCGTATGGCTTTGACATTAAGAAAGAATAATGAACATGGGGTTCAGGTGGCGAGTAATGAATGAAAGCGATTAAAACCTTAAGTAAAGGTTGAATGTGAGATTAAGGGATGAACAACGTAAATGTTATATACGTAAACGATTCTCATGAATTGTATTCACGTCGAGCGAACGTTCTAAGTGTACATTGGTTGTATAACTTAGACGTTGACGAAGGTAATAAGTAAGATATGAATTATCAAGAAAGCCGTAGCGAACGGTAATAAGATTAACGAAAGCCGAATGTGAGTTAGAGGAGAATGTTAGAATGAAATGTAAGCGTTGAACACTTGAACCGACGTAAAGGTTAAGTGTACGCGAATATTAAACGGGTAGAACCTACACCCCGTGTATGGTTTAACCGTAGGATAACGAAGACCAATGATTAAACCTGTGAACAGTGAAGAAGCTGAATTAAAGACAATCACGTATAACGTAAAGAAGCCGAGTTAATGTTTATAACTTGGAAGACGTTCCGTGTCGAATGGACCGAACGTTGTAAGATAAGAAAAAGGTAAAGTAAAATGCTTAACGCTATAAATGCGTAGAATGAATATGGAATGATCATTCTGAGTATACAAAAGACTGCATGACTTGGACGATAAGAATGAATCCTGAGGTATGACATTTAGTTGCCAGAAAGCCATAAGGAATAAGAAATTGACTTAACGAACATTATAGTTTAATAGTTCGGATAAGTTAAGATGAATTTAGGTTGTAGTACAATTGTAACCTTTGATGGTTGACATATGGGAGCTGGGCTAAACAATTCATTCAGAGAGCGAAGGTATATACAAAACTGGCAACCGATCTAACTCACTATGTGGGCAGTATATATGAGACGAGAACTTATTTGTTAGTTGTTTGTGGAAAACCACTCAGAGTACCATATGGACTACTAGCAGAGACGCGATGTGTGCTGGGTTCTAGGAGAATTATAAGAAGAAGATAAGAATATAAATCATCAAAGATGATGAACCTATTGAGTAAGACATCTCCGTATGTTATGAAGTCGTTAACCGGTAAAGGAAGTGGTCGCGTAAACTTAGATTATAAGAACGTGAACCCTAAGAAGTAAAGTTAAGTAAATCAATACGCAAAGTCAAGTATATGACTAATTGGTGTATGTGTTATTTCCTTATGTGTTACATAGGAATTGGAATGAAGCGATTCAGTAATAAACTATAAGCTATTCTTTGCATGCGTAAAGCAAGTTTCCTAACTTCATTCATATTTTAAATGAATGCTAGTTTCTAAAACTTCTCGGATGTTGAACTTGAGAAGTTACGTCTTACATATCTGAATGTGTGATATTTGTGCATGGTGGTAGAAAACGATGAGGCCTTGTGCCATAATTTGAACACTTTGTTTTTACATGATATGAACTTACTATGATTGATCATTTCAATATGAGAATGTTCTGTTTATACATGAACCGTTATTGTTAAGTTTGTGCTATTGATTCTTGCCAGACAGAATGTGTATAAAAGAGAGTAGAGAATGAAAGTATTTCAAAGTGAATGTGACTAATGTTTTAAAATGATAGGAATCGAGATTATTCCTATTATTCAAGCTGCTTCATAACCTTTGTTCGGTTATTGTGGTCTTAAAAGAATGCTTGAATTCTTAAAGTTGTTTGTTCAACTGTTATGACTTGCTGGACAATTGAATGCTCACACTTGCTTTAAATAAAAATATTTTCAGCGAACGATATTAGAAGAACTTAAGGATCCCGTAAAGATCAAGCTGATCGATATCCAGATGAAGCACCATTCGTTATATGAATGAGCATGAAGATCAAGTGAAGACTTGTAATATAGAGTGATAGAATTAAACTATAAAATAGTTTAATGAATGATTATGATTATGGAAGAGGTTATAAGGTTTTAGAACCTGAGATTTGAGGATGTATGTTGTTATATTTAGCTATATAATGAAGTATATTTGGAAGAAGATGGGATCGTGACGTACGGAATCTGGATGTAAAAATAGATCGGATTTCAAGGCGTTACAAAATAAGTACTTCTAATTTGCATTGATGTCTGTAAACCCACACGAGAACATCAAAAAGTTCCTATCCTATGGTCACTAAGATTTACCTCATAAAGGTATCTAGATCTCTGACGGAGAAAACATGTACCCGGTAGTCTTACCTTCCACATGGAAATATTCAGTCTTGGGATGGATGCTCGTAGAATTACATACTAAGACTTGTTTGTTTGCACGAATATTTGTAATAATTTTATATTATTTTATCTCATGATTAGTCCGTTATTTAATCTCTTAGGTCATGATTGTTTGCAAGGATTATCCCGAGATTATAATCCCATGACTATCAGAGGCGGAACTAGGGGGGTGTCATATGACCCCCCTACCCTGAAATCTGAACATTAAATCTGTGTTGTGATTTTGGTCTCTCGCCGGAGTTTATCGATTTCCATGGTCGGACCTCTGTTCTTGGTAGATTGTGGAATCAAATTTTTGTGGTGATGTTTGTGCTTGTTTGGCTGGGATTTAATTATGTTTGGGTATGACTAGAATTGGTATGATAGTGGTTGCTGGTTTAGGCTCCCCTACGCCTAATGTCTCTCCGGTGGTCCATTGCCGGTAAAGCAAAACCCAGATTACAAAAATAGAAACTGAATCGGCTGACAGTTGGGTCCCACGTTAATTTTAAAATTTGAATGTTATTTTCAATTGGGCTAACTCTCGGTTGCTGCTGATTTTGCTTCAGCCCATTTCTTCTCTTGCCGTGTGGTTTTGTGAGTGGATTGTGAGTATGGTGGCTAGCCACGTGGGCCTGACTTTGGTTCACCTAGACCAGTTTCTTTTCCCAACGGGTCACTTATGGCTGTTTGGTTATAACTTAAATATATAAAAATAATTGATCAGTTGATTAAAAATTTTAAAATTTGATTAATAGTCACATATTTCTGAGAAAATTAATATATATATATATATATAAATATAAAATTATTCAAAGGTTGACAAGAGTTAGAATATGATATTGTAAAATACTATAATTGAGCAAATGAATTTGAAAGAAGCACTCCAACTTCAAGCGTCAAAAAATAAATTGTTTTAGTGTTATATTTTGACCCTCTGCAAAAATGTTCTGGTTCCGCCACTGATGACTATTAATCCTAGGATTAAATAGTCTTAGTCACGTGTTTGTTTTTTATGGGTTAACTTAAAATAATCCAAAGTTATGTTTTTTTAGGATTAATTAAAGTATTGGATTAAAAAATATTGTTTAGACTATTATACCCTTACCAATAATAACATATTTTAAACTTATTTATACATAAAAAAATATTTACTCATTATATATACACCCCTACACCCCCACCCTTTTATTAACCCCAACCCCAACCCCAAAAAAAAAATATTTTCTAATTATGTATAAACTCCCACCCCACCCACCCCCACTCCCCACCCCATCCCACCACCACCCCACCCCCCACTCCCCACTCCCACCCTAACTCCCACCCCCCACTTCCACCCCCCCCTCACTCCCCACCCTCCCTCCCCCCCCCCCACCCCACCCTAACCCCAAAAAAATAATATTTATTGATTATGTATACACCTCACCCCACCCTACCCTACCCAAAAAAAATAATATTCAGTGATTATGTATACACTCCTACCCCCACCCCACCCCCCAAAATAATAATATTCTTGATCCACCCATTACCCCCCCAATCCCACCCCAACCCCAACCCCCAGACCTCAAACCCTAAAAATGATATTTACTTATTATGTATACATCCACCCTTGCCCCCATTTCCCCCCACCCAAAAATAAAATAATATTTATTGATTATATATACATTCTCACTCGCCCATCCCCCACCCCCACCCCACCCCCACCCTTCCCAAAAAAATAATATTCGGTGATTATATATACACCTCACCCCCACCCTGCCCACCCCCAACCCTCTCCCCTCCCCCCAAAAAAATAATATTTAGTCTTTGTACTAGTAAGTTTTAAGTTGCGAGTAATAATAACAAAAATTGCAGGATATTATAATCATTTTAGAAAAAGTTTGAGGTTAATTTTGTTTAGCAATTTTTAATCCCAAATGGTAGAGATTTTAATACCAGGTATAACATGGTATTAAATAATCACACATCTTAAGCTATTTTATAATCCTGGGACTAATAATATCAAGCTCAAATTTAAAAACAAACAAGACACTTAGGATTAATAGTTCTATTCCAAGTGTAATCCTTGTAAACAAACATAGCCTTAGACTATTACAATCAGTTATAAAGTCATTTGATACCTCAAAATGGGATTATATAATACAACCTTTCCATTTGATACTATAATTCATCATTAAAATGTCCTTAGAAATGAAAAAACATGGTCCATAGATTATATAACGGACTTATCGATAGATGGAATAAAATAGTCCGAAATAGTTCATACAAGTAATTATATCTTATGTTGGGAATTAAGTCGATTCTAACCAAACAATATAAAATTAAGAGAGAGAAACCAACATAAGATTTAATGTGAAAAAGCCTTAAAGAAAAAACCATGAGCCCAACTTTAAATCTCTAATATATCAATAATAATGAGCTTACAATAATGAATAATCCTCTTTAAGTTTTACGCCCTAAAGTTTGAGTTTACACTATTATAATATCCATGATGCAACGTTTTGCACATAATAAAAGCTATAAAACACTCACTACGATGATACAATTTTTTAACACGGAATATAAAAGCCGTAAAAACCCTCTCCATCACACAAATCAAAACCCACTCACATGCTCTTTCCACTCTTAAGATGTTACATGACTTTTGGTTGTGTTACACTTTAATAACTAAACAAAAGACTATTTATAGAGTATCTAAAAATCTCATCTTCCTATTCAAAATAGGATACTTTAAAAATAATATTCCAAAAATAAAAAATTTCTTCCCATAATAAGACAACTCTAACATGATAAATATCCATTAAAAATAGGACACATTTCTTTTCATAATAGCAATTCTTTTCTGGATAGGATTCATAGAGTAACTTAACAATTCCTCCATGCCAGCTCCTTTCTTGTTTTGGCACCATAATAAGTTCATTTACTTGTCTTAACTTACTGCTGTAGACACCCAAAATTTGTGTATCTTTTCCTTAACAGTGGTAGGAGGCCAAAAATGTCATTTCCCCTTAAGGCAAAGATATCTAAGCAAAAATTACAAGGCTCAGAACAAGTATTCGAAGCCCGCACGATGACTTTCGAGTAACAAACTACACAAATAAAGACGAGTGACTAGCAGACATTTGCGAAAGGATGGGTTTTCCCTTTTTCTCTATATTCTCGAGTCTGAAATTGATAAAACTTGATGCCATGGTGTAGCTCTCAAAAAGAGCTTTCTGAATTAATATGTCATGTTTGCTAACTCTTTTCGGTTTGAATGTTATGGACGTTTCAACGTACAACACAAAAAATCAATGTTGCGGTACAAAAATTGATATAGGTGGTCCCTACCCTAGGGCTGCCACCTGCAGCCAACATCAGGTAGACCTGTGGCAGGCCTAGGGTGCCTATATAAGGTAATTTTTGCTCATTTTTTAGGAGATGAGACATTTTAGAGAAAAAAATGTGTTATCTAAAAGGAGATATAGAAAAAGGAAGAGAAAAACTTCTCTAAATCCAATATAGATATAGTTTTTTTTCATCAAATCTCCTTCCAATCTAGAGTTAAGCCTTCCAAAAAAAGCTTAAAGAGGAAGAATCTATCAGGCCCAAGGTTAAAGTTCTCACCTTTATACTAAATGTAACTTAAATCTAGCTTATTTTGTAAAATTGTTATGCTTGGACTCTATTTGTTTCTAGCTAATTCTTCATTTGAGGTATCCTAGCATCTTATATCATATATAGAGGTGTTTGGATCTTATTTTTGGGATTATGGATAGTTATAGAGAATTTCTCACGGATGAAATCTCCTCCTAATTAGCCAATGATATCCATTTCGTAATTTATCAATTTTGACTTTGATTCGACTCATTTTCATCGATTATTCTTGCTTGGGAGTTGTTTGCTATTGATTTTTACGTCACACAAATATCCTAGATTCATATGTAGTGGTGAGGGGATGTAATGACCAAGAAATTTTACTTAACTTATAATTAAGTTAAATATTAATGAATAAAATAATAATTTATGAATATTATTTGTATTATGTGTTTAAAGGTCATTTCTATGACCTCAAATGTGTTTACGTGTTAGGGTTTACGAATTTGAGTTTATATGAGAAAATTTTTTTTTCTGAAAAAAAGATGTAAAATACTATTCACCCGAAGAAATCTAAAGATTAAATCCTAAGGGTTAGGAAAAACTAAGCTTCTTAGAGAAACGCATTATTTAATAAAAGTTTTTCTCGAAAAACGTACAAAATAATAAGACAAAATAAGGAAAAGACAAAATATTTTTTTCGGCTTTTTGATCGTCTAACCATTTTCTAAGAAATGGTCGCTGAAAATACTATTCACCAAAAATGCTTTTGCGTTTTTTTAGATTTTCGAAGAATGCATTAATGTTAAAATGAAGAGGAAAGACGAAATATCCAAAAAAAATTTAGAAACGAGAAATACATTTTTTCATATGCGGAACGAATTTTGGCATTTAAAATATCACGGAGCAATGAAGCTTCTAAGAGAAGCTAAGAAAGGAATATTCCCGGTATATGCTAGGGTAAAAGAGTAATAAGCCATATGCTAAGGATGGTTTTCTTTAAATAGGAAGCTATTTCTCTTCATTTCCTTACCAATCCACCAAATCCAAGAGAAAAAACTTTCGACAATTTGAGAGAGAAGTGAGAGGCTCAGATTCTTCAAGTCTCGGAAGAAGAAAACACTATTAATTCATCCGTTAATTAAGAACGCGAGGAGAACCAAAAGGTAAGAACAAAAACTCAAGCTTTGCATCTATTTAAAACGCTTTGTAGGTTGATAATGAAGTGATTTGTTGGTGGTTGGATGATTCGTATGAATCATATAAGTGTTGCGTAGAAATAAGGAAGAATTAATGGACTTAAAACACTAATATATGTATGTAAAGTGGAATCATAATCAAAACAACAATTTAAAATAAAGAACGAACGAAGAACGAACGAAGAACATAGTAGATGCTGTTGATGGATAAATTTAAAACCATCTTTTGTATGTTATTGATGGATAAGCTTAAAACCATCTGTCGTAAGTTAGTTTTAATGTCTGAGAAGAAGGAAATAAACATGTGTAAGTTGTGGAAATGTTCCAATTGGAACGGAGAAAAAATATGCTATAACGAAGATATGGCAAAAATTTTAGTAAAAGACGTTAGCCGTTGAAATCATAGTTCGTTATGATTTCCTGATGAATTTGTAATGTTTGTTAATGATTCTGTATAATTAGGGTTTCATAAGAACAATAGAGAATGTAAAAAATATGAGCCATGGGCTCGAGAACAAATCAGCCTCGTATATTCCCAGCCGCAGCCTTGAACCGACATGCAAAGGCGTGGAATCTGTTCATCTGTGCCAAGCTAGTGCCTTCGTCTCATCAGCACGAGATCACAGCGGAGAGGGAAATTATTCTGTGGGGCATAATCACCTAAAAATACATTGACGTTAGCCATCTCATCCATCAGAATATGCTGCGATATTTGTGGGGAAGCACCACTGGGAACATTCCACACACATCAGTGGTAGCTATGCTATGTGCTCATCAGGGGTGCCATTGGGACAATGAACAAATGCAGAACTCAAGTTAGGACATCACACATGCCACCATTGCAAAATTCAAAGATTGGGCAGGCGGTGAACCACACCCACGCGGACGAGGATTTATTCTCCGGACCATATTTCCAGAGCCACCACAGCAGCCCTCCCAGACAGATGAGGCAAGCCCGTCCACGCAAGCACCTGTTGCCCATGGTGATCGCCAGCTCCGAAGGTTGGAGCGAAAATTCGATGCCATGTAAGATAATTTTGGAGCGTTTGCTACGGGACTCACGAGGGCCTTGGCCGAGGCTTTTGTACTACTGGGAACAACACTTGAATGGCCTCAGTTCGAGACAACAGTGCCATATCCACCACCAGATTCACCACCCGAAGAAGGTGGTGCGGCTGATCATTAGGGGAGTTCTCTTTCACCCTTTACCTTCATTCATTGGGACAATGAATATTATAAGTTTGGGGGTATTGGGGTCATAGTGTAGTTGCATGTAGTTTTTGCATGATTAGTTAAGTTCATTTAGTATTTACATGTTTAGTTTAAATTTTATATGTTTATGTGTTAGATAAAAATTGCAGAATTTTTTTAAGTTTTAGTTATTATTACTTGTATTAGTATATTTTTAGTTTGCATGTCTCACAGTTCTAGCCTTATGGAAAGTTTGTCAAGCCGATGATGATAGTGAATTTGGAAAGATTTTTGAGTATGTTGGATAATATGAACTGAGATATAATGTTTTACACGATGAAATTTATGTTGCTGTTTAAATGCTTTCGGTTTGCACGGCAGTGTTCACAATCACTTGTAGGTATAAGAATTATGTGTTGCATTATTTGATAGAAAATGTAATTTTAAAAAGAGAAATATGTGGAAAGTGAACTTATACTGCATAAAACACTGATATTCAAACTTTGGGAAAACATGGGTAAGCTTTGTATAAAAAAATAAATAGCAATAACGTGGCTAGTCTTATTTCGGGGCCCTGGCTACTTGAGTAAGTACACCTGAGGGGATTGTCTTTACACCTAGCGCCCTAAGGTCTTTTATGGTCTGGGAGTCGTTGGTTGAAAGCTCACTAAAGGGTAGCAGTGTTCGCCTAATGGAATGAGGCATTGCACAGTCATGTGAAAAAAAGAGAAAAAGAAAAGAAAAGAAATGTAGTAATAAGCACCGCGGGAAAGAGCGAAGATCGCCCTCGTGAGTAGCAATAAAACATTTAAACCCATTGCAGAACCTCAGTTTGTTTTGATATGTTGGAACAGTCTTTGTTGCATAAGTATACATGAGTCTTGATTTAGGCTACAATTTTCTGTTTTGAGCAGTTTAGCATGTGTATTCTTTGCTTAATTCAAGTTTTGGTGAACAAAACACACACACACAGCATCTCTATAGCATTTATGAATTATCTGAGTGTATGACATTATGCCTATAGTTCGGTTTGACTTTGTATTCGTGAATCTGGATAATTCACTGAGGCATTTTGGATTGAAAATTTTGTTAGAGCTGGAACAATGTGAGACTAGTTGCATCATAGCTTAGTTGCATTGTGCTGTAGTTGCATTTTCATTGTTTATATAATATGCATTTCTTGAGGGCAAGCAATAGTTCAAGTTTGGGGGTATTTGATAAGTGGGTTTTATACCTACTTATTGGATATCAATTCACGCGAACTATGCCCATCTCAAGTACATTTTAGTGTGTTTTTAGTTGCATTTCATGTTATTTCGCATTGCATGTATTGAGAACTCTTTTGGTGTAAAAGTGCAGGAAATGGCCTAATATGGTGGTATTAGATGACATAAGGCTAATGGGTGCATGGCGTGAGGATTTAGTGGAGCAAGGAAACCAAGCATGAAAGGAATGAGCGATGAGAACAAATCGATGGTAAGTAATAATCTTTGCAGAACCGAATCGAAAGCAAAACCGAATCGCAGATCGTAGAAGCCGCAGCATTATCTGAGCTTGAGGACCTTGCGCCCGTGCGAACACTTGGATGGACCAGATTTTGAAGACGCATGCCTGCGCGAGGATTACAAAGGAGGGGCGCGCGACCGCGCGCGATGACTGATGCTGCTGAGCTGTTTATTTTAATTTTTAATTTTAAGGGTTGTAATTAATTAAAAAATGATTCTGACTGGTGTCAGACGTATCATTCAGTAGTTTTGGCGTATTTTCATATTGGGAACTAGGGTTTACACTTTGGGAGATTTTCCAATGTAGAACGACGCCTAACCTTCATATTTTCTTTTGCGTCGTTGGATTTTCAATCATTGTGGAAGACTACTGTTTTGTTGCAGGATTTTAATGTGGAATTGAACGTTATTAGTGGATTGTATTCAGCAATTGGGCTTGATCGTTTCTATCCTTTCTCTTCCAATTGTTTGCTTATTGTCCATGATTAGCTTTGATCCCATAATGGCTTTTTGTTCAGTCATGAACTAAACTCCATTATGGGATTCTAACGGATTTTAATATGTAGTGTAATTGCGTGCTTAATAGCTGGACTATTTTACATATCATAAGGAATTTCTATCATAGTTGTTTTGCATGCATGAATGCTTGATCACCATTCATTTTAAGTGCTTGTATGGAATTGAAAATGAACATGCGAGTATGGATTGTAATCATGATAGCGTACGTATATGGGGATGTTTTGCATGGCTTGTGTATTTCGTGAACTAGATAGACATATACTGTTTCACCGTATGAGTTAAAATAAGGGCTTGTGCTTAAATTCAATATGGTTGCAATTTCACATAGACATATAGTGATTTTGGTTATATTGATGATTACATGGTGTCTATCTCATGTGGATGCTATGTAAGTAGGTCATAGTACATTGAAAAATGGCTATGTCTATATTAGTGCTCTTGGCTACTTTCCTGTGATATGTGAATTTTCTTGCATGATGGTGGTAATTAGATGAAGTATTAAATGAAGTTAGGATCCCATTATTTCCAGACTTGATTTATTCCATTATTATTCTTGTTTTAGTTATTATTTGCACTTAGAGTAATTCACAATTATAATATTTAGTTTAAGCATAAAAAAATAGTGATTTAGTTGATGTATAGTGGTTTGAATTAAACAACTTTCTCTGTGGAATCGATAGTCTACTTACTCTATATTACTTGTTGACACATGTATGCTTGCATGAGTTAGAGCTCTTTTGTTAGAACTAAAAAAGAGGCAACACTAATAAGCCTCTAATAGCATGCTCACATGTATCCATCTCATTTACATGGACATAGCATATTTCATACTTTTAAAACATGCTTAATAACTTATGTCATGCTTGACTAGTTGAATGCACATATCATTCATGTCTTAATACTTAATTACAAAACACAATGGAGTTTGTCTTTGAAATCATTTTATCATTAATGATGTAGTATAGCACATATGAGAGAACTTTTAAAAACTCTTATCATAAGTAACTATGTCATGATAACGTCTTCTCAAGTTCAAAACCTACCTCGTGTAGTATTTATGCACCTTAGTTCTATTATATCAAGTTTCTGTTGAAAACTTTTCTAACATAAGGTCTAACAAGTTCTATCATGAACAAGACACTATAAACACCATATCATGCTCATTTATATTTGAACTCAATCATGTATACAAACCACTAAGTTCAGAACTCATAGAACATAAGTTTCCTCAAGGTTTTTTTTTAAGTTTCTTTTCCAAAACATATACTAAGTCATGCCAATGCTTTCTATTATGAGCAAGGAAATTTTATATGTCATGTATAATATCATGCATTTTCATGTTACATCACTTAGAATAACATATTCTATCATCGGGAGCACTATACTTGCGTATGTGCTCGTTCGACGCCCTTCGATCGCCTCTGAATACGTAACAGTCACAAAGATGACTATTTTGACCCTTCCTAAAGACCTCAAATTAAAAAACATAAAGAACAAAAAATGTAGGTCTATTCGTCCGCGTTCCGGATCATCTTGAATCACCTCAATTGGAGTTCTTATAAAAAAGTTATGGTTGTTTTAGTAAAACATGTCATGTTAGATTTTTTTTTCCAAAATTGGCTAGGCAGACTACCCCCCTCGCCGGGGCGGGGGTTTTTACACTAGGGGGGCCCGCCGGGGCGGGGGTCCCTTCTGCTAACTCACGAATTTTGATCCTGAACACTACAGAAAGCCAAATTAGGCCTACAAACTCCTTTCTAACAACCATACCAACCTACCCAAGGTGTAATATGTTTACAGAAACATAAACTAATGTTTCTAACACGTTTCTAACCACATAAACAACATAAATATCAAAGATTATAACCTTTAATTTCAATATTTCTCTTATTACCTCTTCTTTTGACATTCATAGCGAAATTCTTCACTGTAAATTCGTTTTACATCCGTTTTGACTCGTTCAACTTGGGTTGTTTTTATTTTTCAACATACTAACAATATCTATCATCAATTTCAAATTTTATCCATCAATTTTGACTCCAACATAAGTTAAAATATACATATGCCATCAAAACCCAAGTTTTTCATCTTTAACATATTCTTATGATTTTGATTACTCTAGAACCAATTAAAGAGACTATATATACTAGATTATACACACATACACATATATATATACAACATCTCTTCAAATCACCCAACCAAAATAGCTTTTTAAGTGAAGAACTTGAAAAAGTATAAATTAGAATTTTAGAACTAGATGAATACCTTTGAACAACAATAAAAATCTCATGTAAGCGTATACATGAATACATATGAACACCATATATGCATATAAATTCACAATCATAAAAACCTAATTTTACAAAGACTAAATACAAAACATCTTAATTTAGTATAAGGGTTAGTTTGATACCTTTCTAGGTTGAATTAGGAGAAAAGATGGAGATAAGGAAAGTTTTTCTTTTGTTTTCTCAATGTTTCTCTTCTTCTTCTTCTTCTTCTTCCTCTTTTTCTTCTGCTTCTTCTTCTCTGTATTCTCTCTTCTCTAACTTACGTACATAGAAACATATAACGTATAATATAATAGATATAAATTATATAATATAATTATATATGTAACTGATATCAATTACATTTTTTTTCTTTTTTTTTTCTTTTTTTTTGAAAATCAAAAGCCATAAGGCTTGTTTGGCTAAACCATTTTAAAATAATAACTTAATCATTCCTTAAGCCTTGTTTGGCAAAACAAGATTAAAATAAGAATTTCAAAAGCTCCAAGGCTTTGTTTGGTAAAACCAAATTAAAACTCTTTTAATTTATTTTTATTAGTCATTTATAATATAGTTTATTGTCCCACATTGCTTACTTGGATATCCATATCCAATCTTGATTAAATAAACTAATTCCCACATACTAAATAAATTTCCCACTTAACCAAATATCACAAAATTATAATCTCATTATAATTTTATTTAATAATTAATATATCACTTTAATTATTAAATTACGACAACAATATAACAACTCATGTAATCTTTAACAACTCTCTAACTGTTAAATTAAATTAGAGTATTATCTAATAATTTTAATTCACAAATATATACTAACAACAACCACATAAATAAAATATTTATTTAATTTAATAAATATTTTAAATTATAAATAAAATCCTGGATTGTTACATCCTTCCCTCCTTACAAGGATTCTGTCCCCAGAATCACAACTCAAATAATTCATTCGTCACATTCTTCCCTCCTTATAAGGATTTCGTCCTCGGAATCACCAAAACCCTACCTTACTCAGGTTATCATCAAATCTCTTCGTTGAATAACTTCAACACATGACCTTAATATAGGTTTTATATTTCCTACTACATTCATTACTTCAACAAATTCTAGGTTTTATTTCATAACTTTCACTTGAACTCAATTATATTTTGAGTATTATATACTCTTTAACCCATTCATTTCCTTTGCTAAGGATCGTTATCATAAATACTCGAGATATTACATTTACCCATTCTTCTAAGAATTTCGTCCTCGAAATTTTATCTATTAATCTTTATTCATTCAATCTATCAAAATAGATTTTATGTTAATACTTTATTCATTCATTGGGTTCTACAACCAAATTCTTTCTCTAAGGATCCTTCTAAGATCATCATATTCCTCACCTCTTCCTCTTCTAAGAGTTTCACATTTCTCTTCTTTCTGGAGTTTCAATTCTTTCTTGAAATTATTATGTTTTGCTTAATTTTCTCATCCTTTCCACTTTCACCTTTCAGAATAATAAGAATCTTCCATAATTGCTCAATAATTGGGAAGCGATATAAATAACAGGAATTTAAAAGATTCCAAATCATGCTGAGGGTCATAAGACCTTGAACTACGTCCACGGTTATAAGTACTCTTTCAACTTAAACCTTAACATTCATTAGACTATAAGGACTCCCGTACTTAGGGTGTTAAGCCCTTCGTACGATGTATTGTACACAAACATTTAAACTCTATGCGTATGTCCATAGTTATAAGTAATCTTTCAACTTAAACTTTAACAGTCATAAGACTATAGGGACTCCTCGTACTTAGGGGGATCGGCCCTTCGTACAATGTATTGTGCACAAACATCTAAACGCCTCCGCGTAATCCCCTATAAAAGGGTTGTTCATCTCAGCTTTTCAACATCTGAATCCGCACCAAAACAATTTGGTTTGACATAACTTTTCAAGAAACACTTGAATTTCATGAACATCTTTCAATAATCGTCTAGCTGAATCAAATAGCATAGACTTCTACAACAATTCGGACATAAATCGAAATATATACACACACACACACACACATATATATATATATATATATATATATTCTCATATTTTAAAGAAATCTCAAAAATCCTTTTTATGACGTCATGATATACGCATGACTTGTATTTACAAAATTGTTTGAGGATTCCATCATTTGGTGATTTTATCATACTACATCATACCATAGTGGGTTTGGCGATCCTTAGATCACATCCAACACTAAAATATCTTTGCATTGATGACTCCATCATTTTTTTTTCATCTCTGCACCAGGTTCCATGACACATTGATGATATAAAAATACATTTTGATATATTTCAAATCATTTTTGTCTAGCGGAAGCAATTAGCATAGACATACGAATAACGGTATTGTTTTTTTAAAACTCATTGGGTTCATCATTTGATCCAATGTTTTTCAAGAAAATAGAAGTGAAAACATTAGCACGAAGTCAATAAATTTTGAAAGTCTAGCATAGCTAGTAGATTTAGAATATCCAGGTATCCATCTACTTCATCTTTACTTCATTACTTCATTACTTAACCATTCTATCAATCTTCAACTTCATCAATGCTCTCTATACTATAACCATTTTCTACACAAAATAGTTCATCAAACTTACCGCACATTGGAAGTTCAGGAACTTGCCACAATAATATGAGTTTAAGAACTTGTCCTAGTCAGACCATAGGCGTTCATTCGATGAGGGGTTCAAAACATACCATATTATTATGAATCACGAACTTACTATATGCATTAGTTTTAAGAACTGCACCTAATCCTAATAATATCTGACTAATCTTAATAGTTTCTAACTATCAAATATACACGTGAGAAAAGAAATACCTTTTCACCACATATACATTGATAGCGCGACACCAACATTCTAATGATTATCAATGTGATAAACTAAGCACAAGCACAAAGCCCTCGCCCATACAAAGGTTTGTACAACTCAACCATCACATGAGTCCTCAATTGAAATCCCACCTAACTCTATCTTACTATTAACAACTTACCCTTAACTTGCTCAATACGAATTCCTCGTATCACATTATCTATAACTCCTCGTGATTTTACCTCGTACTATATCATAGTACATTACCTTCATAGCATCAAGCTATAATTATTCAAACATTACAAACTATCTTTCTCTTATAACTTAAACAGATCACGTTGTGATCTTATTCTATAATCATCTCCCTTAAAATTATTTTCTTCACTCGTGATCATTTTGTTTTACGATCCTCTTTCTTTCTCTTTTTCATCATACGTATCCATTTACTATACTTGATACATATCGAGTCTCTAATAGTTTCAATATGGTACGCTGAGTGGTTTCCCACAAACAACCAACAAACTAGGTTCCGAGTTGCTAGTTCATATATACCTCCGCTCTATGAAGGAATCGTTTAGCCCAGATACCATACTTTAACTATTAAAGAGTACAATTGTACCATACTTAAATATAATTGTTTGATTCTTAACTTCTTTATCATCTTCTCCTTTATTCTCTAAGGTTATAACCTAATGTACTCTTACCTAAGGTTTATAACCTACAGCTTTGATACCAACTGTAACGACCCCAAAATTCATACAATTTAATTCTCAACTTCGGTCATTAATAATACATTCAACCTCTAATTTTACATCATTAAACGATAATACAACCATTGAAATTTGCGGAATGATTAAAATTTTCTATTACAAACTATCCTCATTCCCAAAACCTTCAACCTTTACATCTAAATATCTTAAAATCATTTTAATACTACAATAGTTTACATCGTAAAACGATATTACAATTCAACATTAATACATTATTCAGAACCTTAAACATGGTTCAAATAATAATAACACAACCAAAGTGTATAAATCTTCAAGTATCACATCTTATTCATGTCTTTCAAGTAACACATAACTTTACCATGAATCTTGAACCTGCAAAAGTAGTTATTTGCAAGGTTGAGCACGACAGCCCAACAAAATCTAACAGTTTTCATGCATCACATAGCACATAATAACATGCTCAACATATAACATACATGCTGCAGTCCATATAACAAGTATAAAGATTGAGTCTTTACTCAATCAGCATGCTTTAATCAATCAACATAGTCATAAATTGACTTTAACATTTCATACTTTCAACATATATATATATATAACACATCATGCTCTTTGCAATAAAGATTTAAAACAATTAATCATCAAGTTCACATAGTAAATAGGAACTAAAAGACTTGCCTGATTCGTAGTTTATGAACTATGACTTAACTGCTTAACGCTTATCTGCACTTCGTGTATTCCTACACAGTTATATAATCATGGATTCACATCCATTAGTCATATATTTCATACATTCTTAATATAATAATAACGTTATATTGTTTCCTAACTAGGTTTATAAAACCTTCATTTCTCTTTCTCATCGTACTCTTAGAATAGCTAGGCATGTATAAGTATACCTTAACCATCCGTACTTGACATCAAATAGGTTGTGATCTATTTTCAAGTTAACATTCAAATTACTTAGCTCCAAAATGATTTATTTCAATCAATAAGGCTTAACAACTTTCTTTAACAAGATTTGATGTTATACGCTTTTAAACCATATATTTATACTAATAAGCCTGTAATAGCATGCTCACATGTATCTATCTCATTTACATGGACATAGCATAGTTCATACTTTTAAAACATGCTTAATAACTTATGTCATGCTTGACTAGTTGAGTGAACATTTCATTCATGTCTTAAAACTTAATTACAAAAGATAATGGAGTTTGTCTTTGAAATTATTTTATCATTAATGATGTAGTATAGCACATATAAGATAACTTTTAAAAACTCTTATCATAACTAACTAAGTCATGATAACGTCTTCTCAAGTTTAAAACCTACCTCGTGTAGCATTTATGCACCTTAGTTCTATTATATCAAGTTTCTCTTGAAAACTTTTCTAACACAAGGTCTAACAAGTTTTATCATGAACAAGACACTATAAACACCATATCATGCTCATTTATATTTGAACTTAATCATGTATACAAACCACTAAGTTCAGAACTTATAGAACATAAGTTTCCTCAAGGTTTTTTTTTTAAGTTTCTTTTCCAAAACACATACTAAGTCATGCCAATGCTTTCTATTATGAGCAAGGAAATTTTATATGTCATGTATAATATCATGCATTTTCATGTTACATCACTTAGAATAACATATTCTATCATTAGGAGCACTATACTTGCGTATGTGCTCATTCGACGCCCTCCGATTGCCTCTGAATACGTAATAGTCACAAAGATGACTATTTTGTCCCTTCCTAAATACCTCAAATTAAAACACTTATAGAACAAAAGTTGTAGGTCTATTCGTCCTCATTTCGGATCATCTTGAATCACCTCAATTGGAGTTCTTATGAAAAAGTTATGGTTATTTTAGTAAAACATGTCATGTTAGATTTTTTTTTTCTAAAATTGGCTAGGCAGACTAACCCCCCCCCCCCCCACAGGGGCGGGGGTTTTTACACTAAGGGGGCCCACCGGGGCGGGGGTCCCATCTGCTAACTCGCGAATTTTGATCCCGAACACCACAGAAAGCCAAATTAGGCCTACAAACTCCTTTCTAACAACCATACCAACCTACCCAAGGTGTAATATGTTTACAGAAACATAAAGTAATGTTTCTAACAAGTTTCTAACCACATAAACAACATAAACATTAAAGATTACAACCTTTAATTTCAATATTTCTCTTATTACCTCTTCTTTAGACATTCATAGCGAAATTCTTCACTGTGAATTCGTTTTACATCCGTTTTGACTCGTTCAACTTGGGTTGTTTTTATTTTTCAACATACTAACAATATCTATCATCAATTTCAAATTTTATCCATTAATTTGGACTCCAACATAAGTTAAAATATACATATGCCATCAAAACCCAAGTTTTTCATCTTTAACATATTTTTATGATTTTGATTACTCTAGAACCAATTAAAGAGACTATATATACTAGATTATACACCCATACACATATATATACAACATCTCTTCAAATCACCCAACCAAAATAGCTTTTTAAGTGAAGAACTTGAGAAAGTATAAATTAGAATTTTAGAACTAGATGAATACCTTTGAACAACAATAAAAATCTCATGTAAGTGTATACATGAATACATATGAACACCATATATGCATATAAATTCACAATCATAAAAACCTAATTTTACAAAGACTAAATATAAAACATCTTAATTTAATATAAGGGTTAGTTTGATACCTTTCTAGGTTGAATTAGGAGAAAAGATGGAGATAAATAAAGTTTTTCTTTTGTTTTCTCAAGGTTTCCCTTCTTCTTCTTCTTCTTCTTCTTCTTCTTCTTCTCTGTATTCTCCTTCTCTAACTTACTTACATAGAAACATATAACGTATAATATAATAGATATAAATTATATATGTAAGTGATATCAGTTACATTTTTTTTCTTTTTTTTTTGAAAATCAAAAGCCATAAGGCTTGTTTGGCTAAACCATTTTAAAATAATGACTTAATCATTCCTTAAGCCTTGTTTGGTAAAACAAGATTAAAATAAGAATTTCAAAACACCTTAATATCTGTCTTTCACAACAAGCAAATACACCTTAATATAGAAATCTCACTACAGCAGCTTAAAATGAAAAGTCAACAATTTAATGTTCCTTGATTGGCAATAGCATTGCTGGTATGCAGTATGAATTGGGCGTGGCATTACATTCATCTATACAGGCGTGTTCCCAGTGCTTTGGCGTCTCGGGTCCCTGTGTTAAATGGGTGCGGCTGCGCGGTTGTGTCTGTGTTGGTGATTCTCCGGCGCGGCTTGCTGTGTCGGCCTATTCTTTGGCGCGGCCATACTGGCCTTCATTCTTTGATCTGTTGGGTTCTTCTTCTTCTTTGGTGATCTCTTTGCTACATTGCTCTTCGCTAACCTCTTCTTTCTTCACTTCACTTCTTTTTTCTTTCTTCAATTGCCTTCCTCATCCAACACTTGACCACTTTAGATGCCCTCTTCACGTGCTTGAGTCTAGCTACCATCTTCATTCTGGTTAGCGCTCACCATACCATGCCATCACCATGCCTTTGGAGTTTCTTTGATGCAAACTACAAAACAAACATAAAAAGCAATAAAACCATAATAAAAATACTTAAGTTTGAGCAAAGTTCCAGTAAGTTGGTAACCAATAAGTAGGTCTAAAACCTACTTATCAAATACCCCCAAACTTGAACTATTACTTGCCCTCAAGCAATAAACACACATACGAATTAAGAAATGCAAACTATATGCTATGCCAATTCCAAGATTTCCAGCCAAGTTATAAATTCTAATAAGATATGCCTCAGAGAAATGTAAAGATCCAAGAACAAAGCATCAAACTAAGCTAAAGGTATAATAACATACAATCAAATAATCATAACCTGCTATAGAGATGTTGTATGTGTGTTATGTGAAAGTAGTATGCACACAAGCCAATCATGTTTGATGATAAAACATATACTTTGTAACAATCTTATTCATTTATTAATAAAAAATATTAATTTATTAAAGGCTTTTAATTATCTACATGATGCTATTTTATAATATGTGATAAACCCATAGTTTTAAGCAATGCTTTTAGAATAATGATGATGGTCATTCTAATGAGATCTAAATTCTTAGAAAACTTAAAACTAAAATAGTTCCCAATCGTTGGATTACTAAATTGGGGATTAGTGAATCCGGATAGATTGGTACATACGTTGCTTGCTCATTGGATGGGGATCATTGATCTCATGATCATTTGTGTGGAGACACTAAAGCAAGTATGTAGGTGCTTATTAGAGAATAAGTTCACTGAACGTGACTCGCTAAGGAATACCTAATGGAGTTTTACTTGTGCATCAATAGGATTTCAGTAGTGATAGTAGTCAAGTGATCCTTGGACTTGAGATCATTATAGTATCCATGTGTATGATGAGTTATACTTTGACTTATTCCTTAAGACCCTTAGGGTATATCAAAGGGTATGCTTGGGTATAATAAGTTATACATGGAGATAATGTATGATCAATAAAGAATCTACCACTTCTAGTTAAAGAAGAGAAATGTCCTATGTCATTCGATAAATGACAAATTTCAAAGATGATCCTTAGCCAAGCGTAATGAAATTAGAAAGGAGTTTCTAATTTGCATTATTTGAAGTTGTGCATTTAAGGATCGAAATACATATAATTAAATAAAATAAGACTTGACAGTAATTCCATGTCTTATATTTAATTGGGATATTGTATGGTGGAAGGATTGAATTGTACGGTAACTATTTACTCAAAGGTTCTTTTATGATTAATGTTGAAATCGATATTATCTGGAAAGTTGTTAATCGCTAGGGAGGCTTATCCCCATTTTAGAATAAATATAATTTATTTAAATAAATTAATAGTTTAATTTATTTATTTAAATAAGATTAGAATTGTTCTAATTGATTTATTCACAAATGGTTTAATATAGAGAACCTAAAGGGTCACACCATAAAAAGGAAGAATAATTATTTAAGAAGTTAATGACATAATTGTAATAATAAGTTAAGTATATTTAATTTAATCTATGGTAATAGAATAAATTAAATAGCTTAATATTTATTATTTAATATTTTAGAAATATTAAATATAAATTAATAAGAGGAGTCTTATTATTATTATTACTACTATTATTATTTAATTCCTAAAGGATTTTGGAATTAATTAATAAAAGTACTCTCATATATTCCTAATAATATTAGGAGACTTATTAATTAAAAGAGTTTAATTAATTATTCCTAATAAGATTGGGAGCATAATTAATTAAAATAAAACTCAATCCCATAATTGTTAAGGAGGGTTGCTCACATCTATAAATAAGAGGAGTCTTATTATGGGTGAGGGTGTGGTTGACGTTTTCACAGAATACGTAATTCCAATAGTTGGAGAGTACACCTCTTTTTCTATGAGAGATAAAAAAACTAGGGTTTTGCCAAACACCCATCTTCTTGAATCTTTCTTCTTCCTTGTTGGATCACCTTTAGAGGCCAAATATTTGGGTGGCTAACATTGATCAAAGGAAGGAACCAAACTCGGTGGATTCAAGTTGAACACGAAAGGATTTGGAGGTGAACTTGTACACGAGGAAGCTCGAATCTTCAAGGGTATGATTCTTATTCTTTATCCTTTTGTTTAATTAATAATTATGCATAAAGGATGATCCGGGTATATGGTTTGTAAAATTTTTTAAAACTCTGATTTTCCACGTTTCCGCTTATTTTATGCAATTTGATTACGTTCATGAATATTACAAACCTAACAGTGGTATCAGAGCCAAACCTTTATGCAAATTATTAATTGTTCAGATTTGATATGTATATTGATATGTGTTTAAAACAATTTAATTAGGCATACTTTTGTTATATAAAATTAAAAAAAAGAAAAAAAAGGACGTAATAAATTTCTTGTAATTTCTGAAAGTCTTTACATGCTTTTGAAATTCCGTGGCCACGTACTATATATATGAAAGGGAGCTTGTCAGGTGAATAATTGATTCTTCTAGGATTCATATGTTAGCTATATATATATATATTAACTTTATATATATATAACTATTATATATTTATATAACTATTATATATTTATATAATATAAATCGAATATATAAAGGAGTTTATTTTGATTCAAAATTAGATTTTATGCTAACTAATTTTGCCCATTAAATAATATCAATATATATATTGAATATTTATTATTCATGGGATGAATATTATTTATTGATGCATATGTAGATATGTATGATAATAAATGGGATTGATTATGGACTATTGACCAATGTGATGTGATTTTATTTTAGTTGGATGCTTGAATGTATGGGTTTTATTAAATGGGGTCTGCGTACCTCGTCTTCTCTAATTTTTTCTTAATGTAAATTCTATCTCCCTCCTATGTACTTTCCCTTGACTGCTGATCAAGGTTTCTATTTATTTTAAATAGTTTTGTAATATGAATAGTTAGAATTATTTTGAAAAATTTGAGATCAGGAGCAAGGAGCGCTTTAAGACCAGTTTGTAATGGAGCATGTAAAGCTCCCAAATCCGGGTACATGAAACCCGAACTCGGTGCTTTACGATATCATTTCTATGATGGAATAATACTAATAATAATAACAATAATATAAATATTAAACTTAATTTACATATCAGAGTCTATTCCCAAGTATGCAACCTTTAAACATTCATTACAATTCATGATAATAAATAGATATCATTCTTATCTTAATAAAGTCTAAGTATTACATAAGATAGCATAGAACTCATTCAGCAACTTTCCCTTTTCCTTTGTTCTTGGCCGAGCCCTCTGATTGTTCACACTTAGCTGAAAATATTTAAATTAAGCAATGATGAGCATTTGAGTGCCCAACAAGTAATAACAATTATAAATATTAACTGAAAGGATTAAATATTTTCTTTGTACTACCCTTCTACAACAAACCAATAGTTGTGAAGTAAACTGAACCGATAATAATAACATAACAACTCTATATCAAATTTTTGAAACTACGTACTAACTATAAATAGGGTTAAGGTGACATACTATGAAAATTATTTTCAATTTTCGAATAGGTTTAACAGAACTTCATCCGCAAACCATCATAACTTACAGGCACGGGGGGTGATCAGCTCGTTATGCCCTGTATTGATCAATACTACATGCAAGAACGATATTATCGTTCACTTTGTCCGCCTTGGGCGCATAAAAGTTTTCCCATGTTCGAGATGTTCATACTTAGTCGGGAATCCGAACCAAAATAATTTGATTAGATACAAAAAGGTTTTATCATATTCAACGATATTTCTAAAACTGTGTCTAGCTGATCAAATAGCTTATATGACTTTTACTTACTGTATACATACTGGCAATCAATATATATATATATATATATATATATATATCAACATGTGATTAAATGCAATGATTATCCAAGTGGGGACATTTGTATAACCATAATTAGAAATTAACGAACAGAATAAATATTTGAATAATAATATAATATCATGTTGATAATCAATGATCGGATATAATATATATTATAATAGGGTTAATAATCTGGTATAATAATAATATAATTCTAAAACTTTCTTACTCATGTCCATTGCATAAAGAAAATGCAAAGGTAGGATACTTGCCTGGTCTGCTGCTTACAATACGCAACTTAGTTTTTATCTTTTGTATAACAACCTATCAGTAATAAGATCATTTTACTGATTAGAATAACATATCGTAACACATAATACTGCTTATTGTAGTCAGCACATAACCTAATCACATTGCCACACATGTTTAACAGTCATCGGATCACAAACAAACACGTATCTAATCACATTATCTAAGTCCAGATCAATTTCTGAAACATGTCGGTGTACCGACAACTTTATCAGATAATTATCGAGTCTAAGACTCTATTATGAAGTTCAATATCTGTAAGTATTAGTCATATTATTTTTAAATGATTTATAATAATTTTTAAACATTTATTATAACTTATCAAGAATTTTCAAACACCTGGATCACTATTAAATGATTTAAATATTGAATAATTCTATTATCATTAATATTTATTTAATATTAAACTATTAATGAAACCATTACCAAAATATTAAAGTTATTTATAATAACTCAAAATATTTTTAAAGTATTAATATTACCCTCAAATGATTTTTAAAACATTTAAAATTATTTTTAAATAATTACCATTAATATTTAAATATTAATATACTATTCTTCAAAATATTAAAAGTCATTAAGTATAACTTAAAATATTTTTAATTCATTTATATCCTTTTAAATGATTTTAAATTAATAAAACCATTTTTAAACCATTTATTAAATTTAATATCATTAATATTAAATCAATATCATTAATATTAAATTATTAATGAAATTATCCTTCAAATATTAAAAGTTATATTTTATAACTTAAAATATCTTTAAATACTTTATTTTCATTTAAAATGATTTTATAATATTAAAATCATTTTAAACTAATTATTTAATTTAATTATTAAATAACCTTAATATCATTAATAATAATTAATTAATGAAATTTACTTTTAAATATTGAAAGTTATATTTTATAACTTAAAATATTTTTAAATACTTTATTTTTATTTAAAATGATTTTTAATATAATAAAATTATTTTTAATTTAATTATTTAATTCATTTATTAAATAACTTATTTTTCATTAATATTAATTTATTAATGAATTTCATCACAAAATATTAAAAGTCATTAAAAATAACTTAAATTTTTTTTCTTATACCATAATATAATTTTAAATGATTTTTCAAGTATTAAAATTATTTTTAAATAATTTATTTAATATAATAATTAAATAAATTAAATACCTTTAATATTTCAAAAATATTAAATATTTATGAAATATATTAAAAATTATTAAAAACTAATTTTCAGACTTTAAAATATTTTTTAGTAATTTAATTTGTATTTTTAATAATTAAAAACTAATTTTCTATAATTATTTAATAAAAATATAATTTTCAGAAATTAAGTGTCGCTAAAGACTGCCTATAGCGACAAAACCGTCTCTATAGGTGTTCTTCATGTTCTTCATCAAACCCAGAACATTTATGTCAGTGAACGAGTGACCAAGTTTGACCATAAATCATTTACTGTGTATAGAGTTTCTGGGCTACCTATTGATATGATATTTTAGTGTTAGTGTAGCACTACAAGTATTAATCAAGTTCTGGGTCAGATTACAACATACAAGCAAGATATGAAAGCTCAAACTATCTGTTAGAACTGTTCTTCGTTTTCTGGGTTACCTAGAAAACAAGATTAGTTCGACTGATCACTTTTGGGCTTCCACAACTTGCTTTCAGTGTTATGTTACAGTGATCTAATGGTTTTAATGTGTAGCCAACATGACAAGGAAGAGATCTAATACATTAAATCACCAAAACAACAATAGATCAAATAGATATAAGCTGATCAAACCATGTTAGATGACATGTTCAAGCGTTTTCTGGGTTACCCAGAAAACAACTTTCATGTTCGTCCGGCTTGGTTTGACCGTCCACTACGATCCAGGGGTGAGCATTCGGTTAATAACCGAACTGAACACACATTTCGGTTATAACCGAAAACCGAATTAACACTGTTTATAATATCCGAACAACTAACCGAACTACATGATAATCGAATAACCGAAAAACCGAACTAATTATTCGGTTATTCGGTTAATAACCGAATTTAACATTTTACTCTTACTTTGCTTAACTTAACAAAATAACAGTACATGAATGATCCAACATCAATAAAAAAACAACATGAATCCGATTCAACAGCAATAAAAAACAACACGAGTGATCAACAGCAATCAACAAGACATATTTCAAAAACATGAATGATCAAACAAGACATATTACAAAAATATGAATGATCCAACACCAACTGAGACATGAGACAACCGAGCCAACAGCAACAACAGTCAACATAGTGGCCGACCTTACACCAGAGGCCAATACGTCTACCTGACTACCTGGCCAAACACGTTGAGCAAGACCAAGCCGAGCCCTACGAAGAGATGGTGAGCTTTGTAAAAAAGCTCGTCATCGGCTCCACTTCCGTCGCCGCCGGCGAGTTCACCGTCAAGGAGCAGAACCTCCTCTCCGTCACCTACAAGATCGTATCATCGATTGAGCAGAAGGAGGAGGGTCGGAGAAGAACAAAGAGCATGTGGCACTCGGAGTACAGATCGAAGGTGGACTTGAAAGACTCTTGAGAGATCTGAGTACAGATCTGACTTCTGAGAAGGAGGAGGGTCGGCTGTCGGAGTCTTAGAGAATAATTTAGTAAAGTAGTACAGATCTGCAGACTTGAGAGACTTAATTTTGAAAGATTTTTTCGGTAGTAATGAGTAATGACTTTGAAGTAGTAATGACTTGACGTCTTGACTAATGGGTTATGGGCTGAGTAAAATTAAGTGTTCTGCAATTGTAATTTTTAAAGCCTTTTTTGGTTATTCGGTTAAACTGAATAACTCAAAAATAAAACCAGTACAACCTAACCGAAAATCGTAAAAAATTTCAGATATAACCGGAATATTAAAAATAACCAAAATTTCAGAAAAATTCGGTTAAATTATTTCGGTTCGGTTCGGTAATTAGGTTATACCCGTTTTTTGCTCAGTCCTACTACGATCCACTTATTTGATGATTAGGAGATTTTAAGACATAAACATGTAGTATAACATGCATACTACAACTTAGATGCATCAACAATAACAAAACAACTAACAACTGAAAGATCCGGGCCCATGAACTTGCTGTCAGAGCTTTTTGGGCAAGTTCATGGATGCCCAGATTTCACCCAGTCAATGTCGGTCAACATGGTTTAACCACGAATAACTTGCAATCTAGACCCGATCTAAGCCCGATTCTTGATCCAGATCAAAGAGCACATAACGGACTACATATCTAAAACATATAACAACCAAAAACATAAACCGAGAAAGATCTACAGCCTCTGACATTCATTGTCAGAACACAAAATAAAATTTTTCCAAATTTTGTAAAACTTCAAATTTGAGTATCTAGATGTTATGCATCCACTATGTACCAACCCAGATCACTTAGTTACACATCATATAACATATTTTAACACTAAAACATAACTTTTAACACAAGATTAAAGATCAGAATATAGCTAGGGTTTTTATACCTTCTATGATGAATTCTGATTCTAGGCCATTGATTTTGTTGTATATATAAGTGGGGTTGGTTTTATGACTGATAAATCAAAGAAATTTCGTGGGTTTTGAGTTGAGAGAGTCAAGGAAGAGAGTTGTGAAAAAATTAAGTTAGCAAATGATTTTTCTCTCTCTTCAATCTATATATACTAAGTTAGATGCATGAATTGGCTAGCATAGGTGGCTGATTGCTGGTATTTTAGTCACATGGGGTTAGTAAGAGTTGTTGAGCAACTTAAATTTTGGTTAGATTCACAAGCAAGCTTATTAAAGAATACAGAAGGGATCAAGGAATACAAAAGCTTATTAAATTTTGGCTACCTTTTGAGGACGACATTGAGAAACGGTTTCAGAGGTTAAGTAAGTGGATCAAGGAAACAAGGGAAGACTTTGAAAAATCTGAAAAAGAAGAGGTAATGGCAGCCGAAGATCAGAAAGCGTTGAGGGACTTCGCCACACCGAAGGTGACTGAACTGCAGTCGAGCATCACCAGGCCTGTAATAGCTGCAAACACATTCGAAATCAAGCCTGGAACGATTCAGATGATCCAGAATTCAGTCCAGTTTGGGGGATTGGCAAATGACGATCCGAATGAACATCTAGTCAGCTTTTTGGAAATTTGTGACACCTTCAGGTATAATGGGGTGTCGGATGATGTGGTGAGACTTCGCTTGTTCCTATTCACCTTACGGGACAAGGCAAATAGTTGGTTACACTCTCTACCGCCGGGTTCAATAACTACTTGGGAAGACCTAGCTCAGAAATTCCTTGCAAAATTCTTCCCACCGGCGAAAACTGCAAAAATGAGGAATGAGATAACGATGTTTGAACAACAACACGGGGAGTCATTGTATGAGGTATGGGAAAGATACAAAGAATTGCTCCGAAAGTGTCCGCATCTTGAGTTGCCTAAGTGGTTGCAAATGAACACGTTTTACAACGGATTGAATGAAAACCTCAGAACCAGTATTGATGCAGCTTTGGGTGGGGCGTTTATGGCCAAGAGTTATGAGGAGGCCTACGAATTGATAAAGACAATGGCAGCTAACAATTACTAGTGGCCCACGACAAGAATGACTCAAGCAAAGGCCGCGGGAGTGTTAGAAGTGGATGGTGTGACTGCAATACAAGCACGAATTTCAGCACTTTCAAAGAAGTTAGATTCTATGACAGCACATAAGGCACAACCAGTGGCAATTATATGTGAATTGTGCGTGGGAGAGCATCCTACAGATCAATGCGCAATTAATCCAGCATCCGTGCAATTTGTGGCAATTATAACATAATTCCACAGAATATGTACCAGAATGCGTATAATTAAGGGAATAGGAATCATCCGAACTTTTTATGGAGTAATAATCAGCATCAACAAGCTCCACGACCATCATATCCCCCAAGATTTCAGAACCTTCAACAACTAGCTCAACATCAAGAAAGGAAATCAAATCTAGAGGAGTTGGTGACAAAATACATAACAAGCAATGAAGTGGCTATGAAAAATCAAGCAATGGCAATGAAATCACAAGAGATGGCCATCAAGAATATAGAGAATCAGATAGGACAAATTGCGTTAGCATTGAATAATAGACCACAAGGAACGTTACCAAGTGACACCGAGAGGAATCCGAAGGGTAATCATGAGCAATGTCAAGCCATTATGTTGAGAAGTGGAAAACAGCTTGAGGGGAAAGAAACAGAAATTTTGGTTACAAAGGAGGTTGAAACAGAGAGAGAAAATACAGTGGTTGAGGTAAAGCAGGGGGACAAAAAATAAGTGGAAAAGAGCAAACCAGTTAACGAACCAGTTGTCTATCTTCCCTCACCATTTTAGCAAAGAGTTCAAAAACAGAAACTAGACAAGCAGTTTGCAAAATTTTTTGAAGTTTTTAAGAAACTTCAGATCAACATCCTGTTTGCAGAAGCCCTGGAGCAGATGCCTAGTTACGCAAAATTCATGAAAGGGATTTTATCCAGGGAAAAGAAGTTAGAAGATTTCGAGACAATGAAATTAACCGAAGAGTGTAGTGCGGTGTTACAGCGAAAGTTTCCACCAAAGTTGAAAGACCCGGGGAGTTTCACCATTCCATGCACGATCGAGAATATGGCGTTCAACAAATGTTTGTGTGACTTGGGAGCGAGTGTGAATCTTATGCCATTATCAGTTTATACAGAATTGGGTTTGCCCGCGTCAAAGCCTACGAACATCTCATTACAGTTAGCGGATAGGTCAGTCACATATCTGAGAGGCATTGTAGAGGACATATTGGTTAAGGTTGATAAGTTTATATTCCCCGCAAATTTTATTATTCTGGATTTTGAGGAGGATAAGAACATCCCGATTATCCTAGGGAGACCTTTCTTGGCTACGGGTAGGACACTCATCGGCTTACAAAAAGGTGAACTTACTATGAGGGTCCAAGATCAGGAGATTAAATTTAACGTGTTTAAGGCCATGAAATTCCCGATAGATGAAGAAGAATGTTTTAGGATGGATCTCATTGACCAAATAATTAGCGAAGACATGAACAAGAGTTTGGTTAATGATCCATTGGTAACGACATTATTGGGGGATGAAGAGTTTGATGATCCGGAGTTTGTGGACTATTTGCAGTTGCTAGACTCCTTGCCATGAGTTAGTAAATTTAAAACACCATTTGAAACATTGCACACGGAGGAGAAAGCCGCAGCAAGGATGAAATCATCATTGGAGGAGACACCAACTCTTGAGCTAAAACCACTACCTAAACACCTCAGGTATGCGTATTTAGGCAATTCAAATTCTTTACCTGTTATTATTTCTGCCACACTTAACGAATTGCAAGAAGAAAAGCTGTTGAGAGTGCTTAGGGAACATAAATCCGCGATAGGATGGATAATTGCTGATATCAAGGGAATCAACCCATCTTTTTGCATGCACAAAATTTTGATGGAAGACAATGCAAAACCGATAGTGAAGCAACAGAGACAGCTCAACCCTATTATAAAAGAGGCAGTCAAGAAGGAAATACTGAAATGGTTGGATGCGGGTATCATTTAACCGATTTCAGACAGTAAGTGGGTTAGTCCGGTGCATTATGTGTCGAAAAAAGGGGGAATGATCGTGGTTCAGAATGATGACAATTAGCTAATTCCGACAAGGACAGTGACTGGCTGGAGGGTTTACATGGACTACAAAAAGTTGAATAAGGCAACCCGCAAAGATCACTTTCCTTTGCCCTTTATCGATCAAATGTTGGACAGATTGGCGGGACATGAGTACTACTGCTTAGTGGATGGATACTCGGGTTATAATCAAATCGTCATTGCTCCTGAGGATCAAGAGAAGACTACATTCACATGCCCTTATGGTACATTCGCATTCAGGAGAATGTCATTCGGGTTGTGTAATGCACCCGCTACCTTCCAACGATGTATGATGGCCATCTTCTCAGACATGGTGGAGAAGAATGTGGAAGTCTTCATGGACGATTTCTCTGTCTATGGGGATGATTTTGATGCGTGTTTGGAAAACTTGGTAATGGTCTTACAAAGATGCACCGACACAAATTTGGTCCTTAACTGGGAAAAATGTTACTTTATGGTGGAAGAAGGTATAATTCTGGGGCACAAAGTCTCGTCTCAAGGATTGGATGTTGATAAAGCTAAGCTGGAAACAATTGAGAAATTGCCTCCACCGAGTTCAATTAAAGGAATTAGAAGTTTTTTGGGACATGCTGGGTTCTATAGGAGATTCATAAAGGATTTTTCTAAAATTGCAAAACCTTTGTGCAGTCTTTTAGAGAAGGATTCAATTTTCAATTTTGATGAGGAGTGTAAGTTGTCTTTCGAGTTGTTGAAGAAGAAGTTGACTATAACCCCCGTGATCGTCACACCGGATTGGAATATGCCTTTCGAACTAATGTGTGATGCAAGCGATTATGCGATCGGGGCTATTTTGGGTCAACGCCGAGATAAGGTATTTCATGCTATCTATTATACAAGTAAGACACTCACAGAGACTCAATTGAACTACACAACTACAAAAAAAGAATTACTTGCAGTGGTGTACGCGTTTGATAAATTCTGGGCCTATTTGATTGGAACAAAGGTGATAGTCTACACGGATCATGCAGCTATTCGGTACTTAATTGCAAAAAAAGATACTAAACCACGTCTTATCCGATGGATTCTCCTTTTACAAGAGTTTGATTTAGAGATAAAGGATAGAAATGGGACGGAGAACGAAGTTGTCGATCATTTGTCAAGGCTGGAAAATCAAGATAAACAGAAAGAGGACAAGTGTGTAATCAACGAGTCATTCTCGGATGAGCAATTGTTCGGGATACAGTCATAATTTCCATGGTACGCAAACTTCGTGAATTATTTAGTGAGCAACATTCTACCTCCTGATCTTACACGACAACAGAAAAAGAAGTTTCTGCACGACGTCAAATGGTACATGTGGGATGAGCCTTACTTGTTCAAACATTGCGCCGACAAGATGATCAGAAGATGTGTGCCCTATAGTGAAGTGAAGAACATCTTGCATGAGTGTCACTCGTCTACGTATGGCGGACATTATGGTAGTGCAAGGACAACAACAAAGGTGCTTCAATCCGAGTTTTATTGGCCCACGCTATTTAAAGACGCCCACCAGTTTGTCAAAACATGTGATCAATGTCAAAGGGTGGGCAACATTTCAAAAAGGAATGAGATGCCACTACAAACAATTCTAGAAGTTGAAATTTTCAATGTATGGGGCATCGACTTCATGGGGCCATTCCCTTCGTCTCTTAATAATCAGTACATTTTACTCGCAGTGGATTACATATAAAAATGGGTTCTACCATTGAACGATGCCAAGGTGGTTCTAAGATTCCTACAAAAAAATATCTTTACGAGGTTTGGGACGCCGAGAGCTATAATAAGTGATGAAGGTAGTCACTTTTGCAACAAAGCATTTATAGCTCTACTGGCAAGATATTGGGTCAACCACAAGGTAGCGACGACTTATCATCCCCAAACCAGTGGGCAGGCTGAAGTGTCAAACAAGGAAGTCAAGAAAATATTGGAAAAAGTAGTGAACCCGAATCAAAAGGATTGGTCGCTTCGGTTGAATGATGCATTATGGGCATACCAGATTGCGTATAAGACACCGATCGGCATGTCACCATATCAATTATTGTATGGGAAAGCTTGTCACTTATTGGTCGAGTTACAACACAAGGCTTATTAGGCTATTAGAAACTGAACTTCGATTAAGCAGCGGTGGGGGAAAAGAGACTACTTCAGTTAAATGAGCTTGACAAATTCCGACTGCAAGCCTACGAGAATTCACAATTGTAAAAATAAAAGGTTAAGAGATGGCACAACCAGAAAATTATGCACAAAACATTCATGCCAGGGCAATCAGTCCTTTTGTTCAACTCACGACTGAGATTGTTCCCAGGAAAACTAAAATCACGGTGGTCGGGTCCATTCACCATCAAGATAGTTTTCCCGCATGGCGCTGTTGAGCTTTATAGTAGAAATCCATTGGAGAATTTCAAGGTTAATGGCCAAAGATTAAAGCATTACTGGGGTGGTGATTCAAACTGGGATGTCATCAAAATTACCCTCACTGACACTCAGTGATACAAGAGGCACCGTCGGGCTAGCGACGTTAAACTTGGCGCTACTTGGGAGGCAACCCAAGCTCTAAACTCTTCCTCTTAATTACTATTTACATCTTAGTTTATAATCTAGTCTAAATACACATTTTAATAGAAGATTAACTACATCTGTGGAAAAATTGCAGTCAATTCAAGAAAAATTGTTCACAAGCTACTGCCCGTACAACGCGGGCCACGCTACTCAAGACTTAATTCCAGCATAGAGCGCGCTATCATCCCATGAAGCTACTGCCCTTACAGCGCGGGCCGCACTACTCAAGACTTAATCCCAGTGCGGAGCGCGCTATCATCCCAGGAAGTCACTGCTCCCATAGCGCGGACCGTGCCACTTCGCTGATCTTACAACGCGGGACGCGCCTATGCTACCTCATGCTACTGAACTTATAGCGCGGGCCGCACTACTCAAGACTTATTCCTAACGCATGCCGCGCTACTAGTCCAGAAATCACTGACTTCCTAGCGCGGGCAACGCTACTCAAGACTTAATCCCAGCGCGGACCGTACTGCTCGGGAATCTCAGGCGCTGAACTGATATAATCGACGTATTCCAGATCTTATCAAAGATATCTCTCCTTGTTATATGCAACTTCTCCAATTCTCCTACACCCATTAAACTTCCAATAGTCCACAACCCCCATAACTCCCGTTACACCATCTTTACCTCTCCTTCTCCTTTTCAACTTCCATTCCCATTAAACCCATCCATCCCCATCTTCCAAACCACGTGGGTTTTCCATCTCCTATATGAACTCCAACCATCCAAGAAGTCAATGTTCTATCAATCATAAACACAACACTCCAATCCTAAATCTAATCCACTCCTTGTATAAATTCATACAAATTGGGACAACTTTACAAAGAGGGAAACCCAAAATCATTAAAGGTAAGCACAACTTACTTCTTCTTCCATACCATTCTCTTTTCTTAATATCAATTTGAGTGGAAAATCTTGGGAATTGAGTGCCCAAGGAGTGGGTTGTGTGTTTCTGAAAAATTTGGATAACAAAATAACATCAATCAACTAATTTTAGGGGAAATAATCAGTCCGCCCACCAACTGTTTGATAAAAGTCCAAAACCAGATTTTGTGCTTAACCTCACCGGAAAAAACATGTCTTCCCATAAAAGACAACGACCATCAACCTCCACTACTCAGCCTCTACATGACCATACAAAATTTGTTAGTGAAAGGGCCGCGGAAAGATTCAAGTCATCCATCGACAAGAAGAACTTGGTGCTAGAACGAGGATTGAAGCCGAATGCTAATTTGGATGGCAACATGGCTCTGCAAATTATAGAGCGTAATTGGTTTCAGTTAGTAGAACAACCACTTCCAGCGGCGATCAACATAGTGAAAGAGTTTTATGCCAATGCAATGGAACATGTAAATCATGTTGCCATGGTTCGGGGCAAACCGGTGGCATTTCATGCCGATGCTATCAACGTTTATTTTGGATTAGAGGCACCACAAGCTGACCGATATGAAGATGGGTTGCCCGAGCTAGATGAGTTGATTGTCCGATTATGCAAACCAAGGACTCAATAGGTAATTCAAGCTAGAACGAATGAAAAGATAAGTTTCCCCCAATCAGCACTTAGCCGATATGGTAAAGCATGAGATGCATTTATGTGTGCTCGTCTAATGCCCACTCACTACCAAAATGATGTAACTAAGGCACGGGCACGACTATTATATGGGATTGTTCACCACCACTATCGTGTGAATAACTCAATTGCATTCTACAATGTCGATGTGGGAGAGTGTATTCAAGAATCCATTGACAGGGTGTTACGTGGGAGTACTACGGGAGGTCAGCTTCATGGTTTCCTAATAACTGATTTATGCCGTAAAGCTGGGGTCCAGTGGCAACCTTCTGAGCCAATCCAACAACCGATGCCAATAATTGATCATGATACTATTGTGAGGTACAAGGTATGGGAAGGGGCGCAATCACACCCGCATGGTGAAGGCTACATTATGATCTGCCAAACCTCACCCCCAGTTGGTGCGGAACAATCACGGGGCTCAAGGAATCAATTTATGTGGTTGGCCCAACGTCAAGATTTAATGCACCAGTATAATGCAAATGCATTTAACACGTTTGCTGATGCGTTTTCCCGTTGCAATCCTAATGCTCAACCAGTGGTTATGCCTGTTCCTCCTATCCTGCCAACATATCCTCCTTTGGACAAAGACGAGCAGTAACTCATTTTCAAGGAAGTCCTCAACCTTTTATTGGGCTTATTTGACGTAATGAGGGCATTACTTGATTTATGATTGGGGGATTATGTTTTCTGCTTAGTGATTTGCATGTTTAGTTTTTTTTAGTGTTATAATTTAGTCTTTATAATTGTACGTATTCATGGCATATATATATATATATATTATATATATCTACATGTAGTTGCATGAATCCAATTGATAGATTGTATATGTTTGTTCTTGGCCAATGATAAGATTGGAATTCGGTAAACAAGTACAATGCCAATTAAGGGAACTTTGATATAATTTCTTGTTATAAGTTGAATCTCTCTTCTGTTTGAAACTAGTATAATAAGGAATGCATAAGAAAACCAACTTGTTGATTGATTATATTTAAATTGATTCATAATAGGACTCTAAATGATAATGCTAGTTTGAATAAAAGAATGGCACGAACAAGTAGTGATGGCTCTAGTTAGATAAGAACCTAAGTTTGGGGGAATATTTGGGATATATAAGCTATATCTATATAAAAAAAAGTATGAATAAACACCGTGACGTGCTTGTCTAGTTTTGTGGCCTTTGTTACTTGAGTAAGTAAGCCCGAGGGGATTGTCTTTACACCTAGCGCCCTAAGGTCTTAATGGTCTGGGAGTCATTGGTCGAAAGCTTGTTAAGGTAGCATTGAAAAGCCTAAGGGAATAAGACATTACATAGCTATGTGTATCTAAAAAAAATGAATAAAATGGGAAATAAGAGCAAAAAGCCCCCGTAAATGATAATTAAAGAATAAGTATCCCATGTTGACCCTTGGTATTGGTTATTGTCTAACTTTGGTTGGAATTAACTTGTTGTTGGATTTCATGAGTTTACACTGTATAATGCCTTAGAAGAGATTTGTTATGTATTGAATTTGATTGTATATCAATTTACATTGTTGGAAGGCACACACACACACACACACACTATAATAGTGATAATAGTTTGAGATGTAATGGTTGACAAGGAATTGTGAATTGGTTTTGTTATGAAGTGTTGACATGTTTACTTAATCAATCTCTGTAGTCGCATGAGGTGTGGTAGCACGAGGGGTTTGTTGTGGAGATGACACTAATGATGGGGCTGGCAAAATGAACCCTTTTCCTCGAGGGTGTGCTGTGCCACCAGCCCAATCATCGAATTTCTGAATTGTGGCATGGGTAATGTCCTGGCTTGGCATCTGTAGCTGCTCATCATCCCAAGTAACTCTTGCTTTTGTGCATAAATGGGCTATTACCGAGGCAAGTGGCCTATGTCGATATACTTTTCTGTGATGATCCCCCACAGTAGTATCACCATCTCAGATAGGATGTCGTGCTGGTGCAAAGATGGCATTAACTTAACACAGATGAATAAGTTCCATGCGTTCACGTAGCGGTTAAGCGCTGAACTAGGGAAATTAGTGGGCTGATTCGTGCCTTGTTTGTAGTTCCATTTGGTGTTCGACACACACAAATCCATAATCACCTTGTCCAAATCTGTTTCAAACCTCGCAGCCTCTACCTGGCTCGGCCTGTCGGAGGGTCAGGTAGGCTGAACACTTCCTGAATCGCCTGTGGGCGATAATCAACGTGGATGCCACTGACAAAAGATATGCCGCTCTGCGTTTCCTTAGCATTCGCGTAGAACTCATGTACTATAGCCATTGATGCAGGCATTTGACTAGATATGACCCCCAGCCAACATCTTTCCCTTATCATTTCCCAAAGTTGCCCATCCTGTTTCCCAGGCTTGAATCCTCTTTCCTTCATAAATGTTTTTGCGATAATTTTGTAGTACTCAGTCTGAGCCTCGAGACTAAAAAACTTTGTAAGGTCTAAGATGTCTTCATCTTGACTGTTGCTAGAAGAGGACTCAGGTGTGCATGATCATGCTTGTTTTGGTCCCATGGAGACTGACAAAGAAGCCATAACTATGATGTGTAGAAGGTGATAGCCTTGACTGGATTCTGTATGCCCCAAATTACAAACCCTAACTTAGTGATGAGTAGGTTTTTAACCTATGATTTATGTTTGTTTAGCTTGTTATATTGTTAGTTTTTGGCACTTTCATGTTACTTTTGATTGGTTTTGTGCTTGTTGTAGGATAATCAGGTTAGTATATCAAGATGTGAGCATTGGAGGAGTTTTTAAGCAATTTGTTGAATTTTTGACTACATAGCGCGGACCGTGCTGTGATGATGAGTAATATAGCGCGGGGCACACTGGAGCATGATTGGCCACTAACTGGGTATACGGATCACTTGTAGAAGAGAGCTAGGCATAAGCGCTGCGGCGCTATTCATGGAGAATTTGAGTGGCGCTTTTGTTTGATAAGGAGAATGGGCAGTCTTATGAGCTATAAATTCTTTATGTAATACATTTATAATAGGATTAGCTCCAGGTCTTCCTTCCTCATATGCAGTCTTATGAGCTATACATAGCACCTTCTTTCACTTTCTTTCTCATACGCATTAGCTCCAGGTCTGTAGCTTGAGCAGCTTTAACTTTATCAATTAAAGTCGGTTCTACTCGTATATTCGCCATCATCACATGGGTCCCTGGAGTCTTTAACTATATCTCCATCCTTTGCAAGTCACACAAAATGGGCCTTTGCGTTGACAATATCGCATTCGCACTTGTATATGATCTTCTACTCAATGCGTCAGCTACCACGTTCGCTTTTCCAGGATGGTATTTGATGGTATGATAATAATCTTTCAATAATTCAAGCCAACGTCGTTGTCGCATGTTGAGTTCCTTTTGAGTGAAGAAATATTTGAGGCTTTTATGATCCGTAAAGATCTCCACTTTCTCCCCATACAAATAATGCCTCCAAATCTTTAGTGCGAAGGCAACAGCTGCCAACTCTAGATCACGAATAGGATAATTACTCTCATATTCTTTGAGTTATCGTGAGGCATAGGCTATGACTTTCCCATGTTACATGAGAACACATCCTAACCCTTTGCCCGAAGCATCACTATAGATGACAAATCCCTCCGAACCAGATGGTATTGTCAGAACAGATGCTGAAATGAGTCTCCTCTTGAGTTCTTGAAAACTCTTCTCACATTCCTCGCTCCAGTTGAACTTTGTATCTTTCCGAGTCAACTGAGTTAGTGGAGTAGCGATTTGAGAAAACTCTTCTACGAATCTCCGATAATAACTAGCTAAGCCGAGAAAGCTACGTACTTCGGTCAGTGATTTAGGTTGCTCCCAGATTTGAATAGCTTCAATCTTTGCCAGGTCAACAGATATTCCATGACTTGATACTACGTGCCCAAGGAATACTACTTCCTCAAGCCAGAACTCGCATTTCTTCAACTTGGCATAAAACTTGTTTTCACGAAGCTTTTGGAGTATCAGCCTCAAGTGTTGCTCATGATCTTCACAGCTTTTGGAGTATATGAGAATGTCATCAATAAAGACAACCACAAAATGATCCAAATATTCCTTGAATACTCGGTTCATCATATCCATGAAGGCAGCAGGAGCATTAGTCAATCCAAAAGACATGACTAGAAATTCATAATGCCCGTACCGAGTTCTGAAAGTCGTCTTTGGAATGTCATCGGTTTTAATCTTCAATTGGTGATATCCGGAACGAAGATCAATCTTTGAAAAGAATTTGGCGCCTTGCAACTGGTTATCACATATTCTTGGGAGTCTTTGGTTTACTTGTTGGTGTTGAAAAGAATTTGGATTTCTTAGAGTTTCTCTTGGGAATAAGTTAGAGTTGGATTAGGATTTATGGTATGGAGCTGAGGGAAGTTATATTATGTGTTAAAAGGAAAAAAAGGGAGATAATCAATTAGTGCACACACTATTGAGAAAAAGATTGAAGAACAAGAGCTTGGAGGAATAAAGAAGAGGAGGATTTTCACGAAGATTGCGGAATTGAATTCAAAGAAGGGTGGTGTATTATTATTCTTCTTTAATTTTAATTTGTGTAATTGGGGTGATGTTTTCTTTTATTTATTCAGTAGTTAATTCATTTATTATGAACTAATTTACTTTTTAGGCGAATGATGGATCCTTAAGTGGAACAATGATTATGTAGCCTTTATTTCCAGTGTAATAAAATATTTTCCAGTTTATCTATATTAATTTGAGCTTGAAATTATGAATTACCTGATCAACAATTCTTTGTGGATTTGTATGGAATCGAGAGAGGATATTCGAATCTAGACTTAGTTAATATAGCATGTGTTCATGAATTTTGTGAATAGCAGAATTGTGATGAATGTTAAGATAGAGATATGCTTGACATCGCATGTAATCAGATAGAGAACTTAATCTTAAACCTTCTTTAATTATAATTCACATAGAGGTATAGTGAATTAGTTGATTAAGGTGTTTAACTTATTTCTATCTAATTTGTGGATTTAAGTTAATACGGTATTAGTACATCGAGAGGTGGTTAGTACTACATTCGTGTTCTTGATTAATAAACTGGGATATTGAGTTGAACTAGAATAAAGGTGTAGAAATCAGAGTGAAGCTTAGGGTGAAATCATAAGCCTAATTCTCCATTAATTGTTTGAAAATTCAGTTTTTTTTATTTGTGAGTATTTTGTGATAATTTATTTAATAATTATTTAGATTTTGTAATCATTAAATTGAATAGTTTAATAAGACTAGGTTTAATAGGGGATTGATAATTGTAAGGTAAAGTTTCTTATTAATTTGTCTCTATGGGAACGATACTCTACTCACTACTATATTACTTGTTGACCACGTATACTTGTGTGCTGTGCGTATATAGATTTTACCCATCACTTAGCCCTTTGAATGCTTTGTACAAACCTTAATCACTGAGAATAACCCCCAAACTTGATTCGTGATGTGTAGAAGGAAGTCTTCTGATGGCTTGGATGTAGGTTGACGTGTAGAGTTTGATTAAGAAAGGAGTGTGAGAATCGTAGTTGGGTTGGATTGGATTGTATGTATGGAGATTGATTGGAGAAGGAGAAGGAGAAAGTGTTTCGATTTTTTGTATGAGAGAACTAAATGGGCGCTCAATTGAAGAATGAAGTTATGAGGACGTGGGTTATGTTTTTAAGCTTTTAATTCTACCTGGATCCAGACTCGGGCGTGGTCGCCTTAGAGTTTATGTTGAGTATGGCGCGAGACGCTTGTTGCCATGGCGCTGGTCTTGTTGAGTTTATACTTGGTGTGGTAGCGGCCACTGCTTTGTTTTTTGCATGTAAGGCTATGATGCATGCCTACCTGCATCGAGACTATTTCAGCATTTAATGGACAAGCAGCAAATTGATGCTAACTATCTAACCTGCATACCAAACATTCACAAAAATGAGATATACCTTTTCCCAAATCAAAATTTGAACTGTGCAACATGCATGTATGATTGTATATCTAAAAATGCTCTATATGCAATTTCTATCAAAAAGATATGTTCATTAAGCTCCTACTCAAAATTGGTATCAAATTTTTCATGAAACTAAGAATTAAACAGGGAGGGGAAAATAAGAGATATATGCACTCAAAATTAAACAGTAGAGAGAGATAGACATAATCATATAGAATTATGAGGGAGAGATAGACATGATGCAAACAGAATTAAATAGGAGGAGAGAGAGAGATGATGGGATGCCTCCCATCGAGCGCTTGTTTATAGTCCATTAGCTTTACTATCTCTGTCTTGATCAAGTTGTTGAAAGGATTGAGGCGACCTTCTGTCTATCGACCTCACCACCATAATAATGCTTCAGCTACTGTCCATTAACCTTGAAGGGCTTGTCTGAGCATTTATCAAAAATTTCAATTGCATCGTGTGGAAATACAATCTTTACTGTGAAAGGCCCTGACCACCTTGACTTGAGCTTTCCTGGGAAGAGTCTAAGTCTGGAATTGAATAGTAGCACTACTTGCCCTGGCTTAAATGTTCTTTCCATAATTCTGCGATCATGCCACCTTTTCACTTTCTCTTTGTACAACTTGGAATTTTCGTAGGCCTGCAATCAAAATTCATCCAACTCATTGAGTTGAAGAAGGCGTTTATCCCCTACAGCCTTTAAGTTGAAGTTCAGCTTCTTGATTGCCCAATAGGCCTTATGTTCAAGCTCCATGGGAAGGTGATAAACCTTTCCATACACTAGCTAAAATGGCAACATACCCAGCGGTGTTTTGTAAGCAGTCTTATAAGCCCATACCACATCGTCCAGCTTCAGCGACCAATCTTTTCTCGTGGGGTTCACAATATTTTCCAAAATTTTCTTCACCTCACGGTTTGACACTTTTGCTTGGCCATTTGTTTGGGGGTGGTAAACTGTAGCTATTCGATGATTCACCCCATATTTAGCCAATAAAGTTGTAAATTGGCGATTGCAGAAATGACTACCTTCATCGCTAATTTCCCTAGGAGTCCTGAACCTCGTGAAAATGTTCTTTTGAAGAAACCTCAGAACCACCCTAGCATCATTTATTGGTAGAGCTGCCACTTCTACCCATTTGGACACATAATCAACTTCCAGAAGGATGTACAAGTTTCCACATGATGAAACGAAAGGCAACATAAAGTCTATCCCCCAGACATCGAAGATCTCCACCTCGAGGATTGTATTCAAAGGCATTTCATTTTTCTTTGATAAATTCCCCACAATCTGACATCTATCACATCTTTGAACAAAGCTGTAAGCATCTTTAAAGAGAGTCGGCCAATAAAAACCTGCTTGCAAAACCCTGACCGCTGTTCTTTCTCCCCCATAATGACCTCCATTTACTGATGCGTGGTAATCCTGTAATATACTCTCTGTCTCGCTATATGGAATGCACCTTCTAATCATTTGATCAGCACACTGCTTGAACAAGTAAGGTTCATCCCTAATAAACCATTTCACATTGTGGAGAAACATATTCTTTTGCTGTCCAGTCAAATCAGAGGGGATGATATTGCTCACTAGGAAGTTTTTATAATCTGCGAACCATGGCACTTCGCCTTTCACCACAAATAATTGCTCATCTGGGAAGGACTCATTGATCATAACTTTGTCATTCATATCCCTTCCTGGATTCTCCAATCAAGATAAGTGGTCAGCCACTTGGTTCTCAGTCCCTTTTCTGTCTTTGATCGCTAAGTCAAATTCCTATAGAAGAAGAATCCACCTGATTAGACGGGGCTTGGCATCTTTCTTGGCTATCAAGTATTGGATTAATGCATGATCGGTGTATAGAAACACTTTTATCCTAATCAAGTAAGCACAAAACTTGTTGTATGCGTACACCACTGCTAGAAGCTCTTTTTCTATAGTAGTGTAGTTCAACTGGGCGTCAGTAAGGGTCTTGCTAGCATAATAGATAACATGAAAGACCTTATCCCTATGCTGGCCCAATACAACTCCCAGAACAAAATTTCTTGCATCACACATCAATTCAAATGGAAGATCCCAATCAGGGGCTGTAATCACTGGTGCCGTAGTCAACTTCTTTTTCAAGTGTTCAAAAGTATTCAGGCATTCCTCATCGAATCTAAACTGGACATCTTTTTCCAACAAACTGTAAAGAGGTTTAGTAATCTTTGAGAAGTCCTTGATAAACCGACGGTAAAAGCCCGCATGCCCCAAAAAGCTACGGACACCTTTTATAGAAGTAGACGGAGGCAAGTTCTCAATAGTTTCCAATTTAGCTCTGTCCACCTTTAATTCTTTCCTCAAAACTTTATGTCCCAAAATAATACCTTCTTGTACCATAAAATGGCACTTTTCCCAATTTAGAATGAGATTTATCTCAACACACCTTTTTAGCACCATTACCAAATTCTCCAAACACAGGTCAAAAGAGTCTCCAAAAACTGAGAAATCGTCCATGAAAACTTCAACATTATGCTCAACCATATCAGAGAAAATGGCCATCATGCACCTCTGGAATGTAGCCGGGGCATTGCACAAACTAAAAGACATCCTTCTAAAAGTAAATGTACCATACGGACAAGTGAAGGTAGTCTTTTCTTGGTCTTCTAGGGCTATCACTATTTGGTTGTATCCTGAGTAACCGTCCAGAAGGCAGTAATACTCATGACCTGCTAGCCTATCCAACATTTGATCAATAAATGGGAGAGGAAAATGATCTTTCCTTGTAGCCTTGTTCAGTCTGCGGTAGTCCATGCAGACCCTCTAACCTGTAACTGTCCTGGTAGGTATTAGCTCATTATTTTCGTTGGATACCACGACCATACCCTCTTTCTTCGGCACGCACTGCACCGGGCTCACCCAAGAGTTTTTTGATATAGGATATATAATCCCTGCATCTAACCACTTCAAAATCTCCTTCTTAACCACTTCCTTCATAATAGGGTTTAACCTTCTCTGTTGTTCCACTGATGGTTTACTATCATCTTCCAACAGGATTTTGTGCATACAAAATGAGGGACTGATCCCCTTGATATCTGTTATAGTCCATCTAATTGCTGATTTAAACTCTCACAACACTCGTCGCAATTTATCTTCCTAGCAAGATGTTAGTGCAGCATCAATTATAACATATAACTTTGAAGATTCACTTAAAAATGCATACCTTAAATGATTTAAAAGGGGTTTAAGGTCAAGATTGGGAGGCATCTCAAGAGATGGCTTGAGTCGTTCTGATGTCTCCCTAGAAAGTTTTAGTGGCTCGATGGGAATCTTAAATATTCACATCTGTGGTGTTGTGTCAAGAATTTGCACATATTCTATGATCTCAGTATCTTCCATGTCTGATTCTCCCAGAATAGCACTTTCCAATGGCTCAATGTTAATCATATTACCAACCTCTTCATTCAACATTTGGTCTACCACATTAATCTAGAAGCACTCTTCCTCGTCAGTGGGGAACTTTATAGCCTTAAAAACATTGAAAGTGACCTCTTGATCTTGCACTCTCATTGTCATCTCTCCTTTTTGGACATCTATAAGTGTTCGTCCCGTGGTTAGAAAAGGTCTCCCAAGGATGATTGGTATGTCTCTATCCTCTTCATAGTCTAAAATGATGAAGTCCGCTGGGAAGATAAAATTGTCTACTTTGACCAAGACATCTTCAACAATACCCCTTGGATAAATGACGGATCTATCTGCAAGCTGTAATGATATATTTGTCGACTTCGGAGCTAAAAATACCAATTGATGGAATACCGATAGAGGTATCAAATTTATGCTTGCCCCCAAGTCACATAAGCATTTGTTGAAAGCTAGCTTTCCAATGGAGCATGGTATTGTGAAACTGCCCGGGTCCTTAAGTTTTGGAGGTAGCTTACGCTGCAATACTGCACTGCACTCTTCTGTTAAAGCCACTGTCTCATAATCTTCTAATCTCTTCTTCCTTGATAGAATGCCCTTTATAAACTTTCCGTAGTTTGGCATCTGCTCTAAAGCCTCTACAAATGGTATATTGATCTGCAGTTTCTTAAAGACCTCCAAAAACTTAGCAAACTATTTGTCTTCTTTTTGCTTCTATAGTCTCTGTGGATAAGGAACATGAGGGTAAACAAGTGGTGTTTTGGTTTTGGTTTTCTCAGCCAACTCTTCTTGATCCTTCTCAACTACCCTATGCTCAGAATCCTCTTCAGGTATGCTCTTTTCTGGTTCCATTCCCCTTGGCGTAGACGCGCGGGCTCCCCTTCACTATGTCTTTCCCTTCCCTTCTTGGATTAGCTTCAGTGTTACTTGGCAAAGCTCCTTGTGGTCTATTGTTCAACATATTGGCCATTTGGCCCATTTGAGTCTCCAAGTTCTTAATAGCCACAACTTGTCTCTTTATCATTACTTCAGTGTTTTCCATGTACTTCAACATCAACTCTTCCATTTCTGACTTCTTTTCTAGTTGAGGGGCAGTAGGTGGATGTTATTGTTGTTGTTGTTGAAATCCACGAGGGTAAGAAGGTTTAGGTGCATATTGCTGGTGAGATTGTTGTGGTTGATAATGTTGTTGAGATTGGTATTGTTGTTGTGGTCGGTGTTGTTGAACATTTTAGTTATTGCTCCAACTGAAATTGGGATGGTTGCGGTTGTTTGGATGGTAGGAATTTTGAAACTGATTCTAAGACTTTTGGTAGTTGCTGACGAACTGTACTGATTCAGCAGTGATAGCACATTATCTATTTGTTGTGACCCCGCACAAATCTCACAGACATAAGCAACTTGCTTGACCTTGTTCTTGGCCAATGAATCAATCTTCTTTGCCATAGCTGCCATTTAGGCTGATAATATTGTGATGACATCTACCTCCAATAACCCAGCAACTTTTGGTTGTGGCATCCTAGCCATTGGATTCTGAAAATCATTCACTACCATAGTCTCGATAAGCTCATAAGCTTCCTCATAGCCCTTTGCAAGTCACACAAAATGGGCCTTTGCGTTGACAATATCGCACTTGTACTTGCATATGATTTTCTACTCAATGCGTCAGCTACCACGTTCGCTTTTCCAGGATGGTATTGGATGGTATGATCATAATCTTTCAACAGTTCAAGCCAACGTCGTTGTCGCATGTTGAGTTCCTTTTGAGTGAAGAAATATTTGAGGCTTTTATGACCCGTAAAGATCTCCACTTTCTCCCCATACAAGTAATGCCTCCAAATTTTAAGTGCAAAGACAACAAATTTGCCAACTCTAGATCATGAGTAGGATAATTCCTCTCATATTCTTTGAGTTGTCATGAGGCATAAACTATTACTTTTCCATGTTGCATGAGAACACATCCCAACCCTTTGCTAGAAGCATCACTTGTAGATGACAAATCCTCAAGAGCAGGATGGTATTGTCGAGCAGTCTTTGAAATAAGTCTCCTCTTGAGTTCTTGAAAACTCTTCTCACATTCTTCGCTCCAACCGAACTTTGTATCTTTCCGAAGTCAATTTGAGTCAATGGAATAGCGATTCGAGAAAATCCTTCCACGAATCTCCGATAATAACCAACTAAACCGAGAAAGCTACGTGCTTGGGTCCTTTGATTTAGGTTGTTCCCGACTTTGAATAGCTTCAATCTTTTACGGGTCAACGGATATTCCATGACTTGATACCACGTGCCCAAGGAATGCTACTTCTTCAAGCTAGAACTTCGCATTTCTTCAACTTGGCATAAAGCTTATATTCACGAAGCTTTTGGAGTGTCGACCTCAAGTGTTGCTCATGATCTTCACGGCTTTTGGAATAAATAAGGATGTCATCAATAAAGACGACCACAAAGTGATCTAAATATTCCTTGAATACTCGGTTCATCATATCCATGAAAGCAAAGTAGGAGCATTAGTCAATCCAAAGGACATGACTAGGAATTCATAATGCCCGTCTGGGAGTTACGAAAGTCGTCTTTGGAATGTCGGCGGTTCTAATCTTCAATTGGTGATATCCGGGACGAAGATCAATCTTGAAAAGAATTTGGCTCCTTGCAATTGGTCAAACAGTCATCAATACGTGGCAATGGATACCTATTTTTGATGGTGGCGTGATTCAACTCCAGATAATCAATACAAAGTCGCATACTCCCATCTTTCTTCTTCACGAATGAAACAGGGAGCACCCCAAGGAGAAGTACTAGGACAAATAAAGCCAATGTCTAACAATTCCTGCGGTTGGGTCTTTAACTCCTGAAGTTCAATAGGAGCCATTCGATATGGGGCTTTGGAAATAGGTTTTGTCTGGGGGTTCAAAGGTCGATACAAAATTCAATTTCACGCTCTCGGGGTAGGCCGAGAAGTTCTTGAGAGAATACGTCGGAAATTTATTAACAATAGGAATATCGTTTAAAAAAGCGGCGTATTTTTATTTAAATCAGTGACATGAGCTAAGAAAGCTTGACATCCGTTTTTCAATAAGCGAATAGCTTTATGGCTTGAGATGACCGTGATTGATTTTAATGGTTTGGTCGTTTGAATTAGCATAATAATAGGTGATTAGGAATATGAAAGCTAACAACCTTACGAAAACAATCAATTTTTGCATGATAAGTAGTTAACCAATCAATCCCTAGAATCACGTCAAATGCAAGTATTTTTAATGAAATAAGATCGACAGGTAATGTGAGGGTACCGATTTGAACCAAACAAGACTTATAAGCGATTGGATGTAATGAAGGTTTCTCCCAACGGAGTTTCCACAGATAAGTCAAAGTCTAATTTCTCCGGAGTCAAATTTAATCGATGAGCGCAAGTAGGAGAAATAAAAGAATGGGTAGAACCGGTATCAAATAAAGTATAGACTTCATTAGAGTTTATGATAAGCTTACCCGTAATGACCTCATTCGGATTCCTTGCTCTTTGGGAGGTCACAACAAATGCTCTCCCTTACACTACTGGTTTTGAATTTTACGGGATGGCCTTTGGTGCCTCCATCCTAGTTGAATTTGTCTTGATGGCAACGACAAAATCGAGCTAAGTGACCTTCTCTTCCACAATTATAACATGCTTTGACGGCATGGCGCATTTGAATGATGTGTCCCTCTCCTCCGCATTTGAAGCATATGATAGGTGGTCTTTCTCCTTCCTTAACAATGGGTCTTTGATCTTGACGTCTTTCCATCATTGTTGAATCTCCTTTTCTTGAAATGTCCATTCTTATTGTTTTGGCCGATTACCACCGAAGTGGTTACCATATCTGCTTTGTTGATTCCCTCACGCTTGTTGTCACCGCCTCGATGACTATTCTCGCCGGTATTATAATTTTGCTTAAATGCTCTCTTTTAGTTAAGCGTTGACTCATTATCGCTCTCCACTAATCGAGCCCTATTTACAACATCTGAATACAAACACGGTTTATGAGAAATAAGATGTTGACGTATCTCGACTTCAAACCTCTTAAAAACATTCGCGCCATTCTCTCTTCATTATCCACCAGTGTGGGGCGAAACCGTGATAACTCATAAATTTTGCCTCGTATTGCGACACGGTCATATTGTTTTGTTCCAACTTGATAAACTCCACCTCCTTCATGTGGCGAATACTTTCGGAAAGTATTTGTCGTTGAATGACTCTGGAACTTCTCCCAAGATATCTTGATCAAATTGGTTGAGTACGTTTCTGGATTCCCACCAATGTCCGCCTCTCGCAAGAACATAAAAGGCGTGAGGGAACCTTTTGCTCTCGGAGCATCCCAAGACATCAAATATCTTGGTAATCTGCTTTATCCATGCTTCCGCCGTAAGTGGTCCCCAAAATTAGGTATACATCACCCATCTTGGGTGCGCCACTTACATGATGCAAAATTTAAATACAACTTATTAACATAAGCGTAACAAATTATACAATCGACATAAGCTGTGTGAGTTTAAATACAAATATAAATCTACTAGATATTATCTGAACTCAAAAAAAAGTCCTCATTACAATTATTATCACACTATTTCACGAAATAGTGAGGACTACTAATCTTATCTTGGGACCATCACTCGTTTCCCAGGCTAAGTCCCGGCTATATTATCATTTCACGAAGAAAACGGTGAAAGAAAGGGTGAGCTCAACTAGCCCGATAAAAATATTATGACTAAGATAATGCGAGAATAAATTATCAATAGTCTTGATAATATTAAGCGATAAAATACAATAGACAACCCGGTTTAAGCTGCGGTGAGAATATCTGATCCATTAAAAAAAGTCAGTAGAAAATAAAATCTACTATCTTTTAGGTTTTAAAGGTTTTTCATCAACTTTTTATAAATTTGAGACTCGACTTTAATAAATATTCACATCATCGAATCACCCACACTTTTCTGACGAGGATATTCTTTAGTATCACGACCACAATTATTCATGCACTACGGGCGAGAATATTTGTGTATTCATTAATAGTCATGATCATGCCAACAAGCATCCATCGATGCATTCTCTGACCCTTTGAGGATTTTTATCACATCATTTGTAACATTACGGTCGTGATTACACAAATAGTCTCTGGTCGTAATCATACCAAGTCCATCCCATGCTTCTGAGGCCACGATGATGACTTTCAAAAAAATATAAACATGAGGATGATGACAATGATATAAAATTCATAAAACAAGTTCAAAATTATTTTATCCGGGAATTATTAACGTCAAATTATCGACATGATCTTTGTTTTGTAGAGTAAAATTCAAGAATGATCGGAAGAATATTTCCATGAAAGATCTTTGGATGAAACGCAAAATATCGAGGATATTCTACTAATTTCATGGAGTATAGAAGTCAAAGTTTTAACCATTTGGGTATAATAAAGAATGGAATAACAAAAGAAATCACCGTAAATGCGATAGACCGCAGAGACGAGTTATTCAACGAGAATAATAAATAACGGAACGGTCGGTGAAATTCACAAGCGGGATGTTCAACGAGAATAATAAAGATGGAACCCGGATCCGGTGTAAAACACACGAATAGGATATTCAGCGAATAATAAAAAAAGCGGAACCGGTCGGGTGTAAAAAACACCAGACGGGATGTTTCAGCGAGAATAATAAAAAAACCTGTGCGGAACCGGTCAGGTGTAAAACACTGCCTGTGACGCAGGATGTTCAGCGAATAATAATAAAAAAGGCGGAACCGGTCGGTGTAAAACACACACAGACGGGATGTTCCAGCGAAATAATAGAAGAATGTCACCAAGTATAGGGTAAACCACTTATCTGAGAGTTATTCAGCGAGAATAATAAGCGATGGAATAACAACAGTTCTCTTCATGAATAAGAAAGAATAACACCCTTACTTACATTTGGTAGGAGATTGAATCTTTACGGCGGTGTAGTAACAAAATACTCTTCTTCTTTCTCTCTTATTCTCTCTATACTTTCTCTCTCTATAGCTTGAATGAATTAATTAAGAAAAAATGAAGCCCTAGGCCTCTATTTATAGAAGATTTCTAGCTTAGCACTTTTCTTGTGAAAAGGAAAAGGCAAGTGGCTTGTGAAAAGAAAAGTGGTTTGCCTTTGTAATGTGAAGCGACAAGTGGTTCGGCCTTTTGTAATGTGAAGCGACAAGTGGTTCGACGTCTGGTAAAGGTAATTACTATTAGAAGGTAAATACTATTGTGAAGGTAAATACTATTCACAAGGTAATTACTATTGGTGAAGGTAATTACTATTGTGAAGGTAAATACTATTCACTGAGGTAATTACTATTGTGAGGGTAATTACTATTGTGAAGGTAATTACTATTGTGATAAATTACTATTGAAGGGTAATTACTATTACTATTGAAAGGTAAATACTATTGAAGAGAGACTCTTAGATGATGACATATGGCCCCCCATAAAATAATCAAACTTACCACAAATCATTTTTTTTTTCATCAACACATATTTAATCTTTCAACAATTATTAATCATTTATAACTTGTAAATCTCAATTATTGATTTAATCTATAACATATTATCTGAGATGATCTTGTGACAATAATTGAATCGATAATATAAGAGATATGATCGTGATTCTTTGTAGCAATAATTGAGCATAGTGAGTGACTTCTCACGTAAGCATCGATAATCAATCTGGTGTCTTCTTATGCAACTCTGGCGTATTCTTTGTACTTTTACCATAGGGTAGTTCAGCGGTTTTAACGGTAACACCTCCGTAGTTATTTTTATAAAAATATTTTTGTCGTTTTCTCGATCAAAATGATAATTACATTATGGGGTCCACCATGATTGAGCCATTATGCGAATATTCCTAACAAAAGAATATTCCCAGACCAAAGCGAATATTTTATAACAACTTGCATACTTTTGCAAAATTTATAAATATTACCCACAACTATAACATTATATCAAATTTATTCCATAATATTCAAAAATAATATTTATAGAAAAATTCATCTTTATTTATAAAAGTTGGGGTCTTCTGACCTCCCTTCTTATGAAATTTAAGCCCTCGAAATTAGAATGCGTACACAGTATGTCGAAGAGGTAAGGATACCTTGATTTCATTTGATTCTAACTCCCAGTCATTTCCTCGACATCGTGGTTCCTCCACAAAACTTTGACTTGAGGTATAACCTTGGGCGTAGAATATATTCCCTTCTTATCAAAATTTGAGCAGGAACCTCTTAAATACGTCAAATCTTCCATTATTTAAATCCGGTTCTAACTTCGATAATATGGTTGGGGTCTTTCACATATTTACGTAACATAGATATGTGAAAAGCGTTATGAACACGAGACATATTTGGCGGTAAAAAGCGAGTCTATAGGCCCACGATTTCCTACTCGATCGAGGATTAAAAATGGGCCAGATGAATCGAGGTTAAGTTTTCCTCTCTTTCCAAATCTTGTAACTCCTTTCCATGGAAGCGACTCTTAACAACACATGATCTCTATATCGAATTCCCGTCCTTTCGATGAAGATCGGCATAACTCTTTTATCGATTTTGTGAGGTTTTTATCGTTGTCGGATCGTTTGAATCTTTTAAAGTAGTCATACGTACCAACTCGGTCCCCAAACAACGTTGCTTCACCCACCTCATCCCGGCATCTTTGAAACGACACTTTCTTCCATCTGGCGCTTGAATGGAGCCATGCGATACTTGCTTGATAAGCTGTTGTTGTAGGAAAACTCCACCATGGTAAGAACTTGTCCCAACTCCTTGAAATCAAGGACCACGAGTCTTAATAGATCTTGAGAGTTTGAATAGTCCTCTCCATTGTCCGTCCGTCGCGAGGATGATATCTTAGAGCTAAATCGTGAAATCTGTGCCCATAGCTTTTTGCAAACTAACCCAAAATCGTGAAGTGAATCTTGGGTCTCGATCGAAACTATGGATCTTAGGCATACCATGCGATCTTACAATCTCGTTTATGTACATCTGAGCAAGGCGTTCAAGTGTATAAGTTTCTCGTGTCGGTAAGAAATGAAGCGGACTTGGTCGATCTATCAACAATGACCCAAATCGCATCAATGCCTTGAGAAACCTTAGGAAGGCCGTGCTTGAAATCCATGGTAATGTGCTCCCACTTCCATTACGGAATTTCAAGTGGTTCTGATGGACCTTTTGGTACTTGATGCTCGCTTTAACTTCGTTGACAAGTTTAGACACCTTGAGATAAGCAGTATTATCTCTCTCTCTTCGTATTGCTCCACCAAAATGTATGGCGAATATCATGATACATTTGGTACTCCCGAGATGGATTGCAAATGGTGTGTTGTGCGCCTCCATCATGATATTATACTTTAAATCGAATTCGTTAGGAACACAAAAATGCAGAGTTGACTCAAAGTATTCCTTCTTCATCGATTCTTGCTTAGGCGTAGCACCTTCTTGCACTTTCTTCCTCATCATCGCATCGACTCAGTGCATAGCTTGGCGACTTTAACTTTATCGATTAAAATCGGTTCTACTTTCGTATACTACTTCTATCATCACATCGTCCACAGGTCTTTAATTCTATCTCCATCCTTTGCAAGTCACACAAAATGGGCCTTTGCGTTGACAATATCGCTTTTCGTGCTTGCATATGATTTTCTACTTTCGATCGTCGGCTACCACGTTAAACTTTTCGAGGATGGTATTGGATGGTATGATCATAATCTTTCAGCAGTTCAAGCCAGCGTCGTTTATCGCATGTTGAGTTCCTTTTGAGTGAAGAAATATTTGAGGCTTTTATGATCGTAAAGATCTCCACTTTCTCCCCATCAAGTAATGCCTCCAAATTTTAAGTGCAAAGACAACATTTTACCAACTCTAGATCATGAGTAGGATAATTCCTCTCATATTCTTTGAGTTATCGCGAGAGGCATAAACTATAACTTTTCCATGTTGCATGAGAACACATCCCACCCTTTGCTAGAAGCATCACTTTGTAGATGACAAATCCCTCAAGGCGGATGGTATTGTCGAGCAGTCTTTGAAATAAGTCTCCTCTTGAGTTCTTGAAAACTCTTCTCACATTCTTCGCTCAATAGAACTTTGTATCTTTCAAAGTCGGTTTGAGTCGATGGAATAGCGATTAGAAAATCCTTCCACGAATCTCAGATAATAACCCGGCTAAGCAAAAAAGCTACGTGCTTGATCCTTGATTTAGGTTGTTCCCGACTTTGAATAGCTTGATCTTTCTTTGGGTCAGCGGATATTCCATGACTTGATACCACGTGCCCAAGGAATGCTACTTCTTGACGAACTTCGCATTTCTTGACTTGGCATAAAGCTTATATTCACGAAGCTTTTGGAGTGTCGACCTCAAGTGTTGCTCATGATCTTCACGGCTTTTGGAATAAATAAGGATGTCATCAATAAAGGCGACCACAAAGTGATCTAAATATTCCTTGAATACTCGGTTCATCATATCCATGAAGCGGCGGGAGCATTAGTCGATCGAAAGGACATGACTAGGAATTCATAATGCCGTCTGGGAGTTACGCCGTCTTTTGGAATGTCGGTGATTCTAATCTTCAATTGGTGATATCCGGAGCGAAGATCGATCTTTGAAAAGAATTTGGCTCCTTGCTGTTTGGTCAAAACGGGTCATCAATACGTGGCAATGGATACCTATTTTTTGATGGTGACGTGATTGACTCCAGATAATCAATACACAAATCGCATACTCCCATCTTTCTTCTTCACGAATAGAGCAGGGGAGCACCCCGAGGAGAAGTACTAGGGGCGAATAAAGCCCGATGTCTAACAATTCCTGCGGTTGGGTCTTTAACTCACGAAGTTCATAGGAGCCATTCGATATGGGGCTTTGGAAATAGGTTTTGTCTGGGGTTCAAAGTCGATACAAAATTCAATTTCACGCTCTGAGGGTAGGCGGGGAAGTTCTTGAGAATCGTCGGAAATTTATTAACAATAGGAATATCGTTTAAAAGCGGCGTATTTTTATTTAAATCGTGACATGAGCTAAGAAAGCTTGACATCCGTTTTTCAATAAGCGAATAGCTTTATGGCTTGAGATGGCCGTGATTGATTTTAATGGTTTGGTCGTTTGAATTAGCATAATAGGTTGATTAGGAATATGAAAGCTAACACCTTACGAAAACAATCAATTTTTGCATGATAAGTAGTTAACGATCAATCCACTAGAATCACGTCAAATCTGAAGTATTTTTAATGAAATAAGATCGACGGGTAATGTGAAGTGCAAATTTGAACCAAACAAGACTTATAAGCGATGGATGTAATGAAGGTTTCTCCCAGCGGAGTTTCCACGAGATAAGTCGAAAGTCTAATTTCTCGGAGTCAAATTTAATCGATGGCGCAAGTAGGAGAAATAAAAGAATGGGTAGAACCGGTATCAAATAAAGTATAGACTTCATTAGAGTTTATGATAAGCTTACAAGTGATGACCTCATTCGATTCCTTGCTCTTTGGGAGGTCACAACAAATGCTCTCCCTTGCCTTCTGGGTTTTGAATTTTACGGGATGGCCTTTGGTGCCTCCATCCTAGGCTGAATTTGTCTTGATGGCAACAAAATCGAGCTAAGTGACCTTCTCTTCCACAATTATAACATGCTTTGGAATGGCATGGCGCGATTTGGGTGATGTGTCCCTCTCCTCGCATTTGAAGCATATGATAGGTGGTCTTTCTCCTTCCTTAACAATGGGTCTTTGGTCTTTGGCGTCTTTCCATCATTGTTGAATCTCCTTTTCTTGAAATGTCCATTCTTATTGTTTTGTACGATTACCACCAAAGTGGTTACCATATCTGGCTTTGTTGATTCCCTCACGCTTGTTGTCACCAGCTCGATGACTATTCTCATTTGGTATTATAATTTTGCCGGTTGCTCTCTTTTTAGTTGCGTTGACTCATTATCGCGCTCCACTAAGCGAGCCCTATTTACAACATCTGAATACAAACCACGGTTTATGAGAAATAAGATGTTGGCGTATCTCGACTTCAAACCTCTTAAAAACATTAGCGCCATTCTCTCTTCATTATCCACCAGTGGGGCCTGGCCGTGATAACTCATAAAATTTTGCCTCGTATTGCGACACGGTCGTATTGTTTTGTTCGACTTGATAAACTCCACCTCCTTCATGTGGCGAATACTTTCGGGAAAAGTATTTGTCGTTGAAACGACTCTGGAACTTCTCCCAAGAATATCTTGATGCAATTTGGTTGAGTCGTTTCTGGAATTCCCACCGATGTCCGCCTCTCTCGCATGACATAAAAGCGCGTGAAAGGAACCTTTTGCTCCTCGGAGCATCCCAGACATCAAATATCTTGGTAATCTGCTTTATCCATGCTTCCGCGAGAAGTGGTTTTGGCTCTCCCTTAAACTCGGTGGTCCCGGCTCCTTGAATTGTTTAGCGGTGACCTTGAGAGTTTTCAGTGTTTCCACCTACGTTTTGGGCGAGGAGTCGCTCTACTTTCTTTGTTGCATAAATTACATAAAACCTCTGAACATTTGATCATTCATCATTTGGTCGGTGTTGTTGTTTGCATGAGGATTATCGCCTTCGATGCACATTATCACGATTATTGATATGTGGTGAATCAACGATCGCTGCGCTCCATTCTTATTCTCAACATTCTCGGATGTCATTTTTGAATCTTGCCACAAAACAAAAGGTTAATTGACGTATAACAAATTATCCTCTTGACCCAACCAATAAAATATCACATAAACTTAGGTAGGTCATACTAGCGAAGGTATTCCCGTCTCTCCCCCTCTCTAGTACTATTCTCACATCTTAGCGGGGATCGTATCCTAAGCTACGATACCAAGCATGGCGCCCCCAAAATTAGGTATACATCACCCATCTTGGGTGCCACTTACGTAGTGCAAATTTAAATCTGACTTATTAACATAAGCGTAGGTATGCAATCGACGACATAAGCGTGAGTTTAAATACAAATATAAATCTACTAGATATTATACTGAACTCAAAAAAAAAGTCCTCATTACAATTATTATCACACTATTTCACGAGAATAGTGAGGACTACTAATCTTATCTTGAGGACCATCACTCGTTTCCCAGAGCTAAATCCGGCTATATTCTCATTTCACGAAGAAAACGGTGAAAGAAAGGGTGAGCTCAACTAGCCCGATAAAATATTATGACTAAGATAATGCGAAATAAATTATCAATAGTCTTGATAATATTAAGCGATAAAATACAATAGAACAACCGGTTTAAGCTGCGGTGAATATCTGATCCATTAAAAAGTCAGTAGAAAATAAAATCTACTATCTTTTAGGTTTTAAAGGTTTTTCATCAACATTATATTTGAGACTCGACTTTAATAAATATTCACATCATCGAATCACCCACACTTTTCTGACGAGGATATTCTTTAGTATCCGACCACAATTATTCATGCACTTCTGGGCGAGAATATTTGTGTATTCATTAATAATCATGATCGTACCAACAACAAGCATCCATCGATACACTCTCTGACCCTTTGAGGATTTTTATCCACATCATTTGTAACATTACGGTCGTGATTACACAAGAATAGTCTCGGTCGTAATCATACCAAGTCCATCATACACTTCTGAGACCCACGATGACTTTCAAAAAATATAAACATGAGGATGATGACAATGATATAAAATTGATAAAACAAGTTCAAAATTATTTTATCCGAGAATTATTAACGTCAAATTATCGAATGTGATCTTTGTTTTGTAGAGTAAAATTCAAGAATGATCGGAAGAATATTTTTCATGAAAAGATCTTTGGATGAAACGCATGAATATCGAGGATATTCCACTAATTTCATGGAGTATAGAAGTCAAGTTTTAACCAATTTGGGTATAATAAAGAATGGAATAACAAAAGAAATCACCGTAAATGCGATAGACCCTTACAGACGAGTTATTCAACGAATAATAATAAATAACGGAACGGTCGGTGAAAAATTCACACAAGCGGGATGTTCAACGAATAATAAAAATGGAACCGGATCCGGTTGTAAAACACACGAATAGGATATTCAGCGAGAATAATAAAAAGGCGGAACCGGTCGGTGTAAAAAACACAGACAGAGGATGTTCAGCGAGAATAATAAAAAAAGCGCGGAACCGGTCCGGTGTAAAACACCAGACGAGGATGTTCAAGCGAGAATAATAATAAAAAAAGGAACCGAGGTCGGTGTAAAACACCTGAGCAGGATGTTCAGCGAGAATAATAGAAGAATGTCACCAAGTATAGGGTAAACCACTTATCGAGTTATTCAGCGAAATAATAAGCGATGGAATAACAACAGTTCTCTTCATGAATAAGAAAGAATAACACCCTTACATTTGGTAGGAGATTGAATCTTTACTGACGATGTAGTAACAAAATACTCTTCTTCTTTCTCTCTTATCTCTCTATACTTTCTCTCTCTCTAAGCTTGAATGAATTAAGTGAAAAATAATGAAGCCCTAGGCCTCTATTTATAGAAGATTTCTAGCTTAGCTTTTCTTAGTGTGAAAAGCGAAAAGATGAGCGGTGATTGTGAAAAAAGTGGTTTTGCCTTTGTAATGTGAAAGCGACAAGTGGTTCGGCCTTTTGTAATGTGAAGCGACAAGTGGTTCGACGTCACGGTAAAGGTAATTACTATTAGCGAAGGTAAATACTATTGTGAAGGTAAATACTATTCACAAGGGTAATTACTATTGGCGAGCGAAGTAATTACTTATTGTGAAGGTAAATACTATTCACAAGGGTAATTACTATTGTGAAGGTAATACTATTATTGAAAGGTAATTACTATTATTGAGAATTACTATTGACTTACTATTGATGACTATTGATGAAGACTCTTTACCATATGATGATGCCCCCCATAAAATAATCAAACTTACCACCACAAATCATTTTTTTTTTATCAACACATATTTAATCTTTCAACAATTATTAATCATTTATAACTTGTAAATCTCAATTATTGATTTAATACTATAACATATTATCTGAGATGATCTTGTGACAATAATTGAATCGATAATATAAGAGATATGATCACGACAATTCTTTGTAGCATAATTGAGCGTAGGTGAGTGACTTCTCACGTAAGCATCGATAATCAATCTGGTGTGTTTCTTATCTGACTACGCGTATTCTTGTACTTTTACCATAGGGTAGTTCAGCGGTTTTAACGGTAACACCTCCGTAGTTATTTTTATAAAATATTTTTGTCGTTTTCTCGATCAAAATGAATAATTTACATTGTGGGGTCCACCATGATTGAGCCGTTATGCGAATATTCCTAACAAAAAGAATATTCCCAGACCAAACGAATATTTTATAACAACTTGCATACTTTGCAAAATTTATAAATATTACCCACAACTATAACATTATATCAAATTTATTCCATAATATTCAAAAATAATATTTATAGAAAAATTCATCTTTATTTATAAAAGTTTGGGTCTTCTGACCTCCCTTAACATGAAATTTAAGCCCTCGAAATTAGAATGCGTTACACAGTATGTCGAAGAGGTAAGGATACCTTGATTTCATTTGATTCTAACTCCCAGTCATTTCCTCAACATCGTGGTTCCTCCACAAAACTTTGACTTGAGGTATAACCTTGGGCGTAGAATATGTTCCTTCTTATCAAAATTTGAGCAGGAACCTCTTCATCGTCAAAATCTTCCGCTATTTAAATCGGTTCTAACTTCGATAATATGGTTGGGTCTTTCACATATTTACGTAACATAGATATGTGAAAAGCGTTATGAACACGAGACATATTTGGCGGTAAAAGCGAGTCTATAGGCCACAGATTCCTACTCGATCGAGGATTAAAAATGGGCCAGATGAATCGAGGGTTTAAGTTTTCCTCTCTTTCCAAATCTTGTAACTCCTTTCCATGGAAGCGACTCTTAACAACACATGATCTCTATATCGAATTCCGTCCTTTCGATGAAGATCGGCATAACTCTTTTATCGATTTTGTGAGGTTTTTATCGTTGTCGGATCGTTTGAATCTTTTAAAGTCATCATACGTACCAACTCGGGTCCCAACAACGTTGCTTCACCCACCTCGTCCCGGCATCTTTGGAGAGCGACACTTTCTTCCATCTGATGCGCTTGAATGGAGCCATGCGATACTTGCTTGATAAGCTGTTGTTGTAGGAAAACTCCACGATGGTAAGAACTTGTCCCAACTCCCCTTGAAATCAAGGACCACGAGTCTTAATAGATCTTGAGAGTTTGAATAGTCCTCTCCATTTGTCCGTCCAAATGCGAGGGATGATATCTTAGAAACTAAATCGTGAAATCTGTGCCCATAGCTTTTTGCAAACTAACCCAAAATCGTGAAGTGAATCTTGGGTCTCGATCGAAAAACTATGGATCTTAGGCATACCATGCGATCTTACAATCTCGTTTATGTACATCTGACGAAGGCGTTCAAGTGTATAAGTTTCTCGTATCGGTAAAAATGAAGCGGACTTGGTCGATCTATCAACAATGACCCAAATCGCATCAATGCCTTGAGAAACCTTAGGAAGGCCGTGCTTGAAATCCATGGTAATGTGCTCCCACTTCCATTACGGAATTTCAAGTGGTTCTGATGGACCTTTTGGTACTTGATGCTCAAACTTTAACTTTCGTTGACAAGTTAGACACCTTGAGATAAGCAGTATTATCTCTCTTCTTATTATTGCTCCACCAAAATGTATGCGAATATCATGATACATTTGGTACTCCCGAGATGGATTGCAAATGGTGTGTTGTGCGCCTCCATCATGATATTATACTTTAAATCGAGTTCGTTAGGAACACAAAAAGTGCAGGAGTTGACTCGAAGTATTCCTTCTTCATCGATTCTTGCTTAAGCGCAGCACCTTCTTGCACTTTCTTCCTCATCGCGCTATCGACTCCAGTGCAGTAGCTTGCGACTTTAACTTTATCGATTAAAATCGGTTCTACTTTCGTATACTCGCTATCATCACATGCGTCCACAGGTCTTTAATTCTATCTCCATCCTTTGCAAGTCACACAAAATGGGCCTTTGCGTTGACAATATCGCCTTTTCGTGCTTGCATATGATTTTCTACTCGATCGTCGGCTACCACGTTAAACTTTTCGAGGATGGTATTGGATGGTATGATCATAATCTTTCAGCAGTTCAAGCCAGCGTCGTTGTCGCGTGTTGAGTTCCTTTTGAGTGAAGAAATATTTGAGGCTTTTATGATCAAGTAAAGATCTCCACTTTCTCCCCATCTGATAATGCCTCCAAATTTTAAGTGCAAAGACAACGGTTTGCCACTCTAGATCATGAGTAGGATAATTCCTCTCATATTCTTTGAGTTGTCGCGAGAGCATAAACTATAACTTTTCCATGTTGCATGAGAACACATCCCAACCCTTTGCGAAGCATCACTTGTAGATGACAAATCCCTCAAGCAGATGGTATTGTCGAGCAGTCTTTGAAATAAGTCTCCTCTTGAGTTCTTGAAAACTCTTCTCACATTCTTAACTCCAATAGAACTTTGTATCTTTCAAAGTCGGTTTGAGTCGATGGAATAGCGATTAGAAAAATCCTTCCACGAATCTCAGATAATAACCCGGCTAAGCAGAAAGCTACGTGCTTGATCAGCGATTTAGGTTGTTCCCGACTTTGAATAGCTTGATCTTTCTTTGGGTCAGCGGATATTCCATGACTTGATACCACGTGCCCAAGGAATGCTTCTTCTTGACGAACTTCGCATTTCTTGACTTGGCATAAAGCTTATATTCACGAAGCTTTTGGAGTGTCGACCTCAAGTGTTGCTCATGATCTTCACGGCTTTTGGAATAAATAAGGATGTCATCAATAAAGGCGACCACAAAGTGATCTAAATATTCCTTGAATACTCGGTTCATCATATCCATGAAAGCGGCGGGGCATTAGTCGATCGAAGGACATGACTAGGAATTCATAATGCCGTCTGGGGAGTTACGGCGAGTCTTTGGAATGTCGTGATTCTAATCTTCAATTGGTGATATCAAGAGCGAAGATCGATCTTTGAAAAGAATTTGGCTCCTTACTGGCTGGTCGAAGCGGGTCATCAATACGTGGCAATGGATACCTATTTTTTGATGGTGACATGATTGACTCCAGATAATCAATACAAAATCGCATACTCCCATCTTTCTTCTTCACGAATAGAGCAGGGCACCCCGAGGAGAAGTACTAGGGACGAATAAAGCCATGTCTAACAATTCCTGCGGTTGGGTCTTTAACTCCACGAAGTTCAATAGGAGCCATTCGATATGGGGCTTTGGAAATAGGTTTTGTCTGGGTTCAAGTCGATACAAAATTCAATTTCACGCTCTCGGGGGTAGGCGGGGAAGTTCTTGAGGGAATCGTCGGAAATTTATTAACAATAGGAATATCGTTTAAAAGCGGCGTATTTTTATTTAAATCGTGACATGAGCTAAGAAAGCTTGACATCCGTTTTTCAATAAGCGAATAGCTTTATGGCTTGAGATGGCCGTGATTGATTTTAATGGTTTGGTCGTTTGAATTAGCATAATAGGTTGATTAGGAATATGAAAGCTAACACCTTACGAAAACAATCAATTTTTGCATGATAAGTAGTTAACGATCAATCCACAGAATCACGTCAAATCTGAGTATTTTAATGAAATAAGATCGACGGGTAATGTGAGGTGCAGATTTGAACCAAACAAGACTTATAAGCGATGGATGTAATGAAGGTTTCTCCAGCGGAGTTTCCACGAGATAAGTCAAAGTCTAATTTCTCGGTCAAATTTAATCGATGGCGCATAGTAGGAGAAATAAAAGAATGGGTAGAACCGGTATCAAATAAAGTATAGACTTCATTAGAGTTTATGATAAGCTTACCGTGATGACCTCATTCGGTTCCTTGCTCTTTGGGAGGTCACAACAAATGCTCTCCCTTGCACTTCTGGGTTTTGAATTTTACGGGATGGCCTTTGGTGCCTCCATCCTAGTTGAATTTGTCTTGATGGCAACAAAAAATCGAGCTAAGTGACCTTCTCTTCCACAATTATAACATGCTTTGGGCGGCATGGCCTTGATTTGGGCGATGTGTCCCTCTCCTCGCATTTGAAGCATATGATGGGTGGTCTTTCTCCTTCCTTAACAATGGGTCTTTGGTCTTGGCGTCTTTCCATCATTGTTGAATCTCCTTTTCTTGAAATGTCCATTCTTATTGTTTTGTACGATTACCACCGAAGTGGTTACCATATCGGCTTTGTTGATTCCCTCCGCGCTTGTTGTCACAGCCTCGATGACTATACTCATTTGGTATTATAATTTTTTGCAATTTCTCTCTCTTTTAGTTGTGTTGACTCGTTATCGCGTTCCACTAAGCGAGAGCCTATTTACAACATCTGAATACAAACCACGGTTTATGAGAAATAAGATGTTGGCGTATCTCGACTTCAAACCTCTTAAAAACATTAGCGCCATTCTCTCTTCATTATCCACCAGTGGGGCCTTGGCCGTGATAACTCATAAATTTTGCCTCGTATTGCGACACGGTCGTATTGTTTTGTTCGACTTGATAAACTCCACCTCCTTCATGTGGCGAATACTTTCGGAAAGTATTTGTCGTTGAAACGACTCTGGAACTTCTCCCGAAGATATCTTGATCTGGCGGTTGAGTCGTTTCTGGAATTCCCACGATGTCCGCCTCTCCGCGCAACATAAAAGCGTGAAAGGAACCTTTTGCTCCTCGGAGCATCCCAGACATCAAATATCTTGGTAATCTGCTTTATCCATGCTTCCAGCGAAAGTGGTTTTGGCTCTCCTTAAACTCGGTGGTCCCGGCTCCTTGAATTGTTTAGCGGTGGCCGCTTGAGAGTTTCAGTGTTTCCACCTACGTTTTGGGCGAGAGTCGCTCTCTCTTTTCTTTGTTGCATAAATTACATAAAAAAGCCTCTGAACATTTGATCATTCATCATTTTAGTCGGTGTTGTTGTTTGCATGAGGAGTTATCGCCTTCACGATGCACATTATCACGATTATTGATATGTGGTGAATCAACGATCGCTGCGCTCCATTCTTTATTCTCAACATTCTCGGATGTCATTTTGAATCTTGCCACAAAACAAAAGGTTAATTGACGTATAACAAATTATCCTATCTTACGACCACCCATAAAATATCACGTAAACTTAGGTAGGTCAAATACTAGCGAAGGTATTCCCGTCTCTCCCCTCTAGTACTATTCTCACATCTTAGCGAGGATCGTATCCTAAGCTACGATACCAAGCTGTGGCGCCCCCAAAATTAGGTATACATCACCCATCTTGGGTGCGCCACTTCGTAGTGCAAAATTTAAATACAACTTATTAACATAAGCGTAGGTATGCAATCGACATAAGCGTGAGTTTAAATACAAATATAAATCTACTAGATATTATACAAACTCAAAAAAAAAAAGTCCTCATTACAATTATTATCACACTATTTTTTCACGAATAGTGAGGGACTACTAATCTTATCTTGGGACCATCACTCGTTTCCCAGGCTAAATCCCGGCTATATTTATCATTTCACGAAGAAAACGGTGAAAGAAAGGGTGAGCTCAACTAGCCCGATAAATATATTATGACTAAGATAATGCGAAATAAATTATCAATAGTCTTGAATAATGTTAAGCGATAAAATACTGATGAGACAACCGGTTTAAGCTGCGGTGAATATCTGATCCATTAAAAAGTCAGTAGAAAATAAAATCTACTATCTTTTAGGTTTTAAAGGTTTTTCATCAACATTTATAGGCGAGACTCGACTTTAATAAATATTCCACATCATCGAATCACCCACACTTTTCTGACGAGGATATTCTTTAGTATCCGCGACCACAATTATTCATGCACTACGGGCGAGAATATTTGTGTATTCATTAATAATCAATGATCATGCCAACAAGCATCCATCGATACACTCTCTGACCCTTTGAGGATTTTTATCACATCATTTGTAACATTACGGTCGTGATTACAAGAATAGTCTCTGTCGTCATAATCATACCAAGTCCATCTATGCACTTCTGAGGCCACGAGATGACTTTCAAAAAATATAAACATGAGGATGATGACAATGATATAAGAATTGATAAAACAAGTTCAAAATTATTTTATCCGAGGAATTATTAACGTCAAATTATCGAACATGATCTTTGTTTTGTAGAGTAAAATTCAAGAATGATCGGAAGAATATTTTCCATGAAAAGATCTTTGGATGAAACGCAAATATCGAGGATATTCTACTAATTTCATGGAGTATAGAAGTCAAAGTTTTAACTTATTTGGGTATAATAAAGAATGGAATAACAAAAGAAATCACCGTAAATGCGATAGGCCTTGCGAGACGGAGTTATTCAGCGAATAATAAATAACGGAACCGGTCGGTGAAATTCACACAAAGCGGGATGTTCAACGAGAATAATAAAGATGGAACCGGATCCGGTGTAAAACACACGAGATAGGATATTCAGCGAGAATAATAAAAAAGCCGGTCGGGTGTAAAACAAAACAACCTGAGCGAGGATGTTCAGCGAGAATAATAATAAAAAGCGGAACCCGGTCGGTGTAAAACACCACGAGACGAGGATGTTCAGCGAGAATAATAATAAAAAAGCGGAACCGGTCCGGTGTAAAACACACAGACGAGGATGTTCCAACGAGAATAATAGAAGAATGTCACCAAGTATAGGGTAAACCACTTATATCGAGTTATTCAAGAATAATAATAAGCGATGGAATAACAACAGTTCTCTTCATGAATAAGAAAGAATAACACCCTTACATTTGGTAGGAGATTGAATCTTTGCGGCGGTGTAGTAACAAAATACTCTTCTTCTTTCTCTCTTATTCTCTCTATACTTTCTCTCTCTATAAGCTTGAATGAATTAAGTGAAAATAATGAAGCCCTAGGCCTCTATTTATAGAAGATTTCTAGCTTAGCACTTTCTTAGTGTGAAAAGCGAGTGGCTTGTGCTAATGATGGTTTGGCCTTTTGTGTAATGTGTTCGGCGACAAGTGGTTCGGCGTTCGGCCTTGTAATGTGAAAGCGACAAGTGGTTCGACGTCGGTAAAGGTAATTACTATTAGAAGGTAAATACTATTGTGAAGGTAAATACTATTCACAAGGTAATTACTATTGGCGAAGGTAATTACTATAATGTGAAGGTAAATACTATTCACAAGGGTAATTATATTGTGAAGGTAATTACTATTTACGAAGGTAATTACTATTGATGAAGGTAATTACTATTGTGAAGAGACTAATAGATTGATGAAGAGACTCTTAGATGATGACATATGAGCCCCCATAAAATAATCAAACTTACCACAAATCATTTTTTTTTTAATCAACACATATTTAATCTTTCAACAATTATTAATCATTTATAACTTGTCGTCTCAATTATTGATTTAATACTATAACATATTATCTGAGATGATCTTGTGACAATAATTGAATCAATAATATAAGAGATATGATCGCGACAATTCTTTGTAGCAATAATTGAGCGTAGTGAGTGACTTCTCACGTAAGCATCGATAATCAATCTGAGTGTCTTCTCTTATGCACGACTCACAGCGTATTCTTTGTACTTTTACCATAGGGTAGTTCAGCGGTTTTAACGGTAACACCTCATGAGTTATTTTTATAAAAATATTTTTTTCGTTTTCTCGATCAATGAATAATTACATTGTGGGGTCCACCTTGATTGAGCCATTGTCTAGAATATTCCCTAACAAAGATTGAGCCATTTGCACGAATATTCCCTAAAAAAAATATTCCCGAATAAAACGAATATTTTATAACAACTTGCTTACTTTGCAAAATTTATAAATATTACCCACAATTATAACATTATATCAAATTTATTCCATAATATTCAAAAATAATATTTATAGAAAAATTCATCTTTATTTATAAAAGTTGTATTCCTTAAGACCCTTAGGGTATATCAAAGGGTATGCTTGGGTATAATAAGTTGTACATGGAGATAATGTATGATCGATAAAGAATCTACCACTTCTATTAAAGAAGAAAATGTCTATGTGATTCGATAAATGACAACCCGGTAGTCCTTGGCCAAGGCGAGAATGAAATTAGAAAGGAGTTTCTAATTTACATTATTTGAGTTGTGCATTTAAGGATCGAAATACATATAATTAAATAAAATAAGACTTGACGATAATTCCATGTCTTATATTTAATTGGGACATTGTATGGTGGAAGGATTGAATTATCTGGTAACTATTTACTCAAAGGTTCTTTTATGATTAATGTTGAAATCTATATTATTTAAAAATTCATTAATCGCTAGGGAGGCTTTTCCTATTGTAGAATAAATATTATTTATTTAAATAAATTAATAATTTAATTTATTTATTTAAATAAGATTAGAATTGTTCTAATTGATTTATTCACAATCGGTTTAATATGGAGAACCTAAAGGGTTACACTATAAAAGGAAGAATAATTATTTAAGAAGTTAATGGCTTAATCGTAATAATATGTTAAGTATATTTAATTTAATCTATGGTGATAGAATAAATTAAATAGCTTAATATTTATTAGTTAATATTTTGGAAATATTAAATATAAATTAATAAGAGGGGTCTTATTATTATTATTACTATTATTATTATTTAATTCCTAAAGGAGTTTGGGAATTAATTAATAAAAGTACTCTCATATATTCCTAATAATATTAGGACTAATTAACTGGTAACAATTAATCTAAGAGGCAAAATACAAGGAGTTGCATAGTTGATGTAATTGACAAGAGTTGTCTACCTATTTATTTATATATAGTTTGTTGTTGTTAGGTTTGTAATATTCAAGAACGCAATCAAATTGCATAAATAAGCGGAAACGTGTAAAATCAGAGTTTAAAATTTTTACAAACCATATACCCGGATCACCCTTTATGCACAATTATTAATTAAACGAAAAAAATGAATAAGAAACATACCCTTGAAGATCCGAGCTTCCTCAGGTACAAGTTCACCTCCAATCCTTTTCGCGTTCAACTTGAATCCACCGGGTTTGGTTCCTTCCTTTGATCAACGTTAGCCACCCAAGTGTTTGGCCTCTAGAGGTGATCCACCAAGGAAGATGAAGGATTCAAGAAGATGGGTGGTTGGCTAAACCCTAGTTTTTCTATCTCTATAGAAAAAGAGCGTACTCTCCAACTTTTGGAATTGCGTATCTTTTTGATATCTGATATAAGACTCCTCTTATAAAAATATCAGGTAACCTTATTTAAAATAAGGTATTATTTAATTAAACCCTTTTAATTAAAGGGGCTCCCTAATCTTATTAGGGATAATTAATTAAACTCCTTTAACTAATTTTCCTTCCTAATCCAATTAGGAATAAATGAAAGTACTTATATTAAATTAATTCCTAAACACTTTTAGAAATTAAAATAATAATAATAATTGTAATAATATTAATAAGACTCCTCTTATTAATTTATATTTAATATTTCTAAAATATTAAATAATAAATATTAAGCTATTTAATTTATTCTATCACTATAGATTAAATTAAATATACATAACTATATTATTACGATTATGCCATTAATTTCTTAAAAATTATTCTTCCTTTTATGGTGTGACCCTTTAGGTTCTCCATATTAAACCTAGGTTGTGAATAAATCAATTAGAACAATTCTAATCTTATTTAAATAAATAAATTAAATAATTAATTTATTTAAATAAATAATATTTATTCTACAATAGGGATAAGCCTCCTAGCGATCAACAACTTTCCGGATAATATAGATTTCAACAATAATCATAAAAGAACCTTTGAGTAAATAGTTACCGACAATTCAATCCTTCCACCATACAATGTCCCAATTAAATATAAGACATGGAATTACTCACAAGTCTTATTTTATTTAATTATATGTATTTCGATCCTTAAATGCACAACTTCAAATAATGCAAATTAGAAACTCCTTTCTAATTTCATTACGCCTTAACCAAGGACTCTTGGGTTGTCATTTATCGAATCACATTGGACATTTCTCTTCTTTTAATAGAAGTGGTAGATTCTTTATTGATCATACATTATCTCCATGTACAACTTATTATACCCAAGCATACCCTTTGATATACCCTAAGGGTCTTAAGGAATAAGTTAAAGTATAACTCATCATACACAAGATACTATGATGATCTCAAGTCCAAGGATTACTTGTACTACTATCACTCTGAGAATTCCTATTGACAGTGAAGTAAAACTCCATTAGGTATTCCTTAGCGAGCCACGCTTCAAATGAACTTATTCTCGAATAAGCACCTACATACTTGCTTTAGTGTCTCCACATAAATGATCATGAGATCAATCATCCTCATCCAATGAGCAAGCAACGTATGTACCAATCTATCCGGATTCACTAATCCCAATTTAGTAATCCAATGATTGGGAACTATTTTAGTTTTAAGCTTTCTAAGAATTTAGATCTCATTAGAATGATCATCATCATTATTCTAAAAGCATTGCTTAAAACTATGGGTTTATCACATATTATAAAACAGCATCATGTAGATAATTAAAAGCCTTTAATAAATTAATACTTTTTATTAATAAATGAATAAGATTGTTACAAAGTATATGCTTTATCATCAAACATGATTGGCTTGTGTGCATACTACTTTCAATCTCCCACTTACACTAAAGCCAATCGTCATGGTATCTCATACTCTTCTTCTCTAAGTGACGATTATCCTGCTGTTGGATAAGCTTTAGTTAATGGATATGTAATATTGTTCATGAGAGTCCACTATCTCTATAGTGATTTCCCATCTTTCAATGATTCCTAAAATCAAGTGAAAGTGCCACAACACATGTTTAGATCCAAGATGAGACTTAGGAACTATTCCTAGTTCTGTAATGAACTTTTCATCCAAACAATCAACTTGTAGCTTCATTTATAGCTACTTACTTTGTCTTTATCACTAAACCAGCAACCTTTTGCTATTTGGAACCTTTTAAATTCACTACACCACTGCTCAAGGTAACACTTTACCTTAAAGTGGATTTTCGGTTGTTTTGGTCTGCCTGAAAAACTTGAGTCTGTAAAGCCCTCTAGTTTTAATTCAGACCCACCTTGTATGCTCACATCCTTAGTGCCAGTTAAGAACTTTAAGATGTTTTTCACTGTCCTACAGTGATCTTCTCTAGAATATGACCGATCAACATTAGATCTTGTATATTTCATTGTATACATGATTGTCACTCATGCGACCTCTCTTTTCAGGAGTCTGTGGGGACTATTAAGAGAGATACACTCCATAGCTCATCGACATGAGACATCTCTTGGAGTTTGCCATGCTAAACGACTTTAGCATCAAATGAATATACATTCCTTGGGTTAAGTCGAGCATCTTTTTAAATCTATCTGTATAGATTTGTATCCCCAATTAAGATACTTTTCCCAAATCATTCATGGAGGAATGTTTAGACAACTCTATCATTACTGATTGTAGCATTAGTATGTCATTCCTTATCCGTAGTATATCAACATATAATATTAGGAATGTCACGACGCTCCCATCGACCTTTTTGTACACACTAGAACTCTTACCTCATCATACGTATGTAACTCTGGATCATCATCTTCTATGATCGTGCCTCATCATCATCATCCATGATGAATCCATACCTCCTAGGTATCTTCGGTACTATTCCAGATTTACGATTCGGTTGTGGTACAATAGGTCTATCTATAGGTTCCTCTTATTTAACTTATAGTGTTTTGTTGTTCTTGAACTCTTCAAGATCTATTATCCTCCACTAGCCCCTTCATTAATAAACACCTTTATCTTAGAAGGCGCGTGTTTATAACAAACACCTTTTGCTAAGTAGGATTATAGAACATATACCCTAAACTTACTTTAGGATGTCCCACAAATTGTACTTGTCAAATCTTGTCCCAAGCTTATCCTTTGAAACATTTTCACATAAGTTGGACAACCCCTTAACTTAATATACTTAAGATTAGGAATCCTCCCTGTCCATAACTTTTATGGAGTCTTGGGGCCGGATTTTGAGGTTACCATTTTCGTAGATATGCAGCCATTTCTAGGACGTTATCCCAGAAGGATACTGGAATGTCGGTAAAATCATTATGGACCGCACCATGTCTAACAAGGTACGATTTTTCATTCAGATACATTAATCAATTATTGCGTATCAGGATGTGTCCATTATGAGAAAACCATTTGAGATGATCTAGAAACTTATTGCATAAGTATTTATTCCTTGATCTAATCAAAGAATCTTAATACATTGCCAATTTATTTCACTTCTGAATTCTTTGAACCTTTCAAATAATTCACACTTGTATTTTAGCAAATACACACATTCAACTCTTTGAATGATCATCTCCTTTTCTTATACTAATTTGTTCAATATGCAAATTTTTTTTCATGTAAGTCAAGTATACAAAATTTATTAAGTAATATTCCAGTTCTATACAAAACATTATTATTATAAATAGAAAAACAATTGTTCTTAATTATAATACCAAAGATTTCATTGTCCAACAATAAAATGGAAATAATATTTTTAACAAGAACTGGAATACAATAACAACTTATTGACTTAATAGATTTTCCCGTAGGCATTGCTAAACTATAAGTTTCTATGGCTAATATGGCAACCTTTGTTACATTTCCCGCACATAGGTTTACTTATATTTGTTTAGCTTTCTACTTACTTTTGGTCCTTCATAAATCTATATTTATGATAACCAAAGTCGGTATCCAATACCTAAGTAGAACCTTGACTTAAAGAAAATTTTATTTCAATCATGAACAAAAAGCGTATTATAATCAAACTTCACTAAGCTTCTTTGGTTAGCCTCTGCAAGATGCTTCTCAGATTTGTTTCAAATTGTCCAGGGCTTATTGCGGTGGAAGCAAGCTCCTTTGCTATCCGTGTCGCTTTTGTTCTTATTATCCTTTGTTTATGCCTTTCTATTTACCTTCTTTGAATCGTTCTTCTTTTCGAAGATCCTTTGGCCCCTACCAATTAAGACATGGTCTTTCTTGGTTGGAAAGTGACTCTCATCATTTTTCAACATGTTAAGCAAATCAACGAAGCTGATATCTAGATTGTTTATATGAAAAATTCACAACAATTGTGAAAGGAGTCCGGGAGTGAGTGCAAGATCAAATCTTGGCTCAACTCTCCATCCATAACAAAACCAGTTGTCCTAATTGATCAATCAAATTGATTATGTTAAGAACTTTTTATCTGTACTATAGTGCCATTGGCCATTCTAGATCGGAAGAGCTCCTTAGATATCTGATATCTATCAGTCCTACTTTCCTCACCATCAACTACTTGATGTGCAGGAATATAGTAGGAGCATCCATAGTTTCATCTTGTGTTTGAAGCTCATTACTCATGGATGCGAGCATGATGCATTGAGCCAATCAGTGCATCATCTTGCCACTTTCTAAAAGTAGCAATCTCTTCCTCGAGGCATTGTGCTACAACCATTGCGAGGATAGGCGTATTAAGGACATAAGATAGCTTTTCACTATGAGAACTATTCTCAAATTCCTTAACCAATCCGCTTAATTCTTGATTAGGTTAATTTAGCATCTAATATGCTTCATGATGATAGTAATTTTAGACATTGTAAAATTTCAGTAAATGAATTTGTAATTAACAACATTTTAACATACATTCTTTTATTAATTACCAAAATAATTTAGGTCTTGTTTTAAATTGGTATCTCCCACTATTTTCTTCAAACTATATTACCCTCACTTATATAGTTAGTTGCAAAATCTAATTAAAGATTTGCTAGTGAGAATAAGGATCCCATTTCAAATGTATATAGCCTTGTGGTGACACAACAAACTATATATAAATAAATAGGTAGACAACTTTTGTTAATTACATCAACTATGCAACTCCTTTTCTTTTGCCTCTTAGATTATTTTGATCAGTGGTGGCACATCCGAATCAAAATTATCCAAGTTAAGTCCCACCTAGCACTCCATATATTCAAAAAGAAAATATCATCCTTGTGGTGACACAACAAAACAATATTGTTCAATTTTCTTTATAAGCATCAAATGTGATAAATTAACATCTTAAATACTTAATACTTGCCTTGTGGTGACACAACAAACTCATATTAAATATTTAATACTCTATTAAATTTATCATGCTTAGAAAGGCGACGTTCGATATTCCAAATATCTTTGAACGCTTAGAACTTAATATAAAAATTGAGGGTTTGTTATTAATTTGTCTCATCTTGTTTAGCGCATATGCACATATATATATATAAAATACGCGTCATATTAATTAACATGCGAAGCATGTTTGCATAATATATAATATATATAGTATAAGCATGCACATATAGAATACTATATTCTATCTGGATTGATTATGGACTTTTATTCTAGTTTGGTTCACTAGAGCCACCAAGTAAACCAAAAGGTCAAACCCAGGGGTGCAAGAAATAATATTTAAATATAACTATTACATTTAAACTCGGGCTCCATTACAAATCGGGTCTTCAAAGCTCCTTGCTCCTTGATCTCCAATTTTTCAAAATTAATTCTAACTATTCCTATTACAAAACTATTTAAAATAAATAGAAACCTTGATCGCCATCGAGGGAAGTACATAGGAGGGAGATAGAATTTACATTAAGAAAAAATTAGAGAAGACAAGGCTGTGAACCCCATTTAATAAAACCCATACATTCATGCATCCAACTAAAAAGAAATCCAATCACATTGGTCAATAGTCCATAATCAATCCCATTTATTATCATACACATCATCATACGTATCATCAATAAATAACATTCATCTTATGAATAATAAACATTTAATATATATATTGATATCATTTAATGGGCAAATTTAGTTAGTATAAAATCTAATTTTGAATCAAAATAAACTCCTTTATTTTAATCCAAATTTAAATCAAAATAAAACTATTTTATTTTAATTTATTCAATTTTGAATAAAATAAACTATTTTATTTTAATCAAAATCATTAATCAAAATAAACTCCTTTATTTTAATTAATTATGGAATCCAATTCCATGTAAAAAAAAATCATTTATTTAAAGGAAACACTTGATTCTCTTTCATATTCACAAATAAACTCCTTTATTTTGAATAATATGAAATCTTATTTCATATCTAAATAAACTCCTTTATTTAAGAAAATTAGGATTCATTTTCTTATTCACAAATAAACTCCTTTATTTTAGGAAACATGTAATCCAATTTCAACTCCAATTAGTTATTATTTAATCCAATTCCAACTCTAATTAGTTAGCATGAAATCTAATTTTAAAATTAAAATAAATTTTTATATTTTAATATTAAAAAAAACCTTTTATTTTAAGATTAAAATAAACTTTTATTTTAATTATAAAATAAGTAAGAATAATATATAATAATATACATATATTAGTACCGTAATATATATATATAACAATTATATGTCTATATATATATATAATAATAGTATATATATAAACCTTGGTTACATGTTTCCAGGAATCCTGTAGCCTTTTTTTTTATGGTATTACTTGTAACTTTTGTTACTATATATATCATATATATATAGATTAATAAAACCATGATTTCCAGAACCCCTTGAAAAGTTATTCACGTGATTTCCTGATGATACCACTGTATCATAATATGAACCAAACCAAGTGTCCTTAACAGGATATAGATACAGCGAAATCACGGATAAAAAAAAAAAAAACAGGTTTCGTTTTTCGTTTTTTTTTTAAATTTTATATAACAAAATTATGCCCAATTAAATTGTTCTAAACACATATCAATATACATATCAAATCTGAACAATTAATAATTCGCATAAAGGTTTGGCTCTGATGCCACTGTTAGGTTTGTAATATTCAAGAACCTTGAATCAAATTGCAAAATAAGCGGAAAACGTAAAAATCGAGTTTAAAATTTTACAAACCATATACCCGATCACCCTTTATGCACAATTATTAATTAAACGAAAAAATGAATAAGAAACATACCCTTGAAGATCCGAAGCTTCCTCGTGTACAAGTTCACCTCCAATCCGTTTTCGCTTCTCAACTTGAATCCACTTGGTTTGGTTCCTTCCTTTGATCAACGTTAGCCACCCAAGTGTTTGGCCTCTAGAGGTGATCCACCAAGGAAGATGAAGGATTTAAGAAGATGGGTGGTTGGCTAAACCCTAGTTTTTCTATCTCTATAGAAAAAGAGCGTACTCTCCAACTTTTGGAATTGCGTATCTTTTTGATATCTGATATAAGACTCATCTTATAAAGATATCAGGTAACCTTATTAAAAATAAGGTATTATTTAATTAAACCCTTTTAATTAAAGGGGCTCCCTAATCTTATTAGGGATAATTAATTAAACTCCTTTAACTAATTTTCCTTCCTAATCCAATTAGGAATAAATGAGAGTACTTATATTAAATTAATTCCTAAACTCTTTTAGAAATTAAAATAATAATAATAATTGTAATAATATTAATAAGACTCCTCTTATTAATTTATATATAATATTTCTAAAATATTAAATAATAAATATTAAGCTATTTAATTTATTCTATCACTATATATTAAATTAAATATACATAACATATTATTACGATTATGCCATTAACTTCTTAAAAAATTATTCTTCCTTTTATGGTGTGACCCTTTAGGTTCTCCATATTAAACCTAGTTGTGAATAAATCAATTAGAACAATTTAATCTTATTTAAATAAATAAATTAAACAATTAATTTATTTAAATAAATAATATTTATTCTACAATAGGGATAAGCCTCTCCCAACGATCAACGACTTTCCGGATAATATAGATTTCAACATTAATCATAAAAGAACCTTTGAGTAAATAGTTACCGTACAATTCAATCCTTCCACCATACTGATGTCCCAATTAAATATAAGACATGGAATTACTGTCAAGTCTTATTTTATTTAATTATATGTATTTCGATCCTTAAATGCACAACTCCAAATAATGCAAATTAGAAACTCATTTCTAATTTCATTACGCTTTAACCAAGGACTCTTTGGGTTGTCATTTATCGAATCACATAGGACATTTCTCTTCTTTTAATAAAGTGGTAGATTCTTTATTGATCATACATTATCTCCATGTACAACTTATTATACCCAAGCATACCCTTTGATATACCCTAAGGGTCTTAAGGAATAAGTTAAAGTATAACTCATCATACACAAGATACTATGATGATCTCAAGTCCAAGGATTACTTGTACTACTATCACTATAGGAATTCCTATTGACAGGCAAGTAAAACTCCATTAGGTATTCCTTAGCGAGCCACGTTCAGTGAACTTATTCTCCAATAAGCACCTACATACTTGCTTTAGTGTCTCCACATAAATGATCATGAGATCAATCATCCTCATCTAATGAGCAAGCAACGTATGTACCAATCTATCCGAATTCACTAATCCCAATTTAGTAATCCAATGATTGGGAACTATTTTAGTTTTAAGCTTTCTAAGAATTTAGATCTCATTAGAATGATCATCATCATTATTCTAAAAGCATTGCTTAAAACTATGGGTTTATCACATATTATAAAACAGCATCATGTAGATAATTAAAAGCCTTTAATAAATTAATACTTTTTATTAATAAATGAATAAGATTGTTACAAAGTATATGCTTTATCATCAAACATGATTGGCTTGTGTGCATACTACTTTCAGTTGTGCACACACACAGCTATATACATTTGAAATGAGATCCTTATTCTCACTAGCATATCTTTAATTAGATATTGCCGAACTATATATATTGAGGGTAATATAGTTTGAAGAAAATAATGGGAGATACCAATTTAAAACAAGACCTAATTTATTTTGGTAATTAACAAAAGAATGTATGCTAAAATGTTGTTAATTACAAATTTATTTATAGAATTTTACAATGTCTAAAATTACTATCACCGCATAGCATATTAGATGCTAAATTAACCGGACCGAATTAAACGGATTGGTTAAGGAAATTGAGAATAGTTCTCACGGCTGAAAAGCTATCTTATGTCCTTAATACGTTTATCCCTGCAATGGTTGTAGACAATGCCTCTGAGGAAGAGATTGCTACTTTTAGAAAGTGGCAAGATGATGCAAAGTTGGCTCAATGCATCATGCTCGTATCCATGAGTAACGAGCTTTAACGTCAACATGAAACTATGGATGATCTTACTATATTCCTGCACATCAAAGAGTTGATGGTGAGGAAAGTAGGACTGATAGATATCAGATATCTAAGGAGCTCTTCCGATCTAGAATGACCAACGACACTACAGTACAGACACATGTCTTAAACATGATCAATTTGATTGAATAATTAGGACAATAAATTTTGTCATGGATGGAGAGTTGAACCAAGATTTGATCTTGCAATTACTCCGGACTCATTTTCATAATTGTTGTGAATTTTTTATATGAACAAGCTAGATATCAGCCTCGCTGATTTGCTTAACATGTTGAAAAATGTTGAGAGTCACTTTCCAACCAAGAAAGACCATGTCTTACTGGTAGGGGCCAAAGGATCTTCTGAAAAGAAGAATGATTCTAAGAAGGTAAATGGAAAGACAAAAATAAAGGATAATAAGAACGAAGCTGATACGGATAGCAAAGGAGTTTGCTTCCACTGCAATAAGCCTGGACACTGGAAAGGAAACTACAAGAAGCATCTTGTAGAGGCTAACCAGAAGAAGCTTAATGAAGCTTCAGCTACAAATATAGTTTTTTGTTCATGATTGAAATAAATATTCTTTAAGTCAAGGTTCTACTTGGGTATTGGATACCGGCTTTGGTTATCATAAATATAGATTTATGTAGGGACCAAGCAGAAGTAGAAAGCTAAACAAAGGATAAGTAAACCTATGTTTGGTAAATGAAGCAAAAGTTGCTGTATTAGCCATAGGAACTTATAGTTTGGCACTGCCTATGGGCAAATCTATTAAGTCAATAAGTTGTTATTGTATTCCAGTTCTCGTTAGAAATATTATTTCCATTTTATTGTTGGACAATGAAATCTTTGGTATTATATTTGAGAACAATTGTTGTTCCATTTATAATAATAATGTTTTGTATAGAACTAGAATATTACTTAATAAATTTAGTATACTTGACTTACGTGAAAATAATTTTGCATATTGAACAAATTGGTATAAGAAAAGGAGATGATCATTCAAAGAGTTGAATGTGTGTATTTGATGAAATACAAGTGTGAATTATTTGAAAGGTTCAAAGAATTCAGAAATGAAACAAATTGGCAAAGTATTAGGATTCTTTGATCGGATCAAGGAAGGAATAATTGTGCAAGGAGTTTCTAGATCATCTCAAATGATTTTCTCACAATGGACGCCTCCTGATACGCAATAATTGATTGATGTAACTAAATGGAAAAATCGTACCTTGTTGGACATGGTGCAGGCCATAATGATTTTACCGACATTTCAGTATCTTTCTGGGATAATGTCCTAGAAATGGCTGCATATCTACGAAAAGTTAACCTCAAAATCCAGCCACAAGACTCCATAAAAGTTATGGACAAGAAGGATCCCTAATTTTAAGTAAGTTAAGATAAGGGGTTGTCCAACTTATGTGAAAAGGTTTCAAAGGATAAGCTTGGGACAAGATTTGACAAGTGTCGATCTGTGGGACATGCTAAAGTAAGTTTAGGGTATATGTTCTATAATCCTACTTTGTAAAAGGTGTTTGTTGTGAAACACACTGCCTTCTAAGATAAAGGTGTTTATCATTGAAGGGGCTAGTTGGAGGATAATAGAATCTTGAAGAGTTCTAGAACCACAAAACACTATAAGTCAAATAAGAGGAACCTGTAGATAGACATATTGTACCACAACTGAATCATAAACCTGAAATAGTACCGAAGATACCTGGGAGGTATGAATTCATCATGGACGATGATGATGAGGTACGTATCATAGAAGATGATGATCCAATTACATACGATGAGGTAAGAGTTGTAGACACTCAGAGAATTGGATTGAAGCAAGCTTCTCAAATATGGAACATTCGTTTTGATGAGACAATCAAAAGGGTTTAATTTTATCACAAATAAGATGAACCAAGTGTGTACAATAGGGTCAGTGGGAGCGCCGTGACATTCCTAATATTATATGTTGATATACTACGGATATGGAATGACATACCAATGCTAGAATTAGTAAAGATAAATTTGTCTAAACATTCCTCCATGAATGATTTGGAAGAGTATCTTAATTGGGGATAAAATCTATATAGATATATTCAAGAGGATGCTTGACTTAACCCAAGGAACGTATATTCATTTGATGCTAAAGTCGTTTAGCATGGAAAACTCCAAGAGATGTCTCATGTTGATGAGCCATGGAGTGTATCTCTCTTAATAGTCCCCATAGACTCCTGAAAAGAGAGATCGCATGAGTGACAATCATGTATACAATGAAATATACGAGACCTGATGATGATCGGTCATATTCTGGAGAAGATCACTGTAAGACAGTGAAAAACATCTTAAAGTACTTAATCGGCACTAAGGATGTGATCATATTCATGATGGGTCTGAATTAAAACTAGAGGGCTTAACAGACTCGAGTTTTTCAGACATACCAAGACAACAGAAAATCCACTTTAAGGTAAAACGTTACCTTGAACGGTGGTGCAGTGAAATTGGAAAGGTTCCAAAGAGCAAAGAGTTGTTGGTTTAGTGATAAAGACAAAGCATATAGATATAAATGAAGCTACAAGTTGATTGTTTGGATTAAAAGTTCATTACAGAACTAGTAATAGTTCCTAAGTCTCATCTTGGATCTAAACATGTGTTGCAACACTTTCATTTGATTAAAGAATCATTGAAAGATGGGAAATCACTATAGAGATAGTGGACTCTCAATAACAACATTACATATCCATTTACTGAAGCTTATCCAACATCAAGATAATCGTCACTTAGAGAAGAAGAGTATGAGATACCACGATGATTGGCTTTAGTGCAAGTGGGAGATTGAAAGTAGTATGCACACAAACCAATCATGTTTGATGATAAAACATATACTTTGTAACAATATTATTCATTTATTAATAAAAAGTATTAATTAATTAAAGGCTTTTAATTATCTACATGATGCTATTTTATAATATGTGATAAACCCATAGTTTTAAGTAATGCTTTTAGAATAATGATGATGATCATTCTAATGAGATCTAAATTCTTAGAAAGCTTAAAACTAAAATAGTTTCCAATCGTTGGATTACTAAATTGGGGATTAGTGAATCCGGATAGATTGGTACATACGTTGCTTGCTCATTGGATGAGGATGATTGATCTCATGATCATTTTTGTGGAGACACTAAAGCAAGTATGTAGGTGCTTATTAGAGAATAAGTTCACTGAACGTGGCTCGCTAAGGAATACCTAATTGAATTTTACTTGCCTGTCAATAGAAATTCCTGTAGTGAAAGTAGTACAAGTGATCCTTGGATTTGAGATCATAATAGTATCTTGTGTATGATGAGTTATATTTTGACTTATTCCTTAAGACCCTTAGGGTATATCAAAGGGTATGCTTGGGTATAATAAGTTGTACATGGAGATAATGTATGATCAATAATGAATCTTCCACTTCTAGTAAAAGAAGAAAAATTTCCTATGTGATTCAATAAATGACAACCTAGTAGTCTTTGGCCAAGGCAGAATGAAATTAGAAAGGAGTTTCTAATTTGCATTATTTGGAGTTGTGCATTTAAGGATCAAAATACATATAATTAAATAAAATAAGACTTGACAGTAATTCCATGTCTTATATTTAATTGGGACATTGTATGATGGAAGGATTGAATTGTACGGTAACTATTTACTCAAAGGTTCTTTTATGATTAATGTTGAAATCTATATTATTTGAAAAGTCGTTAATCACTAGGGAGGCTTATCCCTATTGTAAAATAAATATTATTTATTTAAATAAATTAATAATTTAATTTATTTATTTAAATAAGATTAGAATCGTTCTAATTGATTTATTCACAACCGGTTTAATATGGAGAACCTAAAGGGTCACACCATAAAAGGAAGAATAATTATTTAAGAAGTTAATGGCATAATCGTAATTATAAGTTAAGTATATTTAATTTAATCTATGGTGATAGAATAAATTAAATAGCTTAATATTTATTAGTTAATATTTTGGAAATATTAAATATAAATTAATAAGAAGAGTCTTATTATTATTATTATTATTTAATTCCTAAAGGAGTTTGGGAATTAATTAATAAAAGTACTCTCATATATTCCTAATAATTTTAGGAGCAAATTAATTAAAAGATTTTAATTAATTATTCCTAATAAGATTGGGAGCATAATTAATTAAAAGAATTTAATTAATTAAAATAAAACTCAATTCCTTAATCGTTAAGGAGAGTTGCCCACATCTATAAATAAGAGGAGTCTTATTATGGGTGTTGAGTGGTTGTTGACTTTTTCACAACAGACGTGATTCCAATTGTTGGAGAGTACGCTCCTTTTCTATGAGAGATAGAAAAACTAGGGTTTTGCCAAACACCCATCTTCTTGAATCTTTATTCTTTCTTGGTGGATCACCTCTAGAGGCCAAATACTTGGGTGGCTAACGTTGATAAAGAAAAGAACCAAACCCAGTGGATTCAAGTTGAATGCGAAAAGGATTGGAGGTGAACTTGTACCTGAGGAAGCTCGAATCTTCAAGGGTATGATTCTTGTTCTTCGTATCTTTTCGTTTAATTAATAATTGTGCATAAAGGATGATCCGGTTATATGGTTTGTAAAATTTTAAACTCTGATTGTCAACGCTTCCACTTATTTTGTGCAATTTGATTGCGTTCATGAATATTACAAACCTAACAATCAGTTGCAGGACCCCCAAATTGAACCATATTATGGACCATTTGTATTGTCCCCGACTTAATCTCGAAGGTGTTTGCTGCTATTGCTAGCCTAACTATGCTCGACTGTAACTCATTTATTTTTGGCATAGAATAGTCCCTTAAAGCTCTATATTCTTCTCTATGCTCTTCTTCCATATTGGTTGATGTTTCAGTATTCACTTGTGTATAAGAATGACGTGCACTTTTTCTCCAAGATTTACCGTTGATATTGTCCTGTTTAGGTATCAACTCAGAATTTGATGATCGAGTGTGCATATACTATCCATAAGTACCTGAAACGTAAAAAAAAGTAAAATAAAAATGAGACAAGATAAGAATTGCTCAAGTTAGACAAATTTAACTTAAGTTGATGATGACAGTAATAAAAATAAACGCCTATCCCCGACAATGGCGCCAAAAACTTGTTGGGCCCATTTCGGATTAACAAAACAGACACTAACACATGCAAGTATACACGGTCAACAAGTAGTATAAAGTAAGTAAAGTATCGTTCCCACGGAGAATGGTGAATATTTCTTAACTAGCATGCAACAACCTTATAGCTATTTTTGGCTGCTTAAACAATCGATTAACAGGTAAATTAAATTCTAAAGTAATTATCAACACAAAATTGCTAATTAATAAACTAAGAGATTCAAAGTAGAAAGATATGGGATCCTAATGTCATTTAATGCTTTATCCAGAATGTACACCTCTTGTTACGCTTGATTGACTACTATGGACTGCTAGTCGAGAGCACGAAAGTGAAACATGGCCATCTTTTGATGAATCATATCCAAATCACACAAAATCCATAAAAGAGATAGAATTCAAACAAGCATCAATATACCTAACCCACTATATGTCTATGTGAATTACAAGCAACATTGATTTAAGCACAAACACTCTTAACGACTACACATGGTAAACTGGTATAATTTTATCCGGGTTATGAATCACAAAACCTAACACATGTAAATCTCATGAACACATGCTAACATGGTCAAATCTGAACTTGTATTTCCTCTTTCAATTCCATACAAGTTATTAGGGTGAATGGTGATCAAGCATCCAAACATTTAAGCACAACCAAGTTAGATAAACCACTAATAATCATACAAGCAATCACAAATAGGCATACAAGTCTGAACTACGTAATAAACTTTATTAGAATCCCATAATGGGTGTTAGTTCATCACTGAATCAACAACCATTATGGGATTTAAGCCAAGCATCAAAGGAAACAAAGAGAACAAAGAGATTAAGAAGAAATGAGATATCAAATCTGATTAAACCCAGCTCCACAATGTGCCTTCAAACTAGTTCATATCCAAAATCACAACCAAAATGAAACCCAATATTCACAAGCTATTAGATTTAGAGAGAAGCTAAAATGGTAGAGAAATGCTATGGAATCTCTTTAGAACTATAAACCCTAAAATAATAAAATATAACTAATAATATCTGTCTTTCGTAACAAGAAAATACACCTTAATATGGAAATCTCGCTACAACAACTTAAAATGAAAAATTAGCAATTTAATGTTCTTTGATCGGCGCGCCAAGTGCTAGAATCTTGATATGAATTAGGCGCGAACGCCATCATATTTACTTTCTGGCGTGTTCTTGCGCCTGGTGCGCCAAGTCCACGTGTTAAATGGATGTGCGGCCGCATGTATGTCATCTGCGTTGGTGATTCTTCTTCCAGTGCTTGAGTAGCGTGTCAGCCTATTCTTTGGCACTACCGCCACTGGCAACCTTCATTATTGCATCTGTTGGCTTCTTCTGTCGCTACATTATTCTTCTTAACCTCTTCTTTCTTCACTTCACTTCTTTCTTCTTTCTACAATTGCCTTCCTCATCCATCACTTGACCACTTTGGATGCCCTCTTCATGTGCTTAAGTCCAGCTACCATCTTTATTCTAGTTAGCGCTCACCATACCATGCCATGCCATGCCATTACCATGCCTTTGGAGTTTCTTTGATGCAAACTAAAAAACAAACATAAAAAGTAATAAAACCATACTAAAAATACTTAAGTTTGAGCAAAGTTCCAGTAAGTTGGTAACCAATAAGTAGGTCTAAAACCTACTTATCAGAATATCGTCGAGATTATATAAAATGTTAAAGGCAAATTTCTAATCTTGTACAAGTTTTACTTGTGGAAAGTTTATAACTCTTGTATAAACTTTATGTTATGCAAGTTTTCTATATGAAGTATAACTTTTGTGTTATATAAGTTTTATAAACTCTTGTCTATACTTTATGTTAGGCAAGTTTTGTAACTTTGTTGATTATGCTCAATTGAAGTTTGTATGATGTTGTTAAGATTAAATATACATAATTCCTGTATGAATATGTGTATTCCTTACTTATACAAATCTTTTAGTATTTGTACAAGTGTTCAAGACATGTTTTGACATGAACTGTTTTAAAGAAGTGTCGATGCCATTTATTTTGGCTAGACGAATGTTAATATGTTTTGTAAATTTATTTATAAGTCTTTCAAAATATTATTGATGAGGAAGAATAAACAAATGGTTTTAGTCGAGTTTTTGACTGACAAACAAGATTGTCAAAATGTCGAGTTTTCGACTGACAAGTAAGGCTGTTAAAATTTAAACGCAAATGTCATTTAACGAATGAGTGTTGTACAATATAGGGTACTATAAGATGATCACCTAGACGTACTCATAAGAAATATTGGATTTATGGGTTTAATACCGGAAAGTCCTTTTCAATGGAAAGAAATAATGTTCGTGGTCATTTGTGAAATTAGTATGCACACAAGCCAATCATGTTTGATGATAAAGCATATACTTTGTAACAATCTTATTCATTTTTTAATTAAAAGTATTAATTTATTAAAGGCTTTTAATTATCAACATAATGCTACTTTATAATATGTGATAAACCCATAGTTTTAAGCATTGCTTTTAGAATAATGATGATGATCATTCTAATGAGATCTAAATTCTTAGAAAGCTTAAAACTAAAATAGTTCCCAATCGTTGGATTACAAAATTGGGAATTAGTGAATCCGAATAGATTGGTACATACATTTCTTTCTCAATGGATGAGGATGATTGATTTCATGATCATTTGTGTGGAGACACTAAAGCAAATATGTAGGTGCTTATTGGAGAATAAGTACACTAAACGTGGCTCGCTAAGGAATACCTAATGGAGTTTTACTTGCTTGTCAATAGGAATTCTTGTAGTGATAGTAGTAAAAGTGATCCTTGGACTTGAGCTCATCATAGTATCTTGTGTATGATGAATTATACTTTGACTTATTCCTTAAGACCCTTAGGGTATATCAAAGGGTATGCTTGGGTATAATAAGTTATACACGGAGATAATGTATGATCAATAAAGAATCAACCACTTCTGGTAAAAAAAGAGAAATGTCCTATGTGATTCGATAAATGACAACACAATAGTCCTTGACCAAGGCAGAATGAAATTAGAAAGGAGTTTCTAATTTGCATTATTTGGAGTTGTGCATTTAAGAGTAGAAATACATATAATTAAATAAAATAAGACTTGACAGTAATTTCATGTCTTATATTTAATTGGGACATTGTATGGTGAAAGGATTGAATTGTACGGTAACTATTTACTCAAAGGTTCTTTTATGATTAATGTTGAAATTTATATTATCTAGAAAGTCATTAATCGCTAGGGAGACTTATCCCTATTGTAGAATAAATATTATTTATTTAAATAAATTAATTTTATTAATTTATTTATTTAAATAAGATTAGAATTGTTCTAATAGATTTATTCACAACCTAGGTTTAATATGGAGAACCTAAAGGGTCACACCATAAAAAAGGAAGAATAATTATTTAAGAAGTTAATAGCATAATCATAATAATAAGTTAAGTATATTTAATTTAATTTATGGTGATAGAATAAATTAAATAGCTTAATATTTATTATTTAATATTTTGGAAATATTAAATATAGATTAATAAGAGGAGTCTTATTATTATTATTATTATTATTTAATTCTAAAGGAGTTTGAGAATTAATTAATAAAAGTACTCTCATATATTCCTAATAATATTAGGGGACTAATTAATTTAAAGAGCTTAATTAATTATTTCTAATAAGATTAGGAGCCTAATTAATTAAAGAAATTTAATTAATTAAAATAAAATCAAATTCCTTAGTTATTAAGGAGGGTTGCCCACATCTATAAATAAGAGGAGTCTTATTATGGGTGAATGGGGTAGATACTTTCACAAAACACGTGAATACGTAATTCCAACCTTTTCTATGAGAGATAGAAAAATTAGGGTTTTGCCAAACACCCATCTTCTTGAATCTTTCTTCTTCCTTAGTGGATCACCTCTAGAGGCCAAACACTTGGGTGGCTAACGTTGATCAAAGGAAGAAACCAAACCCGGTGGATTCAAGTTAAACGCGAAAAGGATTTGGAGGTGAACTTGTACTTGAGGAAGCTCGAATATTCAAGGGTATGCTTTTGGTTCTTTATCTTTTCATTTAATTAATAATTGTGCATAAAGGATGATCCGGGTATATGATTTGCAAAGTTTTAAAACTCTATTTTTCATGCTTCCGCTTACTTTTTGCAATTTGATTTCGTTTATGAATATTACAAACCTAACAATGGTATCAGAGCCAAACCTTTATGCAAATTATTAATTATTTTAATTTGATATATATATTGATATGTGTTTAGAACAATTTAATTGGGCATAATTTATTGTATAAAATTATTCTTTTATAAAAAAAATGGTACTATGTTACGGTTCCGTGATTCGCTTGGTGTATATAAATATAAATATATTATATATAAAGGAAGCCGTATCATGATTCGCGTGATTCGTGTTTCCTGTTGCTTCATCCAAGGTTTCCTGTACCATTCATAGTAATCATGAAGTAAACAAGGATATATATAAATGTTCAATAAGGTTATATATATATATATAATATTCTTAATAATTTTATAATTAAAATAAAAAGTTTATTTTAATCTTAAAATAAAAGGTTTATTTTAATTTTAAAATTAAATTTCATGCTCACTAATTAGAGTTAGAATTGGATTCCATGATAACTAATTGGAGTTGAAATTGGATTCCATGTGGAGTTTATTTGTGAATATGAAAGAGAATCTGTATTTTCTTAAATAAAAGAGTTTATTTAGATATGTAATAAGATTTTATATTATTCAAAATAATGGAGTTTATTTGTGAATAGGAAAGAGAATCTGTATTTCCTTAAATAAAGGAGTTTATTTAGATATGAAATAAGATTTCATATTATTCAAAATAAAGGAGTTTATTTGTGAATAGGAAAAAGAATCATATTTCCTTTAATAAAAGAGTTTTTTTTACTTGAATTGGATTTCATAATTAATTAAAATAAATGAGTTTATTTTGATTAAAATAAAATAGTTTATTTTATTCAAAATTGGATAAATTAAAATAAAAGAGGTTTATTTTGATTTAAATTTGGATTAAAATAAAGGAGAATTCTAATTACTTTATTATTAAATTGATTATTAAAAATATCCAAATAAAATAAAATATTTATTGAATTTATGTAAAAATATTTAAAGTTAATTATAATAACTTAAAATAATTTTTAAAACTGTTTTTATATTTATTTATTAATTATTTCTAATTTTTATTAATTAATTTCTTAGAAAACATTTTTTGTCTGTCGCTAAAGCCCTATAGTGACAGGAAGTGTCGCTATAGGTGTTCTTGAGTATCTGGGTTTCAGTCGATCATGGCCTAGGAACCACTTTGACCTTGATCTAATTTGCTACTGTTGATGATTCTGGGTTTGGAAAAGTATGGATGTTATAGTACTCATACAATAGTACAACATCAGACCAAAATCATGCTTTAACCTACATATAACAAGAAGTTATAGAGGATTGAAGTCACTGTCAGAGCTTTCTTGAGTTTCTAGGTAACCCAGAACAGTGGTCATGGTCGGTCAATGGTTTTGTAGCTTCTATAACTTTCAATCCGTGTGATAGATTTATGTTTTGTTTGTTGTAATAGGTAGTCTATATGTCAAGGTACATGTATGTAACACTGATTTGGACAAAGTATGATTCTATGGTCTCGATCTATGTTGGTTAAAGTACAACCAAAGGTTGTTCGTCTGTTCATCAGTTTTCTAGGTAACCCAGAAAACATGGTCATGCTCGGTCAACGACTTTTGACCATTAATTCCAGTAATCCTATGAATTGTTTAAGCAATTGAGTGTCATAGATATGTAGTATGTATGTCAAGGTATTAATTCATTAAAATAAGTCATTAAAACTTCAAACAGAAAGCGGTTAAAAGGTTGGTCAAAGTAGTCGGTTCAACCTGTTCTTGAGTTTTCTAGGTAACCCAAAAAACAGAACTTCGTGTTCGGTCAACCACTTTTGACCACCTATATCTTGCAATATATGGTTCTAATGAACCTGTTTTCTTTTCTAGATTAAAGACCTCATGTCATACTACAAATAACATACAATTAACAGACCTAACTATTAACATACACAGATTTACAGGCTCTGACATTCGACTGTCAGACCTGTTTTTCCAAAATTTCCAGATTGCTTAAAACACTAATTTGATGCATCTAGATGTTATGAAAACGTGTTCTATCAACTTAGTATACTTTATAACTTGTTATTACATATATCTAAACATCTAAACAAAAAATTAAACATAACATCAAAGATCTAGCTATAAATTAGGGTTTGCACCTTTTCTTACTTGATTTTGATTTCTGGCTACTGAATCTGTTGTTACTATCACCAAGGCTTGTATAGGCAGGTTATATGAGTGTATAGGCTAATAATTTTTGTGAGTTTGCATTGAGTTAGGGTTTCCTTTTATAGAATTTTCTAACTTGGCTTTTTGGTCATTTTTCCACCTATTTGCCTCTTAAAAGATCTGATCTGTGACTATGGTGGTGCTTGGGAGTTTGGAAGCATGTCATGTGATGTCTTGAAACTTGTGTGGATGACTCCCAACCTACTTGTGAGCTAGTTGACCAAATTAGTAGCTTAATTTTTCCCTAATCCTCATTAATCTTGATTAAGGTTTTGGTTTTTATGATTAAGGTTACTTAATGATGTTTATTAGTATCTAATTGAAGTTTAGTAATCATAATTAGGTGTTAGGATAACCTAATTAGGATTTAGTCTAGCTAATTAGGGTTAGGGTTTATAAATTAGGGTTAGGATTTGTAATCTAGGGTTAGGGTTTGTAATCTAGGGTTCCTAACTTAGATTTTTCACAAATCCTAACAAGCACAACAAAGTGTTTTATCTGTGTAAGCACGACAAAGCAGCTTGACAAAACTAATATACCGAAAAGTCCGTTTTCGGAAGAAAAATTTTAAGCACGAGGTGTCAAGCACGTCAATTTCAGACAAAAATTTATTTAACCTAATTTGTTAAACATCGTATATAATAACACATTACACTTTCAAAATGGAGAGATTTTATTAATATAACTGAATTTACATATCCGAGTCTTATTAGGGTTTTTGGTGTTTCACATTCACCCCGACTAATATGAATTTTGTCCTCGAAATTACAGTATAGGTTAAGTAAACAGTTAGGGATAGTTCTCTCGCATTTTATCTTTGAGCTCTCATATAGCCTCTTCAACGTTTTGATTCCTTCATATCACTTTGACCGATGCTATTACGTTGTTCCTCAAGACTTGCTCTTTACGATCGATGATCTAAACAGGTTCTTCTACATAAAAAAGTTCTTCTTCGATTTGGATTGGCTCATAATTTATAACGTGTTTGTAATCAGGTTTGTATGGTCGTAATATGGACACATGAAACACATTATGAATATTGTTTAACTCAGGAGGTAGTGCTACTTCATAAGCAACTTTACATATCCTCCTCAAAATTTCAAAATGTCCAATAAATCTCGGACTCAGTTTTCATTTCTTGCCAAAACGTATCTTGCCCTTCCATGGAGATACTTTTCAGAATACGTGGCTTTCTACGCTAAAATTTTGTTGTTGACGTTGTGGATCATCGTATTTCCTCTATCGATCTTGTGATGCTTGTAATCGTTCAGGTATAATTCTGATGGTTTCAGTAGTCTGTTGGATTATTTCAGGTACTAGCATTTGTCTTTCCCCGACTTCATCCCAACACAAAGGTGTTCTACATTTCCTCCCATATAAGACTTCATAGGGTGGCATACCTATGCTAGCATGATACCTATTATTGTAGGCAAATTCTACCAAAGGAATTTGATCTTCCCAACTTCCTTTGAAATCAATGATACATGTTCTTAACATATCCTCTAATGTTTGAATGGTTCTCTCACTTTGCCCATCAGTTTGAGGGTGATAAGCTGTACTCAATCTTAATTATGTTCCTAAATGATTCTAAAGGCTTTTCCAAAAATTTGAAGTAAAGCGTGGATCTCGATCTGACACTATAGAAACAGGTACTCCATGTCTAGTATTGATTTCATTAATGTATAGCTTGGCAAGTTGGTCTAAGTTATAAGTAACTTTAATAGGTAGGAAATGAGCTGATTTGGTTAGAAGGTCAACTATTACCCAAATGGCATTGTGACCCTTCCGTGTAGTTGGAAGACCTACCACAAAGTCCAGGGTTATATGCTCCCACTTCCACTCAAGAATTGGTAAGGGTTGAAGTAAACCACTCATTTTTTGATGTTCAGCCTTAACCCTTGGACACGTGAGACATTAACTTACCCATTATGCTATTTCTCTTTTCATATTCGACCACCAAAAGTGTCGATTTAAGTCCTTGTACATTTTAGTACTGCCAAGATGTATGGAAAATTTAGAATTATGAGCTTCGTTTAAGATTTCGTCTTTTAAGGCTTGGTTTAATGGAACCCAAATTCTATCTTCATATCTTATTATTCCATCATTGTCTATTTTGAATTTGTTATTCTTAATATGAGTTATATTAGACTTACATTTTTGACATTCTTTATCCTTTTTCTGCATTTCTTTGATTTTATCAAGTAGAAACAAAACTCCCTCTATGATGAATAACTTTTGGGTAGAGGTAGTTGGACATCCCACCTCAATTTCTAGTTTTTCAAAATGTTTTATTAACCTATCATTGGTGGTTATCACATTCAACTTTTCTTGATTCTTTCTACTTAACGCATCAGCTACGACATTAGCTTTACCTGGATGATATAAGATTTCACAATTTAAATACTTTATTAGTTCTAACCATCTTCTTTGCCTTAAGTTCAGTTCCTTTTATATAAAAATATATTTCAGACTTTTGTGATTTGTATATATCTCGCACTTCTCCCCGTACAAGTAATGGCTCCAAATTTTTAGGGCAAAAACTACCGCGGCTAACTCTAGGTCATGAGTAGAATACCTCTTCTCATAATTTTTGAGTTGTCGTGATGTATAAGCGATCAGTTTCCCATATTGCATCAACACACACCCTAAACCTCTGTGTGACACATCACTAAAAACTACAAGGCCTCTGTATCATCTCTTGGAAGCTTTCTTCACATTTATCTGTCCAGATGTATTTCACCTTCTTTCGAGTTAAATTGGTTAATGGGGTTGCTATTTTTGAAAAATCTTATATAAACCGTCGATAATAACCCACTAAATCGAGAAAACTTCTTACTTCTGTTGGAGTTCTTGGTTGTTCCCAATTCATAACCGTTTTTATCTTAGTTGGATCTACTTATATTCCATTTTTGTTAATTACATGACCTAAAAATTAAACTCTCTTTAACCAGAATTCACACTTGGAGAACTTTGCATAAAGTTGTTCCTTTCGTAATATCTCCAAAATGACTCTCAAATGTCCATCATGCTCTTCCCGTGTTTTTGAGTATACCAGAATATCATCGATAAACACTACAACAAATTTGTCTAAGCATGGTTTAAACACTCGATTCATCAAGTCCATAAATGTTGCCGGTGCATTTGTCAACCCAAAAGATATTACAAGAAACTCATAATGTCCATAGCGTGTCCTAAACGTTGTCTTCAACACATCTTCCTTTCTTACTTTTAACTAATGATAACATATCCTAAGGTCAATCTTTGAAAAGTGTTTGGCCCCCTTTAATTGGTCAAACAAATCATCAATTCTTGGAAAAGGATATTTATTCTTAATGGTTAATTTATTTAATTCTCTATAGTCTATACATAACCTCATGGTTCCATCCTTCTTCTTTACAAACAATATTGGTTCTCCCCAAGGTGAAACACTAGGTTGTATGTATTTTTTATATAAGAGTTCCTGTAGTTGTACTAGTAACTCTTTCAGTTCTATAGGTGCCATTCTATATGGTGCCTTATAAACTGGTGTCGTTCCCGGTGCAAGATCAATGACAAACTCAATTTCCCTACCTGGAGGTAAACTTGGTAAGTCATCTAGAAATACATCGAGAAAATTCTTAACTATAGGTATTTGATCTAGTTTTACTCTTTCCTATCGAGTATCAACTATATAGGCCAAATATCCTAAACAACCTTTTCTAAGTAGCCTTTCTGTCTGAGTTATGGTCAGACATCGAGATTGCTTAGGTGAACAACCTCCGTTGAACACTACCTTTGATTTCAATGCAGTCAAAAGGTTTATACATTTTTGATGACAATCGATCATCGCGTTATGGTTAACTAACAAATCCATTACTAAAATTACATCAAATTCTCCCAACTGAATTGGAATAAGATCTACCAGAAAATTGTGTCCCTTTATCTCCACATTACAGTCCTTATATATGGTCTTAACCGAAATCTTTTCATTGTTTGCAATTTCTACACAAAACGGTTTGTCTAAATTTTCACATGGTCTATTCAAGTTCTTAGAAAAACTATTAGACACAAAGGAACAAGTAGCACTAGAATCGAATAAAATATATGCATTTAAAGTGTTGATAGGGATGATACCTGTCACCACGTCATGTGAAGCAACAGAATCCCCCATCGACATATTAAATATTCTTGCGGTTGGTCGATTCTAAGCTCTAACTGCAGCTACTATTGACTGATTATTATTTTTCTCCGGCACTCTATTTCCCTTTCCTCCCTGGTTCTTGGGTTTGGGACAGTTCCTTGCGAAATGTTCTGACGAACCACAATTGAAACATTTATTTTTATTAGAGAGAGGACACTATGGAGAAAGGTGTCCCATTTGTCCACAATTGTAACATTTATTAATACTTTTAAAACAAACTCCTTTATGTTTTTCTCCACATGTAGGACAAGGTTTATTATTACTAAAGTTATTATTACTAAAATTAGTATTATCATTATTACGTACCTTTTTCCCTATATTGTTAGAAAAAGTAATATCCCATTTCTGTTTATTATTAAACCCACCTGAACTGGGTTCAGTCTTAGGTTTCCCCTTCTCTTTTTAACTCTTCTTTTCCTGATGAAATTTAATGAGATTCTCGTTTTCACTCTCAGCTATGGAAGCTATCTCGAGTATTTCGAAAAAAGTCTTTAGTTGGAAAGTGGATAACTTACTTCGTATCTGAGGTTTCAAACCTTTCTGATACCTTCTAAGTTCAGTATTGACTTGGTGAGGAGCAAACCTGGACAGTTCGTTAAACTTGGTCGTATACTGAGATACATTTATGTCTGCTTATTTCAATTTTAGGAATTGTACCTCCATACGATCCTTCAGAGATTGGGAAAAATAGTTTTCAAAGAACAATTCTTTGAATCTATCCCATGGCAAATTTCAGTTTCTACCCGACCCTTAGTTGATTCCCACCAGTAATTTGCCTCACCTTTCAAGAAAAAGGTTGCAAAATTTGTCTTTTGATTATTATTGACATTGGTTACTAAGAAACAAATTTCTCTTTCAGTAATCCAGATTTGTGCATCAACAGGTTCAGATGTACCTTTGAACTCGGGTGGACCAACTAATTTAAAATCATTAAAGGAAGTGTTTTGGGTTATGGGTCTATTCATAGCACCTAACAAAAGTTCTACTAAATTTTGGGTAGGATTATCATCATTATCTATTTCTCATTGAGGTCTTCTGGTTGGTGGCATGATTCTATAAAACAAGAAAAAATTCACATAAGAATTTGAATAACACAAACATATCTTTTATTTATATGTCACAAGATTCATACAAAATAACTTATTAGTTTACACATACTACCAGCTATATTACAAACTTCAAATGCTCTTTTATTTATACTATTATAGAGCATTTTGACTTCTATACTACCCTCTAGAACTCGTTGATGTCACGCCCCGAAATCCGGTTTATCTTCACACCTGGATTCCATGCGTCAGGAGTACATCTCCTTCCCAAACATACATCATTATATAGTGAAATATAACAACATACATTCTAAATTCCCATGTTCTAATACCTCATAACCTCGTTCATTAAAAATAATGATAATTACATTATTCTTTACATCTTACACGAGTGACTTTCATCCGCCACCAAGGATACATAACAGTTCATTAAACTAGTCTATAGTTTAATTAAACTATTCTACATTACAAGTCTTCGCTTGATCTTCATGCTCATTCATCTAATGAAGGGCACTTCTTCTGGATACCGATCAGTTTGATCTTTACGGGATCCTTAAGTTCTTCTACTCATACGCTGGAAATGGTTTTTATTTAAAGCAAGTGTGAGCATTCAATTGCTCAACAAGTCATATAAGTTGAATAAACAACCTCAAGAACTTAAATATTCTTTTAAGACTTCAATAACCGAACAAAGGTTATGAAGCAGCTTGAATAATAGGAATAAACTCTGATTCCTATCATTTTAAAACCTTTGTCACATTCACTTTGAAATACTTTCATTCTTCTACTTTTTTCATACACATTCTGTCTGGCTAGAATCATTAGCACAGACTTAACAATAACGAATCATGTATAAACAGAACATTCTCATATTGAACAGTTCATCTCATAAAAACACCGAAGTGTTCAAATTATGGCACATGGCCTCATACGTTATACCACCTTGTATAAATATCACATATTCGTACATAGATAAAACTTCTCATGTTCAACATCTCAGAAGTTTAAGAAACTAGCATTCATTTAAAATATGAATAAAGTTAGGAAACTTGCCTTACACACAGCTACAACTTAGAGTTTACACTGAACTGCTCATTCCAATTCCTATATAGTGCATAAGGAAATAACACATACACCAATTAGTCATATACTTGACTTATGCACTGGTTTAAGCTTAACTTTACTTCTTAGGGTTCGCGTTCTTTTAATCTAAGTTTACGCGACCAACTATCTTTGCCCGTTTATGGCTTCATGACATACGGAGATGTCTTACTCATGCGATCATCATCTTTGATGATATACATTCTTATCTTCTTCTTATAACTCTTCTAGGACACAGCACACATTGTGTCTCTACTAGTAGTCCATATGGTACTCTGAGTGGTTTCCCACAAACAACCAACAAACAAGTTCCTGTCTCATCTACACTATCTTTCATAGTGAGTTAGATCGGTTGCTAGTTTAGTATATACCTCTACTCTCAGAAGGCATTGTTTTGCCCAATTCCCATATGTCAACATCAAAGATTATGATTGTACCACAATCTAAACTTATCTTAACTTATCTGAGCCATTAAAACTATAATATTTGTTAAGTCAATTTCTTATTCCTTATGGCTTTCTGGCAACTAAGTGTCATACTTCAAGATTTACTCTTTATCGTCTAAGTCATACAGTCTTTTCTATACTCAGAACGATCATTCAATATTAATTCTACGCATTCATAGCGTTAAGCATTTTACGTTACCTTATTCTTATCTTATAACGTCCGGTTCATTCGACTCGGAACGTCATCCAAGTTATAATCATTACTAGGCTTCTTAACGATATATGTCATTACCTTTAATTCAGTTTCTTCACTGTTCATAGGTTTAATCATTGGTCTTCATTACCTTACGGTCAAACCATACACGGTTTATAGGTTTTACCCATTTAATCTTCGCGGACACTCAACCCTAACGTCGGTTAAAGTGTTTTAACACTTACGTTCATTGCAACATTCTCTATCCGATGCATACTCGGACCTTCATTAATCTTATTATCGTTCATTAAGGCTTTCTTGATATCATTCATTATTCTTTCTTAATGTCGAAGCCATATGGTTCGTTGTATGCTAAGACCGATCATTCATCGTAACTGCGTTGCGGTTACACTTTCTATCTTTTAATCTTGTTTAATCATTCCATTCAACCTTTACTAAAGGTTAAAGTTACTTGTTTAAGTACTACATTCGGTGAACTATATGTTCTTTATCTTTCATTAAGTTTTCCCCCAGGAGTTGAGCAATTAAAAGCTCATTACTGTGCCTTGCCCTGCACCGACGCTGCAGCGCCGGTTCCTTCTCTCTTCCTTGTGTTGTAGTGCCACTTACTAGTACCTACCTTCCTCCCAAATTTGGCCATTTCGTCTTTCCTTCCAAGCCATGATGATTTCTTAATGCGGGCGCAAGCTAAAAACTTTGAAATAAATTTCTAAGTGTTGCACTGGGTTGAGACACTTACTTCACAATCTCATAACTTATTCATTATAACTCAGAACGAGATCATTCCAAAGCTATTCTCTTCCTTATCTTACGTAATTCAATATCCCTCAAATAGAAATTCCTTATGAATCTGTTAACTTGCCATTCAATTTGTCTTAATCTTCAACCTTCGTTTGTTTTACGTTATTAACGTTATTCGTTCGTTCATCCGTAATTCGATCATCTGAACTCAGAAATCATTTTTTATTGAGTCCACGACTCACATTTTCTATGTTCTCTTACATTCTTATGAAACCCTACTCCTTTGGGTTCATTTACACACTTTCTAGTTCTCGTTTGTCTTTTACAAAATTTTCGCCATAACTTCGTTATAGCTAAGTTTAATCCGTTCTTCATGAACGTTTCTATCGTTCCTAACCAAGCAATAAGCAACTAACTTATACGCGATGGCTTTGAACTTTTCCATCAACAAATTATACTACGATGGTTTTAAATTTGTCCATCAACAACATTCTTCGTGTTCTTCGCGTTCTTCATTTTTAATCGATATTTTTATTACGATTTCACTTTTTCTTGGAATTTTGTGTTATAAAACACCATTGCTTACTAATTTCACTGAATCATTCATATGATTCATTCGGATCGTTCAAATTCATTACGAAACTTATACTTCCTTAAGAAATTTATAAACTAAACTTCTATTTCTTATTTCTTCTTTTCCCATGATTTCAACCATATGAAAATCATTTTTAACATCATTTACTTCTATTCTCATTAAGTTATGTTTTTAACATATGAAACTTAAAGAAAATTTAACTTATAAGTTAGGTTTTCAGTACCTTTATTCTTTATTCTTCTTCCTCTAGACAAAGCCGGCGATTTTCTAGCATTTCTATTTCACGATCATCTCCGATCCGAGCATCCATGCTCTTTCTCTTCCTTCTTCTTCTTCTCCAAGCTCAAGAGATTTCTCTCCCTCTCAAAGTGTTGGTTGATTTCAAAGAAATCAACTAACACTTCTCTTTTATAGATTTTCAAAGCTAGGGGCAAAATAGTCATTTCGCCCCTAAGGTTACTATTCAAACCTCCTTACTAAACCTCCTTACTATTCACGAAGCTTCTCCTGGAAGCTTCGTGCTTTCGTCTTGCGGAATTCGTCTGACCGTTTTAAAACTACGATTCTCGGAATCCAAATATTTTTGGATATTTTGTCTTTCCTTTACAGATTAACTTTTACGCATTCTTCGAAACTCCGAAAAATTGAAAAACACTTTTTGATGTTAAGCGTTTTTCTTCACGTTTTCCCCTAACGTATTTAAACGAATGAAAAGTACATAACAATACTTTTCGTCCTTTTTTATTTCGTCTGATTTCTACTTATTTTTTGAGAAAAACTTTTATCGGCTTACTTAACCATTCACGATATATTATCGTCAAATCTTTCGATGGAATATCATTTCAACATACCGAACTCTCGAAAAGGCTTAAGTTATTCAAACCCTAACCCTTACAGTTTAATCAGGTGAATAGTTCCTATTTCGTCTTTTTCTCTAAAAATATTTTTGTTCCCGAAATTTTTTTATTTTCGTCTTGAAAATTCTTACTCATTCAGTCTAGCTCGTAGCCAGAATCCTCTCGTTTTATCATCATCCTAGGTTCTAGAATGATTAATAAATGCATAACACATAATATTATGAATAAAAATTCCTTTTATTAATAACTATTTCTTTAAATCTTAAATTCTAGACAATCCGATTTTCTGGGTTGTCACACTCTTCCTCATAAAAATTTCATCCTCGGAATTTCTTAAAACCACACCCATACCCGGGTCATCACATTCACTCCTTCTTCAAAGAATTTCACCCTTGAAATTTTAATATACCTTTCTTCTCAACTTCTCTTCAAAGAAGTTCTTATCTTTCAAACATTTCCTAACCTTCATAACTTATCAAGAATCATGAAGTGGAATGAATAACGAGGAACATAAGAATTCCTTTAAAATATTTCATACTTTTGCTGAAGGGTCAAATAGACCATGAACTCCTACTAGGTTTAACAGCATTTCGCCGTAATCCTTCTTCAACGGTCAGTTTACAATCACCAAGAAAGTAAACTACCTCTTTCATACGTAGGCGATCAACCCATCGTATAACCCCATTTCGGGGTGTGTTCACCTCATACTTAATCATTAGATTCCGCACCAAAGAAATTTGGTTTGGCATAACTTCTCAAAGAAAGCTCGATTTTCTTTTAAACATTACATACCATTTGTCTAGCCAAATCAAATAGCTTAGACCATACCAATAAATTGGATATCAACTTGAAACATTCGTTTAGTCAAATCAATTGACATAGACTACTTCTTTAAATTCTTTCGCAATACATCAAAACGTTTTATAACGTCAAGATACCATACTTTTCACAATACGTTGAGGACTTTGTCACTTTATGACTTCATCATTATACATCATACCATAGAGGGTTATTGATCTAAGATCACATCCAACAATAGGTTCAATTGCATTAATAACTCCATCTTTTTACCATCTTTACATCGAATGCACTAATGATATAAAATTCATTTTGATATTTCAAATCAATTTTTGTCGAGCCGAAGCTATTAGCATAGACATATAGAGAATAGTACTTTAAAAATCCATTGGTTCCAAAAATTGAACCAATTCTTTCCTTTTCAAAACGCACATATAAGCATGATTTCAATAAAGTTTGAAATCTAGCATAACTGGATGACTTGGAATATCCTATTTCTCCATCTTCCTTCATTGTCTTACTTTCGACAATACTTAATCTTCTCTAGCACCTTCAATGCTAAGCATACTGAAATTCTTTCTTTCAGTCTAAACATTCCTATACCTTGGTATAGTCCATCAACTTAACACACTTTATGTGTTTAGGAACTTTCTACAACCATATGTGTTTAAGAACTTATCTTCGCAATATATAATCCAAGAATAAATCAAGGACTATCCATATGCTTAGGGCTCAAAAACATAGTATATAACTATAAGTCACAAACTTTTCACAAGTATGAGTTTAAAGAACTCGTACCTAACTTATCATTCTCTACCTATCAAGCAAATACATGAGAAAAAATTCACCTTCTCGTCATATAAATATTGATAGCGCGATATATTCCAATGATTATCACTGTAATAAGCTAAGCAGTTGTTACAACAAAGCACAAACCTCCGGCCATAACAGAGGTTCATATAACTTAGCTATCATATGAGTCTTCAATTGAAATTTTACAACTTCTAACTTCCTCTTTACTTAATACGAATCTTCTTTAATTCATATGCTATCCTTTATAACTCAATCTGAGTTCTTCTTCTCGTACTACTTCGTAGTACCATTCATTTATAGCATTAGCTATAAATCATCCATCGTTTAACAGATCATCTGTTATTACAATTCAATATGATCACATGGTGATCTTCTTCCTTAATCGTTTAACTCAATGATCTTCTTATCCTCCTCTCTATCATTATAGTCTTAGGTACTCATACCTAAGGTTTATAACCTATCAGCTCCGATACCAACTTGTCACGCCCCAAAATCCGATCTATCTTCACACCCAGATTCCGTGCGTCACGAGTACATCTCCTTCCCAAACATACATCATTATATAGTGAAATATAACAACATACATTATCAATTCCCAGGTTCTAATACCTTATAACCTCGTTTATTACAAATAATGATAATTACATTATTCTTTACATCTTACACAAGTGACTTTCATCCGCCACCAATGATACATAACAGTTCATTAATTTAGTCTATAGTTAATTAAACTATTCTACATTATAAGTCTTTTCTTGATCTTCACACTCATTCATCTAATGAAGGGCACTTCTTCTGGATACCGATCAACTTGATCTTTACAGGGATCCTTAAGTACTTCTACTCATACGATGAAAATGTTTTTCATTTAAAGCAAGTGTGAGCATTCAATTGCTCAGCAAGTCATAGAAGTTGAATAAACAACCTCAAGAACTTAAATATTCTTTTAAGACTTCAATAATCGAACAAAAGTTATGAAGCAGCTTGAATAATAGGAATAAATTTTAATTCCTATCATTTTAAAACCTTAGTCACATTCACTTTGAAATACTTTCATTCTTCTACCTTTTTTCATACACATTCAATCTGGCTAGAATCATTAGAATAGACGTAACAATAACGGATCATGTATTAACAGAACATTCTCATATTGAACAGTTCAATCACAGAACAGTTCATCTCATAGAAACGCCGAAGTATTCAAATTGTGGTACAAGGCCTCATACGTTATACCACCTTGTACAAATATCAAACATTGACACATAGATAAAACTTCTCATGTTCAACATTTGAGAAGTTTAAGAAACTAGAATTCATTTAAAATATGAATAAAGTTAGGAAACTTGCCTTACGCACAGCTACAACTTAGAGTTTACGTTGAACTGCTCATTCCAATTCCTATATAGCACATAAAAAAATAACACATACACCAATTAGTCATATACTTGACTTATGCACTGGTTTAAGCTTAACTTTACTTCTTAGGGTTCGCGTTCTTTTAATCTAAGTGTACGCGACCAACTTTATTTATCGATTTACGGCTTAATGACATACGGAAATGTCTTACTCATGCGATCATCATCTTTGATGATTTACATTCTTATCTTCTTCTTATAACTCTTCTAGGACTCAACACACATCGTGTCTCTACTAGTAATCCATATGATGGTACTTTGAGTGGTTTCCCACAAACAACCAACAAACAAGTTCCCGTCTCATCTACACTGTCTTTCACAGTGAGTTAGATCGGTTGCCAGTTTTGTATATACCTCTGCTCTCTGAAGGAATTGTTTAGCCCAGCTCCCATATGTTAACCATCAAACATTACGATTGTACCACAACCTAAACTTATCTTAACTTATCCGAGCCATTACGATGGTACCCGTTTAATGTTCGCGTACACTCAACCCTCACGTCGGTTAAAGTGTTTTAACGCTTACATTCATTCCAACATTCTCTATGCGACACATACTTGGACATTCATTAATCTTATTACCATTCGTTAAGGCTTTCTTAATACCATTCATTATTATTTCTTAATGTCGAAGTAATACGGTTCGTTGTATGCTAAGACCGATCATTAATCGCAACTGCGTTGCGGTTACACTTTCTATCTTTTAATCTCGTTTAATCTTTCCATTCAACCTTTAGTAAAGGTTTAAGTTACTTTTTTAAGTGCTACATTCGGTGACCTATATGTTCTTTATCTTTCATTAAGTTTTCCCCCAGGAGTTGAGCAATTAAAAGCTCATTACTGTGCCTTGCCCTACACCGGTGTTGCGGCGCCGGTTCCTTCTCTCTTCCTTGCGCTATAATGCCACTTACCAGTTCCTTCCTCCTCGAGCTGGCGCTGTGGCACCGCCTTCCAAAGCATGACTGGCGCTGCGGCGCTAAGCCTAAAACCTTGAATTTTTTTTCTAAGTGTTGCACTGGTTTGAGACGCTTACTTCATAATTTCATAACTTATTCGTTATAACTCAGAACGAGGTCGTTCCAAAGCCATTCTCTTCCTTATCTTATGTAATTCAATATCCCTTAGATAGAAATTCATTCTAAATCCGTTAACTTGCCATTCAATTTGGCTTAATATTTATCCTTTGTTCATTTTACGTTATTAATATTCTTCGTTCGTTCGTACGTAATTCGATTATCTGAACTCGAAAATCGTTCGTTCTTTAGTCCATGACTCACGTTTTCTATGTTCTATTACATTCTTATGAAACCCTACACCTTTGAGTTCATTTACACACTTTCTATTTCCCGTTTGTCTTTTACGAAATTTTCGTCATAACTTTGTTGTAGCTAAGTTTAATCCATTCTTCATGAACGTTTCTATGGTTCCTAACCAAGAAATAAGAAACTAACTTATATGCGATGGTTTTAAACTTGTCCATCAACAACTTTCTTCATGTTCTTCGCGTGTTCTTCGCATTTTTCATTCGTTCTTCATTTTTAATCGATATTTTGATTACGATTTCACTTTTTCTTGGAATTTGGTGTTATAAAACACCATTCCTTACTAATTTCACTGGATCATTTATATGATTCATTCGGATCGTTCAAATTCATTACGAAACTTATACTTTCTTAAGAAATTTATAAACTAAACTCCTAATTCTTATTTCTTATTTTCTCATGATTTCAACCATATGAAAATCATTCTAAACATCTTTTACTTCTATTCTCATTAAGTTATGTTTTCAACATATGAAACTTAAAGAAAATTTAACTTATAAGTTAAGTTTTCAATACCTTTCTTCTTTATTCTTTTTCCTCTAGACAAAGCCGGTGATTTGCTAGCTTTTCTATTTCACTATCAACTCTGATCCGAGCATCCATGCTCTTTCTCTTACTTTTTCTTCTTCTCCAAGCTTAAGAGCTTTCTATCTCTTTCAAAGTGTTGGTTGATTTCAAAGAAATCAACTAACACTTCTCTTTTATAGATTTTCAAAGCTACGGGCAAAATAGTCATTTTGCTCCTAAGGTTACTATTCACACCTTCGTACTAAACCTCCTTACTATTCACGAAGTTTCTCCTGGAAGCTTCGTGCTTCCGTCTTGCAGAATTCGTCCGACAGGTTTAAAAACTGTGATTCTTGGAATCAAAATATTTTTAGATATTTCATTTTTTCCTTTACAGATTAACTTTTAAGCATTCTTCAGAACTTTGAAAAACTAAAAAAAACTTTTTGTTGCTGAGCATTTTCCTTCACGTTATCACCCAATGTAGTTAAACGAATGAAAAGTATATAATAGTACTTTTCGTCATTTTTTATTTTGTCCGATTTTTACACGTTTTTCAAGAAAAACTTTTATTAGCTTACTTAACCTTTCATGATATATTATCGTCAAATCTTTCGACGGAATGTCATTTCAACATACGGAACTCTCGAAAAGGCTTAGGTTATTTAAACCCTAACCCTTAGGGTTTCGTCGGGTGAATAGTGCCTATTTCATCTTTTTCCCAAAAAAATAATTTTTATTCCCGATTTTTTTTTATTTTCATCTTGAAAATTCTTACTCGTTCAGTCTAGCTCGTAGCCAGAATCCTCCCTTTTTATCATCATCCTAGGTTCCAAAACGATTAATAAACACATAGCACATATTATTATTAATAAAAATTCCTTTTATTAATAACTATTTCTTTAAATCTTAAATTCTAGACAATTTAATTTTTTGAGTTGTCACACTTGACATCATCGAAGGAATCCTAGATCATGTGGCATACCATAGATCAATCCATCAGATAGGCAGTTTTCTTCTCTTCTACCAGATATTGAACTACTCGGCGCTGCAAATCATTAAAAACATCTCGAGTATCCAGAGATGATTTGAGAAGCCTTGATCAGATTTCCTTCCCGCCTTTTTGTGCATAGATGCGGTTGTACTTTCGATCGCTTATTGGTTCCCCTCTCCTGTTCTAACATTCCTTCAGCTAAGTGTGCCATAAACTTCATTTTATTATACTCATGTTCAGACGTCTGAATTAGTGATGCCATTGCTTCATCATGTTCATCAATTCTCATTAATTGCCCTGCTACTAGATCTTCCTCTTACTCAACATCTAGCAGTTGTTGGTTATGAAGTAACTCTTCATCCTCTGCATCACTAGCTATAAATGACTCAATTTGTGGTGGATTGTTTACTATCACCATTTCTTCAGCACTAGAGTTGGCCATCCTATAAAATAAAACTCCTTTAATACTGGTATAGAAATTTACACAAACATAATATTTTTAATGTTATTTTTATGTGTAATTTATTATTTTTACGGACTCGAAGACTATATACTAAGATTTCACTTCCTTATATCTATACTCTTAACAGCTCCGATACCATTAAATGTAATGCCCCCGATATGGTTCTTACTACTAATCAATGTATATAACGCATTCAAATCTATACGCCCATAGTATCTGATTATATGCTTATATCTTATTGAGTGACTATACAATTATAACCAGATGCAATTCCCATAGATCTAAGATTCATAGTATCCCATAATAGATAACAATTCTGAAGAAAACTATTGATGTGTCTGGATACCCTCACTTGGATGTATGAATTATATCTATGATAGTATTTATCTATCCGAAATTCAGAGTACCAGTAATAACATGAACAGTCCATATTACCAATACCCTCACTCAGATGTATAGTCTATGTTATGCGAATTATACTATCGTATCGATAGTACCTATCTATCCGAAATCCATAGTATCAACAACAACATGAACAGTCCATGTTGTCAATACCCTAACTCAGATAAAAGTTCCCAAGGATCTTAAACTAAATTGGAAATTCTAATTACATCTATATATGTAAATAAACACGGTTGCGGAAGTAAAAGATGTTATATATATATATATATATATATATATATATATCATCAAGGTTCGATTACATGATTCTTCATACAGAATTTCTTAATACAAAGTATTACATTCAACTAGACAGTAATATAAACTAATCTAAGTAGGGATACTTCCCTTTATTAACTCCAGAAGTGCCAAGGTTACCATCTAATACTGCAAATGGAATAATTTGCAAGGGTGAGCTATGACATGCCCATCAAGTTCTATATTTATAACAATATATGATTTGAAGAAATATAACAGTTCAAAATTTAATTGATTGCTGCTAGCATTTTTTGAATTTCTTTTTCAACCATTTGCGGACTTTTTATTTCTGTCAGTCACAAAGACTTAGAAACTTTATTTAGATATGAGATAGGGGATCAACCTATTCAATATCCTAGGAGTATGCATCTCTTCCTACTAGTGCTCACATGCACTAAACGTGAATATTTTAATTGACCAAACATCGATCCCTTTTCGGGATACACAACTTCAGTATAGGATGTCTTACCAAAGCAATTTGGTTTGACATAATAGTTTATGCTCAATAAATAATATCATATGAATAAAAAATTTATTTCTTAGTTATGCTGAAGCTATAGCGATAACTTTGCAATAATTGGCAATTCAAGTTTAGGTTTGGTATATCATATCAACAACAATTCAAGATAGACATCTTGTTTTAACGAATAATTTAGGTTTAGTAGACTTGCGAAAGTAATCATGGTTAAGAAACTTGCTCAATAAGAGATTTAAGGATAGAGAACTTACGTAAGTAATTTAGGGTAGGGAACTTGCTCGATAAGAGATTTAAGGATAAAGAACTTACCTGAGCGAAGATCAATCAAGCAACGTTCTTTGATTGGTTAATAAACACCTAAGATGTTATTCATATAAATCTAACACATTAGTGTTGATAACAATACTCAAATACATAAACTACCACTACAAAAAAATGGGCCTTTAGCAACGATTTTTCGGGCAACAACTTTATAAGTCATTGCTAAAAGTATATGTTTAGCAACGAAATTTGTCCTTTGTTGCAGATTGTGTCAGGCTTTCACTTTTTGCAACGAAATTCATAAGTCGTTGCTAATTCATTAGCGGGAAATTTTTTTGTTAAAAATTCGTTGCAAAATTTTCAGCCACTTAATTTCCCGTAATCGTGGGCAACAGAAGTTTTTTTGTTGCTAAAAATGGGGTCTTAGCAACGATTTTTCAGGCAACGACTTTATAAGTCGTTGCTAAAAGTGTATGTTTAGCAACGACACTTATCCTTCATTGCAGATTGTATTAGGCTTTCACTTTTTGCAACGAAATTCATATGTCGTTGCAAAATTTGGAAACAAAACTTGTTAGAAATTCGTTGCAAAATTTCTAACCACTTGATTTCTCCTCATCGTGGGTAACGAAAGTTTTTTTATTGCTATATTTCGTTGCCTAATATGGACCACATTCATTGGCAACAATTTTTATTTTTGTTGCATATTTTATACAACTTTTTGTAACGACTATTAAAATATTGCCTTAAATTAAGATAATCCCAATAAACATGTTTTTGTAAGACCATATTCGGTATTCGGAGAATTGTCAAAAAATATTCGTATTTAGTGTTTAAAAATTATGTTCAAATGCAGAACATATTCGAACCTGTGACCTATCATTTGGAACTTTGATCATTTGACCGCTGGAGCAACACAAGTTATCTGTTAATATCTTGCAAGAATTAATATTTATATCAAAACATGAGATTTCCCCTATATATTCCTTTCTTCTCCTTCACTACATACCATTAATATAATCTCAGAAAGTTATATACTACAATAATAATAATAACAACAACAACAACAACAATAATAATAATAGTACTAATAACAATAATAATAAAAAATAATAATAATAACAACAACAACAACAATAATAATAATAATAATAATAATAATAATAATAATAATAATAATAATAATAATAATAATAATAATAATAATAACACTATAATTTACGCTTATATATGTCAAATACTTATAAAATTATGAAATTTATCTTACATGTTCTTTAATTTATTTATTTTGACTTGAAATATAGTATAAGTTATTCTTTTCAATTATCTTCTTCTTTTCTTTTAAAAATAATTAATGGGTGATCGAACACTTTTTTTGATGGAAATTGGTAATGAAATAATTAAATGACATATTGATGATCATACATTATCAATATATAGAATATTATAACGTAAATTAATAGCCAAGTTAATTAATTAGTTTTTTAATATTTGCCATTTTAAAATAAGGAATAATTAATGTTATTGTTTCCTGAAAATCTACTGCTTTTTTATTTTGTAAAAAAAAAAAGAATTGATATAATAATTAGCGCTTGTGGAAAAAAGGGAAAAAAAGGAAGTCAAACAGGTCTTTCCATACAAACGATCTTATATATCACAAAATAAAACGACAAATTAGTTTGTTATTATTATAAGATAATATATTTGTATTTCATGCATAAATTGTTGTACAAATTATAAAACGATAACCATATATATATATATATATCATATGTTATGTATGCATGAAGTAACTTTTCATGTATACATTGAAAACAAATGAACTTTTATTTTATAGTAACATTTTAAATAGCCATGGTCCTATTTTATTATTATTATTATTATTATTATTATTATTATTATTATTATTATTATTATTATTATTATTATTATTATTATTATTATTATTATTATTATTATTATTATTATTATTTGTTGTTGTTGTTGTTGTTATTATTATTATTAGTATTATTTTTTTATTATTGTTATTAATACTATTATTATTATTATTATTATTATTATTATTATTATTATTATTATTATTATTATTATTATATATCTTCTTGATATTATATTAATGGTATGTAGTGAAAGAGAAGAAAGGAATATATCGGGGAAATCTGTAACGCCCGAGAAAATCGGATTTTTATGATAATTAAATTTTTATTTGATTATGTGAATTAAATGAATTTAATTGATTTATTTTGTGAGTAAGCTATGTGAAGGTCGTTCTATGACCTAGAATGTGCTAATGTGGTTAGTAATCTGGCTACGTGCTAGAATTAATTGTTTAGAATTTCCAAGACAAAAATAAATGTTTTCCAAAAAATTCTCATTAAAACACTATTCATCCGTCTCTGTTCGGGGAATTATTTTGAAATTCCGAGAAACGTGTAATGATAGAATATCGAGATGAGATGAAATATCTGATAATATTTTATTTATGGCAAACGAAGTTTTTGCCTGCGGACTTAAAACCTAAGGGTTGAGTAGAATGATTTCCGAGAAGGAAACGAATTTCATTATTGTTAATGTGTGTGTTATACTAGTATGATACTATTTAGTATCTATGCATAATCCGATGAGTTAATACGGAGTACAATACGATTATCGTACAAGTATTATACGGAGAGAATATGTGAATTGTATGCATAAAATACGATTCGTATTATGGAATTAAGTTAAGACTTAATGTTAATTCATTTGGGTAGGATTATGTTTAGTCCAATCAATTGAATGAGCAAGCCCAAGGGATTAATGAGTTAAGCCCAAGTCAGGGCCCAATATTAGATTGGTTAAGCCCAATGCAAGAAAAATTGAACCGTGGATCGAACTGGTGGGTCACCGAATGGGTAAAACCCATGGGGATGACCCATGAGCAAGGTGGGTTGGCCACTTGGTGTGCAAGGCAAGCATATCACTTGTTCACCAAGTATTTTACTTGGTGACAAAGTGTTGAATAGTAAGGAGGTGGGACATTTGACCAAAAAGCCCTTCCTCTTGTTTTCCTTTAAATAGGAAGCCTATGTTGTCCATTTGATGTTTTTCCAAGACTCAACCAACATATTTGAGAGAGAAAAAGAGATAGACTTAAACCATTCTTCTACCTTGAAGCTTTTTCCTTAGAAGTTTATCAAGATCATAAAGATCGTTAAGGTAATACTCCTTAATTCTAATTCCATCTCTTTAGGTTTTCTTTTAGTATGGAGAATCATAAATGGGTGGTGTATGTCTAGTATGGTGGAATAAGGATGACTTGTTATAGATTCAATCTCTATAAGTCATGAAATCATAGAAATCATAAGGTTTGATAAAGCTTAAAATTATAAAAATATTTATTGTAGAGATTGATTGTTGATAAACAATTGAACTCCATCAATACGTTAATATGTGCATCTTGCTTGGTTAGGATGTAGATATGAAATCCATGGAGTATTCCATGTGATTTGGCTTAGAGAACAATAGTAACGAAGTTATGGCGAATTTCACGGAAATAGACGTTAAACGTCGAAAACGTTGAAATTCTGAATTGATAGTCGAAAGTTGTCGTGAGACTTGAAAATGTTGTTTTTCAATGTTAAAACATGAGATATGGTATTTAAGAGTCGTGGACTCAAGAATCGTCGGATTCCGACTTAAAACGAAGAAAACGAGCATTGAACGCTCATTATCGTTTACGAACGCTTAGAAAATGAACTCAATAGTGAATTTTGAGTTAACAGATTCGAAAGTGTTGAATTCTTATATGAACGCGTAGAGTATATCGTTTATGACGTGTAAGCTTTTGAACGGACCAAATCGGACTTATAACGAAGAAGTTATGGCTCCAAAAATCTCACAAAAATTTTTATCTGTGAAAATTATCTGGTGCTGAGGTCTGGCGCCGTGGCGCCAAAAAGTGTGTTAAATGCCGCGTCATAAAGGTCAAAAAGTGTAATTAGCATAATCGAAAGTGGCCGGCATGTACCATCGATAGAATGAAGTCTCGCGCCGCAGAGGTCAGACCGGACTGGTATCGAAACTAGCCACACCAGGCGCACGATCTTGTATTGAGGTGTCAATGCTGCATGGCACAAAAGGTGGTAATTGTTGAATGACTTAGGTTTGAACTGCAATTGTTAAGAGACCTAGAAGAGTAAAGTTTATGCACTTCATAAGTGTACTAAAACTATTCCTATACTAACTATACTAAGGTATATGGTATTGAAACTTAGGAATTGAATGTATGTTAGTAAGTTATGAATGAAGATCATAAAGTGTTATCAATGAACCCTAGTCGGGAAATTAAGTTGGTACTTCACTAATGATGATAGAGTCCGGTTAATAACGGAAGTTGATTAATAAGCCGGGACGAAGGGTAATAAGTCGAGTTGACTATTGATATTAAGTTAACAAAGACATAGAAGAGAAAGAAGTTGGTAGGAACAATGTGAATAATTGTTTGATAGCTAATTACAGTGTGCTATGTGAATATAACATGTAGATTCTATAAAGGCTATGGTCAGTCGATTAAGTTATTTGAAGACGCTGAAAGGCAAGTTTTCTTAACGCTTGTCTAACCTTTAAGTTAGCTAAGTTTTATGTGATTCATTGTACTGAATTGCACGACTGGTTTTAAAAGAAAGGGTCAATGCCAGATTTAACTTGGCTAGACTACTCGTAAGATATAGATAGATTTGTATACATATCTTTCTATATAGAAATGTTAACGCTATCCTATGCCAAGTAATTGGCACGGATGTGAAGGTAAGGTTTGTCTATAAACACACAAAAGTATTTTTCATTGATTATTCGATGGGCACACGAGTTTGCCAAATGTTAAACGTAAATACGTTTAATGAATGAGTGTTGATAAACATATAGTACTATAGGCTGATCACCTAGAAGTGCTCGTAAGTAATGCGGATGTACAGCCTTAGTGCTGTGATATCCTTTTCAAGTATGAAAACAGAAAGCTACTATTCATGGTCTATTGACCGGTTCAGAATTCCTAATATACTCTATACTTTGGGAATTGATGATATGAAATGTTAAAGTATTATTGTTTCATAATACTTCATAACTAATTGTTCAGTTATGTAGGAATTGTCATATAATTCACGAATGTGGTATTACTGTTATCCTTTGTTAAACTTGCTGAGCTTGTTATGCTCACTTTTTGCGTGAATTATATGATTGTAGTTAAGGATGAACGTATTGAGAATGCTAAGAGAGATAAGGGCAAGGCTAAGATGGATACTTAACCATCTTGTAATAGATTAGTATGTTTGTATGTATTATACATTACGAATAACAAACGATGTAATCGGTTTATGAACCTGGGAAGGATTATACTTTGATTGTAATAAGAAGATAGTAATTATATTCATTATGTTGTATTTCAATGGAATGATTGTATAATTATGAATACAGTGTAGAACCATATGTCGGGTTGGAAGATACCCGAATTTGGGGGCGTCACAAAATCTCATGTTTTGATATAAATATTAATCATTGCCAGATATTAACAAATAACTTGTGTTACTCCAGTGGTCAAATGACCAAAGTTCCAAATGATAGGTCACATGTTTGACTCTATGTAGATGCAATTTTTGGAAAAAATTCAAAAGACCAGCCACGTCAGCACCGGATATGTGTCAATTTATAATATTAAATACCACGTCAGACCTGCCACGTGTACTACGTAGGTGCCATGTGTTCCACGTCATCAAGTCAACGTACATGTGGCGCCTGGGGGTTCAAAGTCCAAATTTTTGAATAGAAAGGGGCTCAGTTTGCGTTGACCGGAAGAAAGGGGCTCAATACCCAAATATCAAAAAACTTCAGTGGTCGACTTTTCATTTAACCCCACAATATAACAAGAAACTAGCTGGTGCAACCAAAACATCATAACCTGCAAACTACACCCAATAATAGTGCCCAACAAATAGTACCATAACTTCATAAACTTACAATAACCTCTCAAATTCGCAAACCAAATGCATATATGGTGTCTCTTTTTTAATATTCTTATTCCAATTAAAGTGATATATTATAATGATATCACTTAAAATTAATCAAATTATTATTATAAATATTGTCATTAAAATATGTCATATTAAAAATTTATCTAATAAATTATTTATAAATTTAGTTGTATTTTGCACCAGTTATTAAACTTATTTATTAAAAAATAGAGTTTAAGTTGCTTTAAATAAACTATAATGAAGAGATTTTATATCTAGTTGTTCTATTATATCAATATTTGGTGATTATCGAGAGCATAAGTTAAAAAGCTACGAAGAGCTCTCGAGGGAAGTGTATACAAGTATTAGGCTATATTTATTTACGTCTGAATGCATCTGAATGAGTTTGAATTTGACCAAATAAGTCATTTCAGACTATTTGTTTTACATTTTTTTAAACTCTAAATGTGTCTAAATGATTCAGACAAAAAATTGTGGCTAAATTAGTAAGAAATAGTGCTAAATGATGTTTTTGCTTGCATTTTCTCTGCCAAAATTTTGTTATGTACAGATTGCATTTGATTTTTCTTTAATAAATTAGTAGCCAATTTAATGAAAGTTGTTATAATCTTTTGTTTTAATTTTATGGACCGATAAAATGTTAGTAATATTTTTTAGTTTTTTTTTCCTAAAATATTTATGTTGGAATTATTTTAATAAAATTAAAATAATATTTATGTTGGAATTAGTGTTTTTTATTAATTTTCTAAGCTTTTTCTCATTTACTTAATTTTAAAAACCAACAAGGTGTTAGGTGAGTTTATTTTTTATTTTATGTGAAATGTATTTCTTTCTTTACAAAAAAATATAAAATTACTATTTTAAGGAAAATTTAATACGATTATAAATTGACTTAAAAATTAATAATTATTTTATATATGGACTATATATTTGATTAAAAGAGGTACTATTTTTATATGTATTTTAATATTTTCACATGATTTTTCTTCACATAAAGATGAAATTTCATCAGATACTCATGTAAAAATATTTAAAATAGAGTAATGTATAATTGAAGGAAAATTTAAAACTTTTCTACATGTTTGTCTTTTAGAATATTAGAGATGAAAATTATTTTTTTCTTGTTATATACATGATATTTATAAAAATACATAACAACGCTTTTAATGTATTAGATCTAAATTATTATTTTTAGATAGTTAGTACTCCTCCGTCTCATAATAAACGTACAAATTTGACTTTCATAGTCAAATCGACCATTTTTAAATTAACAAATCTTAAAAAATCAAAATATACGTTAAGTGAATACTACAAGTGTCATGTTTCGAAATTTAAAAATTCTATATAAATATTTTTAATAAATAATTCTAAAAATTAATAATTTGACCATGAAAGTCAAATTAGGACGTTTATGAAAGTAGTATGCACACAAGCCAATCATGTTTGATGATAAAAGCATATACTTTGTAACAATCTTATTCATTTATTAATAGAAAGTATTAATTTATTAAAGACTTTTAATTATCTACATGATGCTGTTTTATAATATGTGATAAACCCATAGTTTTAAGCAATGCTTTTAGAATAATGATGATGATCATTCTAATGAGATCTAAATTCTTAGAAAGCTTAAAACTAAAACGGTAGAACGTATGAGGCCTTGAGCCACAATGTGAACACTTCGGTGTTTCTATGAGATGAACTGTTCCGTGATTTAACTGTTCAATAAGAGAATGTTCTGTTCATACATGATCCGTTATTGTTAAGTCTGTACTAATGATTCTAGCCGGACATATAATGTGTATGAAAAAGGTAGAAGAATGAAAGTATTTAAAAATTTAAGTGAATATTGTTTTAAAATGATAGGAATCGAGACTATTCCTATTATTCAAGCTGCTTCATAACCTTTGTTCGGTTATTGAAGTCTTAAAAGAATGTTTGAATTCTTGAAGATGTTTGTTCAACTGTTATGACTTGCTGGACAATTGAATGCTCACACTTGCTTTAAATGAAAAATATTTTCAGCGTACGATGTTAGAAGAATTTAAGGATCCCGTAAAGATCAAGCTGGCGGTATCCAGATGAAGTGCAATTTAGAATGTGGATGAGCGAGAAGATTGAGCAAAGACTTGTAATATATAATAAGTTAAATGAACTTTAGATTAGTTTGAAGAACTGTTATGTATCCTTGGTGGCGGATAAAACTCACTCTTGTAAGATGAAACGAATAATGTATTTATCATTATTTGTAATGAAAAAGGTTATATGGTTTTTAGAACCTGGGATTTGAGAGTGTATGTTGTTATATTTCAGTATATATTGATGTATGTTTGGAAGAAGATGGGATCGTGACGTACGGAATCCGGGTGTGAAGATAGACCGGATTTCGGGGCGTTACAAAAATAGATCCTCTTTCCTTAGATTTGTTACGTACATACATAAATGTACATACATAATAATAATAACATACGTTTGGATAAACCTGTTAAGTTAAACACAATTAAAATTTCAAATAAATTGCAACTTAGACATGACTTAACATCGAAAAATTGAAGCTTTAGAAACCAAGGAATTCTATAACATCAGAAAATAATAATAATAATTATGATTATTTAAATTATTATTATTATTATTATTATTATTATTATTATTATTGTAATAATATAATTGTATTATCCTTTTTGGTCATCATGTTATTATAATAATAATAATAATAATTATTATTTAAAATTTTAATTATTATTATTATTTTAATTATTTAAAATTAATTAATATTATTACAATTATTATAATTTCAATTATTACAATTATTATTATTATTACAATTCCTAGTACGATTGTCCAAAAAGTGTGTGTGTGTGTGTGTATATATATATATATTCTTTTCAAAATTTATTGTCAAACTAAATAAAATACTAAACAAATCTCAACATTAAACTAAATATATAAAGTAACTATGAATCTTTTATACATATATATATATATATATATATATATATATATATATATATATATATATATGGTTAAATACAAAGTCGACTACTGAACTTTAGTGGTTTTTGGGTAATGAGCCATTTTTTCCGGTCAACGCAAACTGAGCCCCTTTCTATTCGAAAATTTGGACTTTGAACCCCCAGGCGTCACATGTGCGTTAACCTGATGACGTGTCACACGTGGCGCCTACGTGGCACACGTGGTAAATCTAACGCGACATTTTATATTGTAATTTTACACGTGGCAGATCTGATGTGGCTTCTTTCTATTTTTTTTCCAAAAATTTGTCTCTCCAATGGTTTGATCTCGCAACCTCAAGTTTAAAACTTTAGTCATATAACCACTGGAGCACAACAGGTCAACTGTTAACATCTTTCAAGGATTAATATTTATATCAAAACATTTCATTTCCCCCAAAAAAGTAAAATACTACACAAAATATTATCTTGCCTAACATTAGGAAACTGTTTGTTTGACCTTTTTCCTATAAATAAATTTGAGACATGAAAATTAAATATAAACATTTTACGATTTTACCAAATTATGAAAGTTTTGTACCAAATTATAAGTGCAATACAAAATTTTTTGTGTACAAAAACTTTTGTATTAAATTATAATTTGAACGAGAGAAAAAGTTAATCCATAATATTACATAATATATAATATTTGTTTAAAAAATTATCAATAATATATATTTATTCACTTAATTTGACAACAGATGAATATTTTTAGTACTATTATTATAATAATAATAATTATAGTAATTCTAATAATAAAAAAAATAAATAATAATAATAATAATAATAATAGTATTAAAAATAACAGTATTAAACTACCGCCATAACTTGTAGCGATAGACAGTGTAACACATGAGCAAATGAGGGGCAAATGAATAATTTCTGATGTCACTACAGCTTATAGCGGTAGGGTAAATCCATTTCAATCCGTGTCATCCAATGTTGTGATTAACGGTATAGATTATGGTTGTTAAAATAGTACCTGTGATTGTGACGCCCCCAAATTCGGACCTCCATATGGTCACTCAAATTCGGTTCATCACGTTCTCATGGTAAAACCATAATAACTAAAATAACGCATACACAATGGAAAATCTAATTTAGAATAATATACAACGATTTATTATAATTATTCCCCCAAGTCTCGCAACCTACAGTACTTAATAGATTACATAATAATATTTAATAAAGACTTATTACATGATCATACTTAAGTTTAAACATAGTCCATAATTAATCTTAACATAACATAATAGCTTTAAACATAAAAAGGACAAGCTAGTCAGTAGCCTTGCCCTTGCCCTTGTCTGCTCCAGAGAAACCTCCCTGTTCTTCTTTAACTGAAAGGTTTTAAATAAGCAAGGATGAGCACAAATTGCCCAGCAAGTAATATACAACAAGGGTGTAGGATATAATATCACAAGGTTTGAAATATCGAAGGGTTATTTCTAGGATAGTTCAAAGTGTCGAATAACATCATGAATAAGGGATATAACAATTCAATATAAATCAATGAGATATATATATAAATTCAATCTACTAACACAAAGATCCAACCGGATAAGCAATTTATAATGAAACGATCACTAAGACTATGGAACTTCCACTAAAGTTACCAATATTAAACTGATAACCAAAAATATCAAGTACTATAGATGATCGACCTACATACTTTACGTTATGCATAACACCACAATAATATTTATTCATGTGTTGGGGTTTCCAACAACATACACCCCCCTTACCAAAAGGGTTGTCCAACTCAGTTTTCAAGATTTCTGCACCAATCACTTGGTTTGGACAGTTTTTATAAACATGCATATAGTCTAGCCGAATCAAATGGCATCGACTCTTTCACAATATTCAAGGGCAATACCAATTTCAACATGAATAATAGCCTTCACAAGGGTTTAACATACTAACTCATTTGAACGAAAAAGTAATATAACTTGTATTCAAAGGGATAAGCTTACGGTATTGTTCGAATAAATAATGCAATGATATTGCACAACAATAATAGTAGGGTTCGGATACTTGCCTCAAGCGTAGTTTATCCATGTTAATAAATCAACACTTTCGAATCCTATTTATAACGCATTATATGTTCAAGATGTTTTAATCAAGCTTGACACGATTCAAGTATGCACACATATGGTACAAAATCAGTTTATAAGTCATCATGAATCAACTAATTAGTTACTTCACAAATAAATCAAAAATGCTCAAGGTTAAGACCTCCTATTCATGGACTTTTCATTTCAATGCAATACCGACACATATATATATGTACATCAGTAGGTTTTAGATCACATTTAGCATAATAAGTATCATGTAAGTTACTGTGCAAAAGATCAGAATTCATTTTCTGGGATTCCAGACTGGCACAGCTGCGCCATGGCTAAGCCTAGGATTGGCGCAACTGCGCCGTCCCCTGACCCTGCCAAGACTCAACTACTGCCTTGTGGGTTCTGTCCGGTCTCGAACGCACACTCATAGTTAATGTATTTTGATATGTTAAAGGCTTTCACATGCTTCTTAGATCAATCTAGGCCCTTTCTTGCATATCATGGTTCTAAGTTCGATCATTTCAACAATTTAAGATCATTCAAGGTCATGAAACCACAAAGTCTAGCATGCTTGCTTTCTAAGCATTCAAGATAGTTATAAAACTCATATTTAGGCATGCTTGTGTGTATTCATAACACATACGTGAAATTAACACCACTTTAGTTGAAAATATTCTTTGTTCGTGCTTTATTTGAAATATAACATACAAGCATAGTATATCCATGGTTACACTACATGAGTTAGTCTAAGAGAGTCATTAAATATGATCACAAATGTCAGATTCTAGTCCTCAAGGTAACATGACAATATTCCTATTCAAAGGTTATATTTTCATTTGTAAAGTATATTAATTCACTCAACATGTTCATGCTTTATTGTTGATCATATAAACACAAGCTAAAGGTTTATTCATGCATGTCTAAGTCACACTAACATGCTTTGTAGAGTCAGAGTATACAACATGTAGAAATCATGTAAGTTAGCATACTAGGCTAAGTCTTTTCTTGAAAATATTCCTAACATAAGGCTTAACAAGTTTTATCATGCTCAACGGACTATGTACACTACAATATGCTCATCTATGTGCAAAATCAGTCATGTATAGCTCACTAGGTTTCATAATTTGTAGAACATGATCTTTAATATAGTTGGTTTTGAAAACTTAAGGTTCAAATCTCCATTTAAACCATATACTTTCGTTAATCATGCAAACCTATTGAAAACATACTCCACGTAACATAATATACATGCATATACACATTACACATGCTTACATGCTATAATAAGTCTTAGTACTATATCAAATTGCAAAACAAAAACTAAAAATTGAACTCAAAGATCGGTGCAATTGCAAGCTTACGCCTCAATACAAATGTAAGCGCTTTATGCCAGGCTCTGTTCAAAGCCAAAAATAGTCTCGCTTGACAATCGTCCAAATGAAAACTCATAATTTACCCACAAAATCATTCCTAAACACTCATATATCAATTGCAACATGCTTATATGATCATATAACAACTAATTAAACATTACTCAACCTCCTTAACATATAATTCCATGAATTCAAGAATTTGAATTTCAACACTTATGAACTCTGTTAACAGAAACGAAAATGGAAAGCAAAAAATGGAATTATACCTTTGTAATGTGAAAGAACTTGCTATTACTTGAACTCTTAAACTCTAAGAATTCTTATATGCCTCCCACTCTTACTTAGCAAAATCTCAGACAATTTCAAGAACATCAACTGATGAACATGGCTACTCTTTATAGAAGAGCTTTGGACTGGGTATTGGTGTTACACAAAACTTGAGCTCATAGTGTAATGCAATGAAACAATGGTTCAAGGAGGGTGGTTCAACTACTCCATACCAACCACCTAGCTAGCCATTATCATCTAGGATTTAGCCTTGTGGAAGAAGACGTGAAATCAAACTCAGCTACTATTCATGTACTTGGTGACTTTCATTTTGGGACAAAAAGGAGAGAACTCAGCAATCTAGTTATCTAGATTTAGTTTGGTCTATTTAAATCCCCATAATGAAATTTTAATGTACAATCGTTACCATATTAGGATTTTAGGGATAAATTATACACTCACATCATATAATCCATGTACAGTAAATATAAGCAATAAAATAATGCAGTCGGATATTTTTGTCTGGGCAGTTCCATAATTATTCCTACCATTCATAACATTATATATTAAATATCTACTTACCTTCATATTGTTACCTACACATTTCATGATATATTTATACCATATAGTTCCAATATATATATAGTCACAATGCCCAAACAATATAGTTTTATAAGACTTAATATATATAGCCACATAAATGTCACAATCGCACACCATATAGTTATTTTTGTATTATTGTTCACATGCTCATAACTATCAAGATAATATTATTATATTACTAACTTACTCACTTATGTTAAATAAATTAATCATGCACTTCCTTAATTAATTAACATTAATATTAATTAATCCACCCATTTATGGGTTTTCCATAATCATTACGTATCTATATAATAATCACCTATTATTAATAATTGCCAAGAAATCAATATTCCACCACAACCATTATCAATTAAATAATAATTAATAATTACATATTAACCGACCTTATTAATATCAATTAAAAATCCATAAATATACTACAACAACACTTAACAATTAATATTACTTAATTGCTCATCTCATAATTTCTTCGCCACTTATCATTACTATTTGAATTTCCATCACCATGCCACACAAGGCTTCCAACGAATTTACCACAACTCCACGTATTCTCAATTATTCATTTATTAATATGATTGAGTTATCTCATTTCATAATACGAAATTGTTCATATTCAAATAAATATTTATTTTCATTAATATATTTATTTAATAATATGCGGAATTCTCGGGTATTACAGTGATAACCGATTGCCAAGAATGGTGGTCCATATATATATAGTCGTGTATATTCTATTTGTGCGCAGTCTTTCAAAACTGCGTTGTTTTCGCATATTTGTTTTTGATTTCTGATTTGTTTTCATTGGTCCCTATTTTACTCATTTTATATATGAATGCTTGACAAATGATGACTTTATAAGTGTAAATATGTATATCCTCCGATGGGATCCTTGGGTATATTATAAAAAAGGGTATTAATTAATTATTTTAATGAAGTCAAACCAGTATAAAAAACATAACAAAAATTTTCAATCATATGATTATCCCACACCAAAATATGAAAAATCTATTAACAATTAACACAAGTTATTCCAACCAAAAAAGAATGTATAGAATATAGAAATTAAGATCTCATAAATTAAACTATATCACAAAGAGAATTAATCAATTATCTCATAAAAAAGTAAAATTCAATACAAAAGTGAATAAAATACTAGCGATAAAATTAAACACCAAAAATGAAATATTATCCCAAAAATCTTCCCATTCTAATTACAATTTGAAATATTTCATAGAGATAAGTATTTAATTTTATATATATATATATATATATATATTAATGAATAATTAAATATATATATATATATAGGGGTTAATATTTGGCCAAAATATCTTCCCTCCCTAGCTCTCTCACTCGGGTTAAATGCTTTCTAAGTCACTGTATTATAGGTTGACTTACAAATGGGTCACTAAACTTTTTTTTTCTTACAGTCAACTCACTAAACTTTAGTTTACTAACAAAAAGTTTACTATTCTGTTAAGTATGTTGACTTTGGACAAAATTTGCCACGTAAGCTGCTGATGTGTAAAAAATTTATGATGTGGCGCAGATCAATCCCATGTGGCTTTTATTATGTGGAAATGGATGAAAATTTACAAATGTAATAATATAAATTAGAAAAGTTAGTAAAAAAAATAAGAAAATAAATGAAAAATATATTTAATTATTTTGTAATTAATATCAAATGAATTTTTATTTAATTCTTTACAAATATAATAATATAAATTAGAAAAATTTGTTTAAAAATAAGAAAATAAATAAAATATATATTCAATTATTTTGTAATTAATATCAAATGAATTTTTATTTAATTCTTTACAAATATAAAAATATAAATTAGAAACGTTTGTCAAAAATAAGAAAATAAATGAAATATATATTCAATTATTTTGTAATTAATATCAATTGAATTTTTATTTAATTCTTTACAAATATAATAATATAAATTACATAAATTTGCCAAAAAATAAGAAAAAAATTAAAAGAGTTATTTAGTTATTTTTGTAATTAATAGAAAATGTTTTTTTATATAATTAATAACAAATATAATTGAGAAAATTATAAAATTTAAAATATTTTCAAATTCGGACATTAAAATTATAATTGAGTCAATTTGGTGATAATCTCACTCGAGATCTCCTTTTTTCCCAAATCACATCCCCCGCCTCTAACTCTCCCACTCATTTCAAAGAATGCATACTAAGAAAAAAAAAAAAACTATGGCGGCTCAAGATCATATGAATTCAATCCCACCACCATTTCTCCACCAAATTTGCATTTGCGGTTGTCGATGGAGTCACCTACTACCGGACGTGAGATGGATTATCGGCGTTGAGTCGAGGGAGCATGGTCGGGGAGTGTTGGGTAGAACACATTGGGATTCGAGCCTCTTTTCTTGTCTCGGCCAAGCGATGAGTTCTCTGTAATGACGATCTTGAAGTTTGTAAGTTTCTTTTTACCTAATGTATACATATACCGATATCGTATATTATTTTTCGAACGGATGCTTATTTGTTGATGCATATCTCTTCTTTATTGCTTTAATAGATCCGATGTATGTAATTAGGACCGGTAATAATTTACGCTTTTTATGTTTGTTGAGTCCCGAAATTGGTTAAATTGAAATTCGCTGACCCTCATATGTATTTACATATATAAACTATGAGATATGTTGATTGATAACTAGATAGATTATGGTTTATTGATTTTCCAAGGGCTATGCAATTATATTTTATTAAAAATAAAATGGAACAAAAGTATGATCTATATACATCAGTTATTTCCTGAAGATTGTGCTTCCAATCTGAACAAATTTTAGTTAATAAGTTTATTAGATTCTAGTCTGATTATTGAAGAAAATAACACTTTCTGATGAAGACATTGCATTATTATGTGACTGATAGACATTGCAAGATTGTGAAGATGCTTTGTCTGTATTTCGGGAAGGAAGTACAAAAGAGCTAGCTCCTGTGAGGTAATTTTGTGTTTGGTAGGCATTAGTTATTGGCAAATTTTTTGATAGGATTTAATAAATAGTTTATATATCAATCCATCATGCAGGAGGAGGAAGGTAATAAATAGTTTATCTCAGTTGTTAGGACTTTTCCCATGTCTAGTTGAGATCTTGGATAGAAGCTTTTATTTTATGTTCTATTTATATGGGTATTAAAGTTATCAACTTTTTGTATACTTGAGCTTATAAGTATATTGAAATGGCTGTTTAATGAGTTCTTAGTGTAGGAATTGCAGATTAAGTTTTTATGTTGAATACCCTTTATTGAAATGAAGAAAATTGATTATTTGCTCATGGGTTTTATTAAATTAGTAAATTTCAGATTAAGGGTTCTCAATTTGGAAAAAGGCAGGGCAGAATTTTGGATTTGTTCATTTTTTGGGGTTTGAGTTTGATCTCTTATGTGAATTTGATTTTGAAGAAATGATGGCTGTCAGTTTGGGTTGCAAAGATGATAAAATGGGGATGGACAATGGGAAATATGTAAGATACGCTTTGAAAGCGGTCGAAGCATTGGAAAGATTGTACCATGATTGTCCGAAACCGAGTTCAAGTCGCAGTGACAATGACTTATTCGGGAGTGCCCAATTCTCTCAACATTGAGCCAAAGCGATCAAAGTTTGGTTTCAAAATCGATGGTTCTATTTTTTTATGAAAATTTTAATTTATGATATGATTACTGATAAATTTTGGGTCTTGCTTGGTTTTGTAATTCTTCTAGAGTTTGATTATGGAGTACTATGCAATTTTTAATTGTGTTTGTATGTGTACGTTTTGTTTACACAGATGTAGAGAGAAGCAGCGAAAAGAGGCATCACATCTCCAAGCTGTGAATAGGAAGTTATCGGCGATGAATAAGCTGTTGATGGAGCAAAATGATATATTGCAGAAGCAAGTTTCACACTTGGTGTATGAGAACAACTTTTTCCGCCAAAAGAAGCATAATGTAAATAACTAATCCCTATATTTCCCTTCTAATTTCACCAAGTTCTCTATTTTGATTTCCTAGAATGAGAAACAAACATGTTTACCAACTTGAACCACTACAGTTATTTTGTTTCATCACGGTAACGCATGATTACATAGATTTACGTGTTTTAAGGTAAATTATACTGCAGCCAACTGATTAGTTTCATATGAACTCTAGTTACTCTACATGCATATTATACCATTATTTTATCACTATTATTTTTTGTTTGAAAACTTACTTCTTGTTCTATTGTAGGCAACCCTTGCCACCACGGATAATAGTTGTGAGTCAGTGGTGACAAGTGTTCAAAGATCACTTGACTCATTGCATACCACGTCTGACAATTATGGACTTGCATTTTTGGCTTTGGATATTGCTAAAAATTGATCGTTATATGCTTAACTGGGGGAGACGGCCATGATCCTTCTAAAACAACTATAAAAGCATCTTCAAGACCATTCGGCAAGAATTTTGGTAATGAATACCAATTCCTTGCCCAGCTTAACATCACAACCATCACTATTGTTAGTTCTCCAATGGGTAGGATTCCCCATTGAAGAAAAACATTCTCCTTTACCGGTTGACATATGGCTTAACAAGGTCACCGCTCTCTGAACATAAATTAGCTACTAATATACATTTTCCCAATCCTCTTTGGGGTTACACGATTTTGTTTTATTTACAAATTGAACTTTGACTATAGGCCAATATTTATCCCATATCCTGAACTGGAGGCTCATGATTATTTATTTATGGCTAATATATCATGGTAAAGACAAGGATAAATTATTCTAATCTGAAAATAGGTTTAGAGAAAGAAAGTGGACGTTTTGGTTCGACAACCAGTCTAAGCCCAAAGAAGGCGCCGCTTGGGGCTCTTCCCTTCGCAAGGCCTTTACTTTCGAAATTGTCGAAGACTTCTGGTGGTACGTCTAATCTCCTCTATATATATATATATATTTATACATATATGTTTATATATACATCTACATGTATTTGATCTGTTTCTAATCTAGATTTAACTGCTGGGTTTAGTTTCTTTTACTCTTATCTTACCTTCTTCTGTGTTATACTGTAGTTGGTTTTTTTCTTTGTGGTAATGTTTTCCCACCTCCCATCTTCCAGGGTAAGTAGGATAACCACAAAAAAACAAAGTATGTCCAAATTTATGTGGAGTCGTATACACATCTAACTGGGTTGGAGGACGAAGTGAAGTCTTACGAGGACCAAGTGAATTTATACAAGGATCAAGTGAAGACATTCGAGGATCAAGTGACTTCATACGAGGTTCAAGTGACTTCGTATGAGGATCAAGTGAAAGTATTAGAAGTTGAAGTTGAGGAATTGAATGAAAAACTGTCTGCTGCGAAATCATAGTTGACAACGAAGGAAAGTCTAGTAAAATAACACGCTAAAGTTCTTTGAAGAAGTCGCTTTGCATGCGTTGGTGTGGTGCTGGTCATCCATGAAATATTAGCTCGTGCAATGACATTTATTTTAATCTTTTTTCAGAGTAAGAGATTCTATGAAATTCATTCATTTCCTCGAACAGGTTGGGAAAAAGCTGAGGTAGAAGCTTTGGCATTGAAAAATCATCTAGAATCAGTTACATTGTTAAAGCTTACTACTAAAGATCGAGCATCACATTTAGATGGTGCTTTGAAGGAGTGCATGAGGCAGATCAGAAATTTGAAAGACGAATATGAACAGAAACTGCAGGAAGTTATTCTTACCAAAACACAACAATGCGATATGATAAAGCTTGAGCTCGAAATACAGTTGATATATTTATTAGCTTTGGTAAGTTGGTGTTCATTATGTGCTTGTCTTGATATTGTAGGAGTGTAGAAAGCTCTTTCTTGTGAAGTTGCCAGAAAGTAGAAAGTTCGTTGTACCAAAAAACCAAAAATTGCTTGCAGTTCCTTTGTTCCAGCTTCATGAAAATGACCAAGTATGTAAACTTCTGATTGTGCATAAGTTTTAATATTTCAGTTTTGACATTCATTTCTTATACCTGGTCCATGTAAAGTAGTTACTAACAAATTTTTGAGCTCCTATTGCAGGTTCATAGAAACTTCCATAGTAACTTATAACAATTTTTCTTTTCTCTTAATCTTAGTTTCTACAACTCAAGGTAGATGGTAATGATATTGGTAAGAGCAAGTGCTTTATGCCCCCACACGCTTGTACCCTTCTAGAGTTGTGAGTTTTTTGTCGTCAACTGTGTATCAAATTGCATGATGTTTGTCCAGATTTAGTAATTTTGAGTTTGTCAAAATAAAAATCAAGGACCGTGTAAATAGGCATACAGAACTGTGTGCTAAGTGTAATAGAAGATTTAGTTTTTTTTCACATAACAGTTACTTCAAAGTTGGACACATAGAGCGGTGTATCTTTATCATAGTTGTTGTAATCTTATACATGCACATCACGAGCATGTGGCACCTTGTGTATGTTTGTCAAACTAGTATGTACTTCATGTTATCTTTTTTAGGGCATTTTATTTAGTCAGTTGAAGAACTCTAGAATCTTTCTATATGCTCAACCATTTAATAAATATTGTGGGTAGTCTGTTGGTTTAATAATATTAGTACCACGTAGCTACTCTATTGTCTTTGTGTATTGATTTTGGCATTAAGTGCCTCTGGTGACCTATTTGCTTCATTTTCCTGACTTGCTATTATTTTTAAATATGTGCAGGAAGACTGCTTCTACGACCTGCCTTACAATACTGGGTATCAAATTTTCGTGCTACGTTTACGAAAGACAAGGGACGAAATTATGAAGTGTACTCTCTCTATATATGTAGATATATACTTTGATTGAAGAACTGTGGTAGCTTTAGATGAGTAATTGTAAAGATAATGAATGATTATGTAGTTGATGATTTTATTAAGTTAATAATATTTTAGTTTTTTTGTATTTTTGCCATTATTTATTATGGGGACATTGAGCCAGCCAGGTATACAAAAAAAATGTCAAATTTTGATTTGGCAACAATATAATTTGTTACCAAAACATTGAACAAGTTTTAATATAGCAACAATTTTTTATACATTTAGCAAAAAAAATTCGTTGCTAATGGCATTAAAAATATAATATTTGGCAACAAAAAATTAACCTAATAACAACGGAGAGGATATTATTGCTAATACTAACATAAAAGGCAACATTTTTTATCATTGCAAATCATATCAACTTTCGTTGCACATATAAAGAAACGACAACATATAATGTCGTTGCTAATCGACGACTTTCGTTGCAATTGAAAAATAACCAGCAACAAACATTTTCGTTGCTGATTCAGCATAATATCGTTGCCAAATAGTATAATCATCGAAGCGAAAATCGTTATAAAATATTTACATTCATAACGAAAAGCAAGCTTAGGCAACGATTTTCATAATTTACTGCAACGAAAAATGTCGTTGCAAAATGGTGTCAATTGCAACGAAAATGCATGGTCGTTGCAAAAAAAAAAAGAGTTCATTTCGTTGCCAATTAGCAGGCTTTGCAGACTAGTTAACAACAAAAATATCATTCAAATCTGACGTATTTTTGTTTAAATCCATGACATGGGCTAAGAAAGCTTGACATATGTTTTTCAATAAACGAATGACTTTATGGCTTGATATGACAGTTATTGACTTTAGTGGCTTGGTTGCTTGAATTTGCAGAACAGGTTGTTTAGGAATATGAAAACTAACAACCTTAAGAAAACAATCAATTTTAGTATGATGAGTAGTTAACTAATAAATCCCCAAAATCACATCAAATGCAAGTAATTTCAAAGAGATGAGATCAACAGGTAATGTGAGGGTGCCAATTTGAATCAAATAAGATTTATAAACAGTGGATGTTATGAAGGTTTCTCCTAATAGAGTTTCAATAGATAATTCAAATTCTAATTTCTCAGGAGTCAAGTTCAAACGTTGAGCACAAGCAGGTAAAATAAAATAATGGGTAGAATCGGTATCTAATAAGGTATAGACTTCGCAAGAGTTTATGATTAGCTTACCCGTGATAACTTCATCCGGGTTCCTTGCTCTTTGGCAAGTAACGACAAACGCTCTCCCATAAACCACCGACTTTGACTTTTCCGGGACAGCCTTTGGTGCCAACGTCGCATCTAGACTTGACTTCGCTATAGGTTAAAATTGAACTATGTGACCGTCCTTTCCACAATTGAAACACACCTTGGAAGGCTGTGTACAGTTTGGACTGATGTGTCCCTTCTCTCTGCATCTGTAGCATCTAACTGGTGGCCGTTCTTCTTCCTAGAAATGAGTGTTGGCGCTACTGTCGATGTCTTTTCGTTGTCATTGTTGAATCTTCTCTTTTTAAAGTTGTCACCTCTCCTATTATCTTGGCCATGATTACCACCAAAGTGGTTACCATTTCTGGCATGATAATTTCCTCCACGTTGGTTATCACTGCTCCGATGACAGTTTCCACTGGTACGACTGTTATCGTGTTGTCAGTTGATGTCTTTTGGTTGAGCTATCTCATTATCTCGCTCCATTAATTGAGCCATATTCATAACATCTGAATACAAAAGAAGTTTATGAGAAATGAGGTATTAACGAATTTCAGGTTTCAAACCTCTCAGAAACATTCTTGTCATTCGCTCCTCATTATCCACCAAATGAGATACAAACCGGGATAACTCCGTAAACTTGGCCTCATATTGTGATATAGTTATATTGTTCTGTTTTAGTTTGATGAATTCCACCTCCTTCATATGACGAATACTTTCTGGAAAGTACTTGTCATTGAATAATTCTTGGAACTTCTCCTAAGACATCTTAAGTGCTGAAAGATGAGTACATTTTATAGATTCCCACCAGTAATTTGCCTCTCCATGCAACATAAAGGTGGCGAAGGGAACCTTTTACTCCTATGTGAATCCCAAGACATCAAACATCTTGGTGATCTACTTAATACATTCTTTTGCCTTAAGTGGCTCTGGCTTTCCCAAAAACTCTGGCAGTCCCAACTCCGTGAATTGCTTAGCAGTGATCAGTCGTAAGTTACTATTGTTCCCACCTGCATTTTGAACAGGAGTCTCTCTCGTTTGGTGTACATGAATTATAGAAAGCACCTAAACATCCCATCGTTCATCATTTAGTCGGTGTTATTGTTTACAGGAGGATTATTGCTTTCCTAATGCACATTATTCTTGTTATTGATTGGCGGTGTCTCAATTGTCTCATGTGCTCCATTGCTAATCTCAAAAATTTCAAATGTCATTCTCAAATACTGGCACAAAATAAGGGTTAATTAAAGAAATTGACATGTCATATATTATCCCTATATTCTGACCAACCAATTAAATAATAAATAAGCTTAGGTAGGACACTATAGTGAAGGTTTTACTCGCCTCTCCCCTCCTAGTTCTAATCCCATATCTCCACTAGAGATCATATCTCTAAGCTCTTATACCAACTGTGACGCCCCTAAAATAGGTCCACACAACCCATTCTGTATCGCAAAATATATGGTACAAAATTTCAATACAAAATTCATTTATACAACTATAATTGTCGTGTAAAATATGACAAAAAATAAGTTGTGAGTTTCAATACAAATATTATCTCGTAGACAATATCCACACTCAAATAAAGTCCTCATTACAATTATTGTCACACTATTTTACAAAATAGTGATGACTGCTATAATAACCATCTTGGACCATTACTCCACTCCCCGACTAGTCCCAGCTACATTATCGCCTCTTGAGAAGAACAATGGAACCAAAAGGAAAAGGGTGAGCTCAACTAGCCCAGTAAAGAATATTATGACTAAGATAATGTAGAACAAATTATCCTTAGTCCTCAACAGAGAAAAATTTGATAGAATACAATAAATAAGTTTTAGAATAACAACTACAGCGAAAACAACAATCCATTTGAAGAGTCAAGTAGAGCATGATGTCTACTATCTTCTATCATTTAAAAGTCCATCATCAATATTTTATCCATGCAACACCAATCGATAATTATTTTCAATCAATGAATTATCTATGCACTACGGGCCAAAGAAAATCGTTTGTATCACCAGTTGTCATGATCATGCCAAACACCTGTCCATCTATGCACTACGGGCCAAAGAGGACTTTCACCACAAACTATTATCTGTAACATTAAAGGTTATGATTATACCAATACACAATTCCTAGTCATAATCATACCAATCAACAGTCCATCTTTGCACTACGGGCCAAAGATGACTTTCAGCACAATATAAGCATGAGGATGATGACAATGATACGAAGAATCAATCAAGGATAAATATTAGAGATTTATAATTCAATTTATCCATAGTTCAAGAATGTCCAAATTATCAACATGATAACTAATTGTGGAGTAAAATTCAAGAATGATATTCATGTATCAAAAATAATTTGGACATAAAAGAAAATTTAATTCTGTTGTGAACAGTACTTATGAATAGTACCGTATGAATAGTACCCATGAATAGTATCCCGACATGAAAAGATTAAAATTTAATAAGAAAGTTCATACCAATATTCTAGTGAAATGATATTAGATGAAGTGCAAATCTTAAGGAATTTTTAATCATTTTAGGAATTATAGAAGCAATACTTACCATAGTAAGTTTAAATTTAGGAATATGAAATGAAATAATATCACTTACATAATATGGAGTATGAAAGAAAATAATATTTCTTACGAGTATTGAAATAAAATAATATCCTTTACCTTAGTAGAAAACTAGATTAGACTTGGAATATCGAATATTATCCAAAGAAGATCTTACACTAAAAGCTACACTTAAAGTATTCTTATACTCAAAAGAAATACTCACAATATTATAGTAGGAATGTTTGTGATTTTTGGTGTGTTTAGGAAGGAGGGTTACCTATCCCCTTTTGTAGTGCAACTCGAAGGAAAAATTAAACAAAGCTACTAACTTTCTCTTTTTTCTTCTTCACCTAACCTGCCTAAATTTCTCATATTTCTTATGGGTGAAGCCGACAAAATTAGAAAACATGCTTTGCAGGCATTCTATCAAGCCACCAAAAAAAAGAAAAAGAATGCATAGAAGTGCACGGAAAGTTTTTGAAAAAAAATACCAAATCAAAATGATAACATTCACTCTACTTTTATTCACATGCTGAAAATTATATATCATTATAATAATATTAACATTTAAATTATAAAAATTATACTATTATATTATCACATTATACTATTATAATGTAATATTATAATAACATATTTGAATAAATATTTTATTGGAGAAGATTATTGTGATTCCAATGAAAAATATGTCAAACTTTCAACAAATGTTTCATGGTAAATTCCTTCATTTATATCAAAATTGAACCAATATCCACCACATAATAATTATTCATAATTAATATTATAAGCTCATAATATTAACAACCAGATTATTCCCAGGAAAGAGGGTACTTTCCGATAAGGATTTATCCTTATTGGCGCACAATTATATAACCTAACCCCTTTTCTCGACAAAACTTTATAAACATTGCCAATAATGCTAACTAATAATATTATTCAAATAATATAAACTATTTCACAGATGTTACTGTAACAATTATTGAATCAATGATATGAGATATTATGCAATACTACTGTGGTAATTATTGAATACTAGGTGACTTCTTACATAAGAATTAATAATCCGAGATACTATGCAATACCGTATGCTACTGTGCAACCATGCGTATTACTGTACTTTTATCACTGGGTACTTCAACAGTTAACGGTAAAAGTTTTGCCGTTATTTTTTATAAAAAGTTTATTTCTGTCGCATTCTGTATCCGGCAGTTATTCCGTTATGTGGTCCACTAATGATTGCATTGTCGTAAGAATATTCCTCGACAAAAAGAATATTTCCCGATAAAATGAATATTTTATGACAACTTACTTACTTTGTAAAATTTGCACATATCATCCATAACTATATCATTATATCAAATCAACACCTTATTATTCAAAATAATATTTAGAGAAAATTATATCTTTATTCATAAAAAGTTGGGGTCTCACAGTAGACCTGATCTCTCCCATACACGAGAGTACATAGGCACCCAACTATGGTGTGGTCTAACCCTTACAAAAAATCACAAAACCCTTTCAAAGGTTTCGCGATCACATGATATAACTTTTAAAAACTCAACGCGCGAACTATGTAGACCTAATCTCCCCCATACATGGGATTACATAGGCAGCCATCTATGGTGCGGTCTGACCCTCAAAAGAAATATCTAAGCCCAAAATCCAGTTCAAATCAAACCATTAAACACTTTTGAAACCCTTCAGGCCAAGCCTGAACTACGTAAGACCTGATCTCCCCTATACACGGGAGTACGTAGACAGCCATCTATGGTGCGGTCTATGTGACACCCTCAAATCCAGGTACTTCATTCCCACAGGATTTGGTGCTCACTTATCAAAACTATTATATCTAATTACCCATCAATAAAGGATAAAGACATAATTTAAATAACTTAAACAATAATCCTTCCCATTAAAGGGATACATCATCATCTCAAAGTAAATCCCAGGTAATCTAACCTTAAAATTATTACATAAGTTTCCGGAATACATTACATATAAAAATAAGTTTTTAACATAATTCATTAAAATAAAATTCTCATAAGTCTTCATCATTTTGGACATCTTGTCCTTGCCTTTGCTAGTCGACGGCTCATCAACTTTCTCCACTTTAGCTGCAGTGTTAATTGCAAGAGTGAGCAAACAAATGCACACTGATATAGAAAGTAGAAATGGTAGTAACATGAGAGTGAACAATGAAAGCTGAACAATAAGGAACTTGTTCTACAAATCAACTAGAAAACAAGTTCGAATTTTAGTTATCTGAGGGTCTTAAGACCACGAACTATGTCCCCGGTACATAGGTATAATTACCCAACCTTAACAGTCATTTAGACTATATGGACCCTTCTCAACGTATTTAGGGGGATTAGCCCTTTGTACCATGTATTGTGCATAAACATCTAAACGTTACACGTACAAAATCCCCTATGTTAGGGTTGTTCGTCTCAGTTTTAATTTAGAATTTCCGTACTAAAGAAAGTTTAGTTTGGAACTAGCTTATCAGTGTTTCTAGAATTTTAGAACACTATTCAAATATAGATTAATTCAATCAATGCTTACTACTTGAAGGTTTAATACATCAACAAAGCTTTGAACAAGGTTATCAAAGTCAAAGATTGAATAACAATAATATATAATGGAGTAAACATAATATACATGCGAAGCGCTATAGAAGAGTTAAAACAATCTTCCTTGAATCATTGTATTAGAACAATATATGCTTTGAATAATAGTTAGGAAAGTAAAACTCGCTCGATGTAACGAATTAGGTTACATAAGCTTGTACAAACATATTCAAGATAAATTAGGCTTGCTCAATTACTTGAACAACAATAATATAGGAACGAAAACTTGCATTTCATATGAAAAGAATGAAGTTCGAAAGCTTGCTCAATTGTAAAGAAATAAGGTTTAGAAACTTGCACAAATATAAAAGTAGAGTTAGAGAACTTTCCTTGATTGTAAGCTACACAAATGAAAATAATCTCCAATTATCCTACATATATCATTGAAATCACAACAACAATTAATCACATGAATATTAACTTTAGGGTTTAAACCATCATTTAGGTCACAACCCATACCTAGCACCTAACCACGTAGATTAAATTACTTAACGAATCTAAAATCTCATTATAAACTAACATAAACCTTATCATTTATATTTAACTTTTAAACACATCACATTTAGCTCATTACATAACTTATTAAAGTAATCACTTACATTCTTTTGCACTTTGCATTTCAACACGTTGACATCTGTTATTATAATTTATATTATGCCTCAACATCAATAACATGCATGCTAAACTAACACAAGTCCATTACGCATGTCTTACAAACAAGCGGAACTCAATGTCCCGATTCGATTATGTGTAGCGCAATTGTGCACACACATAGGCTTGAACTAAGCGCAACAATTGCAACAAGGCATTCTTTTTTTTTCTTAACCTTACAAGCAAGTAATTTACTGTTCGTGTTGACGCAGAGAAGGCAAAGGCGTTGAATAAAGAGCCATTTTAGCCCAATTAACACGAAATTCACCCATCAAACGGTGATAACATCATGTAACATAATTATACAACTATCATAACATGATTGTTAACATATTCAACCACCTAGCACAATTTAACAACAACTAGAACTATTTTAATTTCTCAATTTTCATGTTTTTCACATAAAACTCCATTTTTTGATAGTCTGTCCAAAAATCATCATTGTGAATTCATTATTTGGCCAAATCACCTCATTCAAATTACGTTATGCTCGTATCTCAATGAACTACCATATACAAGCATCAATTTACAAATTACTACACACATTGGATAAGAAATTTGGTACTTTCTAAGGCTATATCACATGAACATAAACACTGCTATATCATTTCTTCTTATAATTCAATTTCTCACGAATTTGATAACTGATAACATGTACACATGATAATCAACAGAGTTTTGAAATTCTACAAGAACATGTATTCATCACAATTCTCGTGATTTCACATTGTATCAAAAAGATATACACATATACAACTAAAACTAAAGAATAATAATAGGAATAGTTTATACCTTGATTAGTGAATGCTAGACAAAGATGATAATCTCTCAAACCACTGTGATCTTCTAAAATCTCTATGTTCTCTTCTTCCAAGCTCTCTCTCTCTCAACACTCTGCTCTTCATCCTTAGCCAAATACGAGAATAAGAAGAAACTAGACGCTAGCCTAAAGGTATAATATGAGTAAACATAAACTGAAACCCACGTTCTCTTTCAGTTATAAAACCCAAACAAGCGTCAGCTCAAATAAGCCAAAGGCCACAAGGCCCTGTTTGGCTAACCAAAAACTCTCCCAACTAAATTATTTTAATAACATTTATATTATATAGTTTTATGTTACACTTGTAATTAATTTAAATAACTTAGTTTAGTTAATTTAAATAACTTATAATACTAATAATAAAAATCTTATTATCATTAATAAATAATTATATATCTAATTTAATTAATAAATTAGACACATTATTATATTTAATTTATTTATTTCCTTTAAATTAAACAATTCATTTAATTTAACTAATTTCTTAAATATTAAGCAATTGATTTAATTTAATTATCTCCTTAAATTAAATCCAACAAATAAAATTATCATTACTCGATTCAATTAACATTAATTAATTTAGCTACTAAATTAATTCATGACAACTCATTAAATATTTATTTTCCTCAATAAATAAATTATTTTAAATATTTATTTAATTCCATAAATATTTAAATTAAATTACAAAGTTCTCGATCGTTACAGTCTAACCTTCAAAAAAAAACCAAATACTTTACCTTAACCTAAACATTAAATCAAATACCAAACCCAAGACACCAAAATTAAACATGAAAACCTATACACCAGAAAAACCTGAAGATCGACAACTCATTTTGAGAGACCCTGTGACACCTTAATGTCAATCCATCAGGAAAGAGTTAGCAATACATCAAGACAACAAGTCACAGAGAAAAATGGCAACCATCAAGCAAGTCAAAACATATATAAAAGGGAAGTGAACTAAAATATATTTTCTTTTATATGTTACTGTTTGATATATACAATGTGTCATGTACATGACAAAAGTGATTAAACTAGTCTATACAGAAAAAAACAACTAATCTATAATCCTGCCATTAGATGGACCAGCAACTCCAAAACACTATCCCTCTCTACAGACTAAAGGTCATCTCTAAGATCCTATCCCGCTGTCTCAATACGAGTCAAAAGCTCTGTCGTGGTATGCATGGTGCTATCTTGATAACCCAGGAGCTCATTCGTTTACGCGATAATATCATCTATAAAAGTTTTGAGAGCAGTACTATCAACAACAACAGCATCCCTGGCAGCCCGGACTTCATCCCTCTCCAAAAGAGTAGCTCCCCGGCTGGATAAAGTTATCAACATCAATGGAAAACATAATTCCCCACAGAGATGTAGAAAAGTCAAAGTCTAATTTCTAAGGGGTAAAGTTCAAACGTTGAGCACAAGCATGTGAAATAAAAGAATGGGTAGAACCAGTATCTAATAAGGTATAGACTTCACAAGAGTTTATGATTAGCTTACCAGTGATAACTTCATCCTGGTTCCTCACTTTTTGAGAAGTCACGACAAACGCTCTTCCTTGATCCATCGACTTTGATTTATCTGAGATAGCCTTTGGTGCCACCATCCCAGCTGGACTTGACTTCGCTACAAGACAAAATCAAGCTATGTGACCGTCTTTTCCATAGCTGAAACACACCTTGGAAGGCTGTGTATAGTTTGGACTGATGTGTCCCTCCTCTCCGCATATATAGCATCTAACTGGTGGTTGTTCTCCTCCCTTAGAAACGGTTACTAGTGCTGGTGATGTTGCCGATATCTTTCCGTCATTGTTGAATCTTCTCTTTTTGAAATTTCCACTTGACTCATTTCTTCTATTATTTTGGTCAGGATTACCACCGAAGTGGTTACCATTTCTGACATGATAATTTTCTCTACGTTTGTTATCATTGCTCCGATGATTGTTGCCACTTATACGACTATTATCTTGTTATCGGTTGTTGTCTTTTAGTTGAACTATCTCATTATCTCGCTCCAATAATTGAGCCATATTCACAATATCTAAATACAAATAAAGTTTATGAGAAATGAGGTATTGACGAATTTTAGGTTTCAAACCTCTCAGAAACATTCGTGTCATTCGCTTATCATTATCCACCAAATGGGATGCAAATTGGGATAAATCTGCAAACTTGGCCTCGTATCGCAATACATTTATATTGTTCTATTCCAGTTTGATGAATTCCACCTCCTTCATGTGATGAATACTTTCTTGAAAATACTTGTCGTTGAATAATTCTTGTAACTTCTCCCAAGACAACTTAAGTACGGAAAGATGAGAACATTTTACAGATTTCCACTAGTAATATGCCTCTTCACGCAACATAAAGGTGGCAAATGGAACCTTTTGTTCCTCTTTGCATCCAAAGATACCAAATATCTTGGTAATCTGCTTAATCCATGCTTCTATCTTAAGTGGCTCTAGCATTTCCAAAAACTCTAGCGGTCCCAACTCCTTGAATTGCTTAGCATTGACCAGCCATGAGTTGTCAATGTTTCCACCTGTATTTTAAACAGGAGTCTCCCTCGTTCGGTGTTGCATGAATTGTAAAAATCTCTTAAACATCCCATCATTCATCATGTTGCTTATCCTAGTTATTGATTGGTGGTGACTCAATGGTCGCATGTGCTCCATTGCTTATCTCAAAATTTTTAGATGTCATTCTCAAATACTGCAACAAAACAGGGGTTAATTAAAGAAATTGATATGCCACATATTATCCTTATATTCTGACCAACCAATTAAATAACAAATAAGCTTAGGTATGACACACTAGTGAAGGATTTACTCGTCTCTCCCCTCCCAGTTCCAATCCTAGATCTCCACTAGAGATCATATCCCTAAGCTCTAATACCAACTATGAAGCCCCCAAAATAGGTCCACACAACCCATTCTGAGTCGCCAAATACATGGTATAAAATTTAAATACAAACTTCAATTATACAACTATTAATTATCGTGTAAAATACGACAAAACATAAGTTGTGAGTTTTAATACAAATATTATCTTGTAGACAATATCCAAACTCAAATAAAGTCCTCATTATAATTATTGTTACACTATTTTGCAAAATAGTGAGTACTACTATAATAAACATCTTGAACCATTACTCCACTCCGCGACTAGTCCTAACTATATTCTCTCCTTCTGAGAAGAACAATGGAACCAAAAGGAAAAGGGTGAGCTCAACTAGCCCAATAAAGAATATTATGACTAAGATAATGTAGACCAAATTATCCTTAGTCCTCAACAAGGAAAAATCTGATAGAATACAATAGACAATAAGTTTTAGATCAACAACTGCAGCGAAAACAACAATCCATTAGAAGAGTTAAGTAGAGCATAATGTTTACTATCTTCTATGATTTAAAAGTCCATCATCAATATTTTATCCCTGTAACACCAATCAATAATTATTTCCAATCAATGAATTATCTATGCACTACGGGCCAAAGATAATCGTTTGTATCACCAGTGGTCATAATCATGGCAAACACGTGTCCATCTATTTACTACGGGGTAAATAGGACTTTCACCACAAACCTTAACTGTAACATTAAAGGTTATTATTATACCAATATACAATTCTTGGTCATAATCATACCAATCAACAATACATATTTACACTACGGGCCAAAGATAACTTTCAACACAATATAATCATGAGGATGATGACAATGATATAAATAATCAATCAAGTGAGATCAAGGATAAATATTAGATATTTATAATTCAATTTATCCAGAGTTCAAAAATGTCCAAATTGTTAACATGATAAATATTTGTGAAGTAGAATTCAAGAATGATATTCATGTATCAAAAATAATTTGGACAGAAAAAAATTAAATTCTGTTGTTAGCAGTACTCATGAATAGTACCCCGACATGAAAAGATTAAAATTTAATAAGAAAGTTCAGAACAATATTCCAGTGAAATGATATTAGATGAAACGCAAACCTTAAGGTATTTCTAATCATTTCAGGAATTATAGAAGTAATACTTACCATAGTAAGTTTAAATTTAGGAATATAAAATGAAATAATATCACTTACATAATATGGAGTATGAAAGAAAATGATATCTCTTACGAGTATGGAAGAAAATGAAAGTAGTATGCATACAAGCCAATCATGTATGATGATAAAGCATATACTTTGTAATCAATCTTATTTATTTATTAATAAAAGAATTATTTATTAAAGGCATTTAATTATCTAAATGGTGCTATTTTAATGATATGTGATAAACCCATAGTTTTAAGTAATACTTTTAGAATCATGATGAGATCATGCTAATGAGATTTAAATTCTTAGATATCTTAAAACAAAAATGTTCCCAATCAATGGATTACTAAAAGGGGATTAGTGAATCCGGATAGATTGGTACGTACATTGCTTACTCATTGGATGAGGATGATTGATCTCATGATCATTTGTGTGGAGACACTAAAGCAAGTATGTAGGTGCTTATTAGAGAATAAGTTCACTGAACATGACTCGCTAAGGAATACATAATGGAGTTTTACTTGCATGTCAATAGGAATTCCTGTAGTCATAGTAGTACAAGTGATCCTTAGATTTGAGATCATCATAGTATCTTATATATGATGAATTACACTTTGACTTATTCCTTAAGACTCTTAGGGTATATCAAAGGGTATGCTTGGGTGTAATAAGTTATATATGGAGATAATGAATGATCAATAAAGAATCTACCACTTCTAGTAAAAGAAGAGAAATGTCCTATGTGATTCGATAAATGACAACCCAAGAATCATTGTCCAAGGTGGAATGAAATTAGAAAGTAGTTTCAAATTTGCATTCATTAGGAGTTGTGCATTTAGGAATCAAAATACATATAATTAAATAAAATAAAACTTGACAGTAATTTCATGTCTTATATTTAATTGGGACATTGTATCCCGGAAGGATTGAATTGTACGCTAACTATTTACTCAAAGGTTCTTTTATGATTAATGTTGAAATCTATATTATCTGCAAAGTCGTTGATCGCTAGGGAGGCTTATCCCTATTGTAGAATAAATATTATTTATTTAAATAAATTAATAGTTTAATTTATTTTTTTAAATAAGATTAGAATTTTTCTAATTAATTTATTCACAACCGGTTTAATATGGAGAACCTAAAGGGTCACACCATAAAAGGAAGAATAATTATTTGAGAAGTTCATGGCGTAATTGTAATAATATATTAAGTATATTTAATTTAATCTATGGTGATAGAATAAATTAAATAGCTTAATATTTATTATTTAATATTTTGAAATATTAAATATAAATTAATAAGAGAAGTCTTATTAATATTATTACAATTATTATTATTTTAATTTCTAAAAGAGTTTAGGAATTAATTTAATATAAGTACTCTCATTTATTCCTAATAGGATTAGGAGGCAAAATTAGTTAAAGGAGTTTTATTAATTATCCCTAATAAGATTAGGGAGCCTATTTAATTAAATAAATAATACCTTATTTTAATTAAATAGGGTTACCTGATATCTTTATAAGAGGAGTCTTATATTAGATATCAATAATATGTAATTCCAATTGTTGCAGAGTACGCCCCTTTTTCTATAGAGATAAGAAAAACTAGGGTTTGAGTCAGTACACCCTTCTTATTAAAAATTCTTCTTTCTTGGTGGATCACCTCTAGAGGCCATACACTTGGGTGTCTAACATTGATCAAAGGAAGGAATCTACCCGGAGATTCAAGGATATCGCGGAGAAGTAGGAGGTGAACTCGTACGTGTGGAAGCTTGTATCTACAAGGGTATGATTCCATAACTTCTTATTCTTCGTTTTAATTAATAATATACATAAAGGATGATACGGGTAATTGGTTTGTGAAAAATTTTAAAATCTGATTTTATTTTGCTTCCGCTATTTTTACAATTTGATTGCTACTTTGATCTTCACAAAACCTTACAGTGGTATCAAAGCCATACTTTATGCGAATTATTAATTGTTTTGATTCCATATATGTATGGGTATGTATTTAGAATAATTTATTGGGCATAATTTATTGTATAAAATTATTATTTTATGAAAGTAAAAAAAATTTGTACTGTGTTACTTTCCATGATTTCTGTGGTATTTGATTTGAACAATGATTTCGCTATTTCAAAATAGGAGATTCTTCGGTTAATATATATATAGTAATCTGGATGCATGTGAATTACAGTACAGAACATATGAAAACATTATAATCATGGTTATTATAACATAATCATGCTCATGTACATGAATCACGTGAATCAACTTATATATATATATATATATATATATATATATATATATTAATCAATATATTGTAATAACCATAATATTTTCTTTGGTTCTTGAAAAATTGTGATTACAGTTCTCAATTTAACAGGTGGAACGGTTTGTATTCACACGCACGGATATTATATATTATACAATATTATATATATATATATATAGCAAGGATCAAGTGCATACCCTTATCTTACTAACTCATGCTCACTCCCTTTAGCGGCCGGACTTCGACGACGGTTCGGTTATCTGATAAATCGTCGCTCATACTTTTAGCGACGGACAACATATAGCATCGCTAAAAGTATGTATTTACTTGTATTTAATTGAAGAAGTCGTCATGGGTCCGCGTCGCTAAAGGGGTGTGAGCACTAAAGTAAGATAAGGGGTATATATATATATATTCTTAATAATTTTATAATTAAAATAAAGAGTTTATTTTAATCTGTAAATTGGATTTCATGCAACATAAAATTGCCCATTAAATAATATTCATATATATATGGAATGATTTTATTTATTGATACATATGATGATACGTATGATAATAAATGGGATTGATTATGGACTATTGACCAATGTGATTGGATTTATTTTGGTTGGATATTTGAATGAATGGGTTTTGTTAAATGGGGTCTGCGTACCTCGTCTTTTCTGGTTTTCTTCTTGATGTAAATTCTATCTCTCTCCTATGTACTTCCCCTTGACTGCTGATCAAGGTTTCTATTTAAATTAAATAGTTTGTGTAATAGGATTAGTTAGAATTTTTTTTGAAGAACCAGAGATGTGAAGCCCCAAAATTCGGGTATCTTCCAACCCGACAGATGGTGCTACACGGTACTACTATTCACACATACATTCAATTGAAATAACTCAAAAGAGTGAATATGTCTCATTTATATTCTAAAACAATATTCCCTTTCCCAAGTTCTTTATAACCATTACATATGTTCCTTGTCATAATATAAAATATTTATAACATTAATCCTATACTATTATATAGACAGTTCATTGGTCTACCTTAGCCTTTCCTTTATCCTTATTCGATCCTTCAGGTCATTCAATCTTAGCTGCATTCATATGGTTCAAGCAAGAGTGAGCATAACTAGCTCAGCAAGTATGACAATTTCAATAAACAACATGCTTGAATCATACAAATCGTATATCTTCTATAACTGAAGCAATAGTTATAAAGTACTATAGATAAATCAAAATAGTACTTCTTTTCCTTTAAAACATTTCAAAATGAACCACGTTCGTTTAACATCAATTTTGGTCCAAGACCTTGAGTATTTCATTCTTTTTTTGAAAAGGACAACCTGACACTAAGTCCGTAAGTTCGGTATATCTTACGAGCACGTCTAGGTGATCAGCTTATAGTACTCTATGTTGTATAACACTTCTTCTTTAAACGTATTTACGTTTAAGTTTTGGCAACCTCACGTACTTGTCGATTGATGACAAAACATTTGTTTATTCATACTCAGTCTTTCTTTGAAATCCATACCAAAATAGTTGGCAAAAGATAATAACTTTGATAACAATTCGAATGAACATAGACAAGGGTTAGAACACTTGCCTTTAGCATCTTCTACAGATTAAATACTTTTCCTTTTGAGTCTTTAAGGATTCTACAATGCATAATCTTGTAACATACCATATTAGGTCTTAATCAATCAGGTATAGTTCCTAACGTATCTTACCTTTCTTCTCAATTTAATCGTTCATTAGATTAGTTTAACATTGGTTACGATTATTGCATTGTTTTTATATTTACGTTCAAGTAATCGTTCGTCAACCTTTCGTTGTAATTCTTAAGGTTGTTATCATCCTTAAGAATGTTACTTTAAGTTCATTAAGGTTATAATTTACCTTCAATCAACTTCTACATTGTTTACATTCATAAGCTTTCTTTACTGTGTCTTATCTAGTGTTGGAGTTGTGGCGCCAACTTCATTATATACTTCTCTCGCTGCCGCTCGAATCTCCAGTAGCTTTTGCTCTCTGGCTGTTCTTTTTTGCTCAAGACAAATAGCCATATCTTTGTGGCGCCAATCTCCTGTAGGTTCTGGCCTTAGCATGGCGGCACAGCACCAGACTTTAAAGCCTTAGGTCATATTGCAATACCGCACCATGTGCCTCGATGCTTATGACAGTTTTCTTGCTTAGTGAACTTTTTGGGCTCATAAATTGTTCATTTTAAGTCTGAATTGGCTCGTTCAAAAGTCGTTAACTCACAAATCACATGAACTATGTGTTCTATAAGAATTTTACATTTTCAAATCTGGTAAAATAGAATTCACCGTTTAAGTCGGTTATTATGAAAACGATAAACGTTCGTGAACGTTTATACCTCGTTTCTTCGTTCTAAGTCAGAATTTGACCATTTTCGAGTCCGCAACTCTAAAATGCAAACTTAGACTATTCTCCATTAAAAACCAATGTTTTCGAGTTCAATGTTAACTTTTGAATTCCATTCCAAGAATTTCACGATTTCGACGATTATCCAGTGGGTTAGGGCTCGACTATGGTGCTGCGGTGCCAACTATAAAGCCTTGGGCCGCGCTGCAACGTCGGCCCTGAGCCTCAGGTGAATTTCACAGTTTTCTTCTTCTGTAAATTTTCTGGCCTCATAACCTATTCATTATAAGTCCGAATTGACTCGTTCAAAAGCCGTTAGCTCACATATCACATGTTTTACAATTTCATTTAAGAATCTTACATTTTCAAATCTGTTAACATGGAATTCACTGATTAAGTTCTTTATTACGAATTTGTTAAACGTTCGTGAATGTTCATAGCTCGTTTCTTCGTTCTAAGTCAGAATTTGACCATTTTTGAGTCTGCAACTTCAAAATACAAACTTAGACTATTCTCCATCGAAAACCAATGTTTCTGAGTTTAATGGTGACTTTTGACTTTCATTCCGAGAATTTAACGATTTTGACGATTATCGTCTAATCTCATAAATTTCGCCATAACTTCGTTACTTGAGATTTTTACACCATTTCAAATGGATTTCTTCCATTAACACATCATAGATCATCTAAGCGTACAAATGAAGATTTTAAACTTGTCCATCAACAACATAACAATTCTTCAATGTTCTTCATTAGTTCATAACTTTTATAATTATGATTCACTTATAACATGGTTTATTAAGGTTTAAGTCCGTTAATAACCATCCTTATACTCCTTATGGTTTATGCACCACCAATACTTGTAACATTCCAGAATTTTTAATTGTTATATTAAATATTTATTGAATTATTTAAGTATTTAATGGATGCGTTTATTGTTGAATAAATAATTGTTCAAATTTGATTCAATTTGGTTAACTATTGTTATATAAATAATTAAGGAAATTAATTATTTTATGATAATTTAATTTAATTATTAAGTTAGAGAGTTTTGATTAATTGAATTGTTATTCTTTTTATTTGAATTTGTACTTAAAAGGATGTGTTAGTTGATTAAATAAAGTTATAATTATATAGAAAATTATAATTTTGTGGTATTGATTTATGTGATGAAGTAATTTAATAAATTATTATTAGAATTAATTTAATTTAATAAAAGTTTGACAAATAATCTTTTATAAGTAGTTATTAAAATAACTTAAAGGAGTTTTAATTCAGTTTTGCCAAACAAGGCCTAATGCCTATTAAGTCTTTAATCTAATTGTGTTTTACCAAACAAGGCATAAGGATTAATTGATTAATTTTTTATTGGTTAGCCAAACAAGCCTTATGGCTCTTGGTTTTCAAAATAAAAAAATAACTGATGTCAGTCAAGTTAGTATTATATTATATAATTAATATATATTATATCTTATATGCGTTATATTCTAAGACGTAAGAATAGAAGAGAGAGGTAAGAGAGAAGAAAAGAAAAATTCAGAGGAAGAAGAAGAAGAGAAGAAAAAAAAACGTGAGAGAATCCTAGAGAATTGGGAGTGAAGAGGACAAAAGCTTGACAATCAAAGAGATAGTATCATCATCTTCTTCAAGGTATCATCCTATTTTTTTTAGTTTTAAAAGTTTAGTTTTTCTCTTCCCTAATTCTCTGTAGAATCTTTGTGTAAGGATAAATTGTTGTTGTTATGTGGCTTAATATGATATACTAATGATGTTTAAACTATTTTCATAAGTTATAGTCAATGAATTGATGATATGTATGTAATTTGTGAAGAAAAATATTTTTACAGAGAGTTTTTGTGAATATATATTGTTTGGTTTAAGGTAGAAATTAAGGGTTAATTATTTGTTTAGTTGATATATTGATTATTGAATGTGGTAGAGTATGTATAACCATTGATAAAGTGCTTTGAATTAACTATTTTGGTTGGAAAACAAAATCACAGTGTTTATTTTCATTAAAAACATAAAAAAGTGAGTTTTTATCAAAAACAGTGAAATTGTATGATTTAAATTAGTTGTTTATATTGTTTTATGAGTAGAAACATGTTTACAATCTTTGAACTATGTTTATGTGAAGTCTCTATAGGAATTACATGCTAATTAGGCTGTTAGAAAGGAACTTGTAGGCCAAAATTGGCTTTTGTTCATCTTGTTGTTGTCGGTCATTAGTCGAAGATCTGAGTTTAGCGCCATGATCTTGACCAAAGATTCTCAATTGTCGCATACCGCAATAAGGGTTTCATAGCTTAACTCTCGCGCCGCAATGCCATCACCGTATACCATGGCAAATATGACCACAAAAGATAAATTGTGGCGTCGCATCACGAAAGTTAGCGTAATGGCTTTGACAAAGGTACTTTTTTGTACTCAAAATTTGAAGGAATTGTTATGTGATAATAGTAGGAGTGTAAAATGTTGATTTCAGTATTTCTATACTATGAATGAGCCTGTTATTAACAATTAAATTATTTTGTAACTTGATTATGTGATTAAAAATCCAATTTTTACATGATGAACGTACTTAGTTATGTTTGTAAGGTGGTAATGACTAATTATGTCATGATGACATATGTTTATAGGATATTGTGATTTGAATTTTTTAGTTTAGCCCACGAGCAAGGCAAGTTCTCTAATCTATTTTCTTGTTGAAGCAATTATTGTTTCCAATTCGATTCCAATATAATGGTGCAAGATTTCTGAACTTTATTTTTATTGAGCAAGTTATTCTTGTATTTAACTTGTTGTTTAGCATGCACAATTATACATACTAATGTTGAACAATTTTATCGTTCAAATTGCTACGTATGCTTAGTATTCGATTTTAAATAACCTTGGCTTAACATTATTCAAGCAAAGTGTGTTATAGTTATTCAAGGTGTATGCTATTAGATTATTCCTAAAGCATGATTTTAATTTACCATGACGATTTAATTACGAGTATTCTATAGTATGATGTTATTAGTATTAATTCAACTAGTCCTATAGTTGATGATCGTTGAACTTCAAATTACCCTTGAAAGCTTATCCAAACCAAACTCTCTTTTGTGCGGACTTGTACTCTAAATACTGAGATAAACAACCCTATTATTAGGGGATAACTTATGCGTAGCGTTGAATGTTTGTGCACAATACATGGTATGAAGGGCTGATCCCCCTAAGTACGAGGAGTCCTTATAGTCTTATGACTGTTAAAGTTGGAGTTGAAAGATTACTCGCAACTGTGGACATAGTTCATGGTCTTATGACCCTTAGTTATGTTTATTCCATACTTTGGATTTCAGTTCCGGATTATCATTGTTAGAGTACTATCTAGTTTTGATGAGCCTATTCATTGGCAGTTATTATTGTTATTCATTTGTTGATTCATTATTTTATCTAGTGAGCAATTATTTTGCTCACTCTTGCATATTTATAAACTCATTGCAGCTAATGTGGACAAGGTAGATGAACCTTCAACTAGCAAAGGAAAGGGAAAATTGTACAAGTGATGCTGATTTGTACTTTTATTATTGTGATGATCTTAGACTTCTTAATAATGGTGTTATGTAATAATTTTAATTCCGCATTTGAATGATTGTATTTAAAGGTTAAACAACTTGGGAGATTTTTATTATGTCACCCTTTAATGGGAAAGGTTTTCATTATTCAATTTGATTATGATTGGGTAGTTAGATATGAATGTTTGATTAAGTGAACACAAAATCCTGTGGGAATGAAGTACCTGGGTTTGGGGGTGTCACAATACTCACTTCTCAATCATAACTATAATGATAAAATGGAGACTAATGGTTAAGGATTCATTACCTTTGGTGTTCTTAACTTGGTTCTTCTTCTTTTCTTCTTGAATTGGCAAGACACTTCTCACTTTTCTCTCAATGTGTTTATGCTAAGTTGTTGGTGGAAATTTGAACATGGCAAAAATGAACTAGCAACTCCTCTTATTTATAGGATTTTCAAAGTTAGGGCATAAGGGTCATTAAGCCCTTCCACCTCCTTACTTCCACCTCCTTACTATTCATTGCTTGACCTCCATAACACTTATCTCTTACTTGGCCACCAAGTTGGCTAGCCATAACTCACCATGGGGGCCCACATGGGTTGCTCCATGGGTTTCTTACCCGGAGCCCCATCGGTTTGATCCACGGGTTCGGTTCTTGGTTTGGGCTTAGGTTTTAACTACTTTGGGCTTTACCTTGGGCTTGTATTATTAATTCTTGGGCCTTAGCAAGTTTACACTTGGGTTTGCCCAATTCTTACACAAATCCTACAAGTCCATTATAATTAGCTTAAAGCTTTTAACGTATAATCTTTGTATTCTTCGCGTATAATAATTCGTATAATCATTCATCATATACGATATACTATCTTTCGTATACTAGCACAATACTTCGTATCATACTCGTATTCTTTGCTTCATATAATACTTGTTTATCATACGATCATCATTTATTCAATCTTTACTTAACATTCTCGAACTTAGTACGCAGTCAAAAAACTACGTTTGTCATAACTGAATTATTATTACATAATCCATCCTTCCTTATTATTCTACCATTATGTATTTTCCGGAAGTTCAAAAATAGTTTTTGAGCATAAATTGATGAATAATATTTTTCGGAGAATTTCTCGAAAAACTTTTATATTCATCTTGGAAATTTAAGCACTTTAATTCCTTTACGTAGCTAGAATACTACGATATTATGACACTTTTAGGTTATAGAACAACCTTCATCTTGTTTACTCATTATAATAACATATATTATAATTTTATTCATTACTAAATTAAATAAAAATTATTTTACAATTAATCTGATTGTCTCTGTCGTTACAAATATAATGGAAGTTGGGGTAATGTTCACTGCACAAGGCACTAGTGCCCCTCTAAACTCCATACCGATGATAAACTGCCAATCCATCGGCGTCATTATCACTTCCCAGTCTAGCAAATGGAGAGACTGAGTCTGGTGAAACCATCGCTCAGACAATGCCATGAGGTAACTCCAGGGATAACAATGGGGGAGGATGGAAAAGAACGCCTCAAAGCCCCAACCATGCACAATCTCTCGATACTCTAGATGAAGAGTCTGATATAGAGAGTGTATGCTGAACCAGTTCCCTCGAGGCTTCATAAAGCCAGGAACCTACATCACAAATTCAAATCAACATCAGAACCTTTGCTCCTCGTCAATAGGAAAAAGGAAGATCAGACGTATCTTTTACCTCGTTCACATGCAAGTAGGCCGAGGGGTGGTGACTCAAATCATCCAGTAGCTCTAGATTCGTCATATTTATGGATGGCAATTCTCTACGGGGAATAGAAGCAGCAGGAGCGAAAGCTGCAACCGGTGCATCCTCCTCCTCATCCTCAACATCCGGTACCTCAACCTAGATAGGACGAATCACTCCCTCCACCAACCGACAAGGATGTCGAGCTGGACAAGGTCGAGGCATATCAGAAGCTCTCATCCTCATGCCTGAAGAGGTTTTACGGGAGCTACTTGGCTGGTCTAGATCCATAGTATCTGGACAAAAGTCTCCAAATCATCACAAAAAGGGTGTGGTAACTTCTAACCTAGAGCTTTTCAAATGCATTTTATGTCTATATGTATGCATGTATTACTTTAACATATACATACAGTAGAGTTAAAAATGTATGTTCATTCAATGCCTAGACTCTTAGAAAAATTTCACCAGAGTTTCCTTTGTAAAAAGGACTATCCACATGCACATAGGCATGACTAGGTGGCCATTTAGTAGCACACCAATCCACAGTCATATACATCCTACATGTATAAAAACATCAAAGTCATAATCTGTAAGGGTAGTTTAATTACCAAGATTACTTTATTTTACAACCTTTGCTCATTTTTCCTCAAATAGGATAAGAAATAGCAGAAAAAGGTGCCAATTTGACTATTTCAAAAGTCAAATTTTTTCACATCACTATGTTCAGCATGGTTAAATACTAACATTTACTATGTTGAATATTTTTTATCAAGTCATATGAGTATGCATATTCACTACTATGTGTTTATATTTTTTATCAACTCATTTTCAAACAGATAAAATTGGAAAAGAAGACAAGCATACATTACTAGGATAGTGTAGAACACTTGTACGGTGTCAGATTATACAGAAAACAGCCCGAACTCGGTAGATCTGAAGAGGAACTCTCGGATTCTCTGTGTGGCACAACTTAAAAATAACCTGTGAAAGGGAAATGACCATCAAATACACCCATGGATGGCCATAGGTGTATCTACGGCGACCGTAAGTCTACCTGCAGTTGTCCTAGGTGGGTCCCACCCCTCTAGATCGATCCAATTTGAGTTGCAAAGGAGGTCCCACAAGCTAAAAAAGTCAAATTAGGAAAAAAGACGCTACGCGATTAAGCGAAAAATCCTAAAATCCTAATATTTAGAGACCAAACTGCGGGTCTACACATCACTAATTGGTATTCGCCCAAACACAGGGTTCACAACACTGATGATCATAGCTATTGAAAACTACATTTGGCAATACTTCACAAAGGTCCAGTGCCATCAAATTGTGGTTGTGATTCCAGTTGCAACCATACATTTTATCAAAAAAACCTTTCCCCATCAGGGATTTCATACAACTTCAGCCATTATCAAGTAAATTCAGCGAAGCATCAGAGGTGGTCCGATGATGTTAACCGTTGAAGCACATTTCAACGAAGGTCAAGCAGCCTTGACGTTATTCAGCCTTATGTATCTCTGAACAACAATATTCCGGAAAGGTATTACACACCTCAATCAGATGCTCGGATGGAAAGTTATGAAGGTTCAAGTGGATAACGCATTGTATGTGTTCACGTACTTCGAGACAATGAGGCCCATAGAGTCAGGGGCACCCCGGGTAGCTGCGAGTGGACCTGTGGCTCCCTCCTCTATAAATAGAGGGCTTGGGGTGGCCATTTTAGAGAGAAAAAGCGAGGAAGCCCTATCCATTTTACTCTGTACACACTTTAAACTAAAGGCTTTCTTTTTCCAAACACTTATGAGCTTGTGTTTTGCTATATTTAACCAGTGGAAAACGAGTATTCATTCACTAAAAAGTCATCTGAAGTCTTCTTGGTAACCTAGTGTAAGACATCTCAGATTTCTTAAGCCTTTTTCCCACTTCCATCCATACATACTTATTCACGTTGAGAGTCTTGTTGTGTGTGTATGCCCGGATCGTCGATCCGTGGCTTTTATTGCTTTTGTATATATATAAATACTTTTATGTGTGTGTGTGTGTCTATATATATATATATATATATTATCAAACTATGCTTCGATTAAGCCCGAATATAATATTCAGAGAGTTTACTGCTTTCACATATATATAATTACATATATATATCTCATGTCGTCAAACTCTATTTGATTGAGCCTGGATTTACATTTGGTGCATTTATTACTTATATATATATATATATATATATATATATATATATATATATATAACTGTTTATTAGCCTGCGGTTAAGATTTGCCTAAATCTGGCTATTCTTAATTTAATCGGTTCATGGTGACTAAACTAGAATCGTTAAAGCTGGAATGCTTAGATTTACTCAAATCTAATTCATTTTCTAGCTTTTGCTACGGGCTAGATTTGTTCCAATATGGCCATTTCACATTTTAACCAGTTCATGGTGACTAAATTGGAACTGATGAAGCTGAAATGGTTTAGATTTCTTTAAATCTAGTTCTTGTTTTAGCTTTTGTACATATTGCTTTATCATGTGAGCATAGGAATCATGTGATCACAGATTCAATTCTTAAATCTAGATTCGGTTCCCGTGATGGACATTTTCAGCTACAGCCAGCTTGTAAATTATTCACGGTGTCTGAATTTCCTTATTTGGCTCTCATGCTCACAAGGAGTTCGGCACTGCTATGTATCTTATTTTCTCGAAGATGCTTCGCATCTCAAAAATAATAAAAGAAAATAAGCCGAACACATAATAAAATGGAAGTATCAAAGGCCTCAACTACTATTGAGCATAAGGCTTTGAAAAACCTATTTTACAAAATGTCACTGCCATATCTCGTTAAAACTGAAATTTTATACAAATATCAAACCCTTTGTATATAGGTGCAAATGAGGCATAGCACTACTTCTAGACAAATGTATGTAGACCTACACACACACATTCAGATAAAAGTTTAAATTAAAAAGTGGCGATAACCGTGTCACCATGGAAGTCGGGGGGTGCCTAACACCTTCCCTCCGCTTAATCAAGCCCACGGACCCTAAAGAATTTTAGGTTTTATAGACCAATTATACAGTGTCACATCACTAGGTCTATGTGCAAACCATTTCTTGTAAATTTTGCCATAACTTTGTTACTTGAGATTTTTACACCATTCCAAATGGATTCATCCCATTAACACAACATATATTATCTAAGTCTATACATTATGGTTTTAAACTTGTCCATCAACAACAACATTATAATTCTCCAATGTCTTTCGTTGGTTCATAACTTTTATACTTATGATTCACTTTCAACATGGTTTATTAAAGTTTAAGTCTTCTACCAACCATCCTTGTTCCTTCTTATCATACATACTCCATCAATACTCACTTCTCTATCAAATGAAGAGATGGAGAACCATGGTTTAGGATGCTTACCCTTGATGTTCTTGCTTGGTTCTTCTTCTTCCTCTTGTTTTAGCAAAACTAGCTTTTACTTTTCTGTCTCAATATAAGCTCTAGATGTTGGTGGAAAATAAACAACCAACAAATGAAGACAAAGCTCTCATATTTATAGGAAATACAAAATTAGGGTATAATAGACATTAAATCATCCCACTTCCTTTCTCCACTTCCTTGTTATTCCTTTCTTGGCCATCACACATCTTATCCCTTGCTTGGCCACCACACATGGCCAGTCATGACTCACCTATGGGGCCCACATAGGTTGCCCCATGGGTTTTTCTTATCCGGTAACCCATTGGTTCGATCCATGGATCCGATTCTTGGTTTGGGCTTATATTTTAATAACTTTAGCTTAACATTTGGGCTTGCATTTCATATCATTGGGCTTTAACATTATTTCATTTCGGCTTGTAAAATTCCTACACAAATCCTACAAGTTCATTATAATTAGCTTAATGCTTATAACTTATAGTCTACGTATTCTTCTTGTATCCTAGTTCGTATAATCATTAATCATATACGACATACCATCTTTCATACATACTTGTATAATACCTCGTATCATACTCATATTCATTACCTCGTATAATACTTACGTATCATACGATAATCATTTATTCAATCTTCACTTTCCCTAACGTTCTCGAATTTAGTACGCAGAAAAAAAAATGCGTTTGTCATACTTGAATTATTATTACATAATCCATCCTTCCTTATTATTCTATCGTTACGTATTTCTCGGAAGTTCAAAAATAATTCCCGAGCAGATATTGATGAATAGTGTTTTTTGGAAAATTTCTCGGAAAACTTTTATTTTTGTCTTGGAAATTCAAACACTTTAATTCCTTCACGTAGCCAAAATACTACGATATTATAACATTCTTAGGTTATAGAATAACATTCATCTTGCTTACTCATTATAATATAACTTTATTCATTATTTAATCAAATAAAATTATTTTACAAATAATCTGATTTTCTCGGTCGTTACATTCACCCCTCCTTATAAGGATTATGTCCCTAGAATCTTGCTTGAAATATTAAACAAATAACTGAGGATAATTCTTCCTCATCTTTTCTTCAAGTTCCCACGTTGCTTCTTCGGCATCGTGGTTCTTCCATAACACCTTTAGTTAAGGTATTACTTTGTTCCTCAGAACTTGCTCTTTTCTATCGATGATTTGAATTGGCATCTATTCGTACGTTAAGTCCTTCTCAATATGAATAGGCTCATACTCTATTACGTGCTTATAATCTGGCTTATAAGGATGTAACACCAATACATGAAATACATTATGTATTCGTTCTAAGTCTGGAGGCAATGCTATCATATAAGCTACCTCTCCTACCCTTTTTAATATCTCAAAAGGTCCTATAAACCTTGGATTTAACTTTCCCTTCTTTCCAAAATGTATCTTTCCTTTTCAGGGAGATACCTTTAGAAATACATACGAGCCTACTTCAAACTCTCGGTTTACTCGATGCAAATCCGCAAACTTCTTCTATTTGTCTTGAGCTGCTACTAGACGCATTCGTATTAGCTTGACTATATCCGCTATTTACTGCACCAATTCAGGTCCTAGCATTCGGCGTTCTCCACTTCGTCCCAACACAATGGTGTTCTGCACTTTCTTTCGTACAAAGCTTCATAAGGTGGCATGCCTATGCTCGCATAATAACTGTTGTTATACACAAACTCTACTAAAGGTAGATGATCATCCCAACTACCCTTGAAATCCATGACGCAAGATCTCAACATATCTTCTAGCGTCTGTATTGTCCTTTCGCTCTGCCCATTGGTTTGTGGATGATACGATGTACTTAACTTCAACTGCGTTCCCAACTGTTATTGTAGACTTCACCAAAAGTTTGATGTGAATCGTGGGTCACGATTTGACACTATCAAAACTGGTACTCCATGTCTGGAAATAATTTCCTTAACATAAAATTTAGCTAGTTGATCTAAGTTAAACTTGACTCTTATTGGCAAAAAGTGAGCCAACTTCGTCAACCGGTCCACTATTACCCAAATAGCTTCATACCCTTTCTGTGTAATCGGAAGTCCCACCACAAAGTCCATCATGAAATGCTCCCACTTCCACTCCGGAATCTCCAATGACTGTAACAAGCCACTTGGTCGTTGATGTTTGACCTTAACTTTTTGACAAGTTAAACACCTACTCGCATATTCAGCTATCTCTCTCTTCATGTTCGGACATGAAAAACTCTGTCGAAGGTCTTAATACATCGTAGTAATACCAGGATGAATCGAGTACCTGGAACTATGAGCCTCTTGTACACTTCCTCCTTTAATTCTGTCTCATTCGGAACCCAAATTCTTCCTTCAAATCCTAATAATCCCTCATTATCAAGACTATACTTTATATCTTTTTCATTTGCTAGTCGCTTCTTCATCTGGTCACACTCATCCGTTCTGAGTTATACCTCCTTGACTCTTTCTACAATGGTAGATCGAATCTCCGTTATAAACAATCTCTGTCCCGATTCACTTGGTAACTTCACCTCCAACTCCATTCTAGCCATCTCTGTTATTAACTCAGTTTGAGCCGTTAACATAGACAACCTTTCCCGATCCTTCCTACTTAAGGCGTTGGCCACTACATTGGCTTTTTCGGGGTGATACAGGATATCGCATTCGTAATCCTTTATCAACTCCAGCCATCTCCTTTGTCTCATATTTAAGTCCTTTTGTGTGAAGATATATTTTAGACTCTTATGGTCCGTGTATATCTCACATTTCTCTTCATATAAGTAATGCCTCCATATCTTTAAGGCAAATACTACCGCGGCCAGTTCCAGATCATGAGTAGGATAAGCTTTCTCATAATCCATTAACTGTCGTGATGCATATGCAATTACCTTGCCATGTTGCATGAGCACACAACCAAGTCCTCTATGTGAAGCATCGCTATAAACTACGAAATTTCATGTATCATCGGGTAATGACAATATAGGTGCTTCACTCAACCTTTTCTTCAGTTCTTGAAAACTGTCTTCACACTTCTCAGTCTATACGTACTTCACTGTCTTCCTTGTCAAATTAGTCAACGGAGTAGCTATCTTAGAAAAATCTTGGATAAATCTTCGATAGTATCCCACTAACCCGAGGAAACTTCGTACCTCAGTCGGTGTTTTCGGTTGTTCCCAATTCATTACTGCTTCCACCTTCGCTGGATCCACTGAAATTCCATCCCGGTCGATAACATGTCCTAAAAATTATACCCTTTCTAGCCAAAATTCACACTTTGTGAATTTTGCATATAACATCTCCTTCCTTAGTGTCTCCAACGTTATCCTTAGGTGTTCAGCATGATCTTCTGGCGTCTTAGAATAGACTAGAATATCATAGATAAACACTACGACGAACTTGTCAAAATATTGTTTGAACACTCTGTTCATCATATCCATAAATGCAGCTGGTGCATTCGTCAACCCAAATGACATCACCAGAAACTCATAATGGTCGTAACGAGTTATGAATGCTGTCTTAGGTACATCCTCCTTTCTAACCTTCAACTGATGATACCCCGTTCGCAAATCTTGTAATAACCCAATATTTTCAATAAGAAATTTTTGCTTATAAATTTTTTTATATATATTTAAGGATGGGAATATATGCAAAGTAAAGTATATGTATATATGTGATAGATAAAATTATTTATTACATGAATAATTATAAATAACTCCTTTCTAAGGAATTATTGATCATTATAGATTATATTCTTATAATAAATTAATTTGGTAATAAAGATAGTTATTATTTATTTTCCGTGAATATATGATTATTGTATATATGATATGATTATTAGAATTATTATGAGAGATGTAATACCGAGAATTTCTATGACTTATGAATATGTTAATGGAAATAAATATTTATTCGAATATAAATGGTTTTGAGATAAGTTAACTCAATTATATTAAATAATTGAATAATGGAAGAATATGTGGAGTTTGTGATGGACTCGTGGAAAGCTTTGTGTGTCACGATGATGGGAAATATTAATAATAAAATTAATTAACGAAGGAATTACCAAGTGAGCAATTAAGAAATGTTAATTGTTAATGGTTATATCAATTAAATATTTATGGTGATTAATTAATAAATTGTGATTATTAATTGTTATTGTGAGTAAAGCAAATTGTATAACTAGGGTATGTATTATTTATTTAATTCATGTGTGCCAAGTATGTAGCAATGTTCAAATTACTTTACATTAAGAAGAGTGTGAAATGTGACACCTAATAATAACTATATTATATACCATAGAAATTATATAATAAGATTATATTGAATGTTATGTGCAAATGTGTAATAATTAAATAGATTATATATATGGAATGCAACTATAATATATAGTGTAATGTGGTATTTATGTGACTATACTATAGATAGTAACCATATATTAAGATTTATTGAAACTATATGATATGAATACACCATGAAAGGTGTATGTGGCTATATGTATGTGGGTATTTATTAAGATAATATACCATGATCAGATTGTAAACTATTATTTTAATAAAGTATACCGGTGTGGTAAAATATACATGTATGTTACACTTTCATATTACATCTACTACCTTGAAATATTAATTATGTAAATCATATCGTGACATTAAATTATAACTAATGAATGGTTGATATGGGTATACTATATAACATAAGAGTAGGAAATTGTATAAGTGTTACGAGATTACTAAGTATTTGGGTTGTCCCAAATTTAGTGTCCAAAATGCTCCTTATTTTCACATTCACGTGAACTACCAAAAAGGGTAAGGCCTATTATCCCTTCCTTCTTCCAAGCTCAAGCTAGCAATCTAGGTGATGATTATGGGGGGGAGTGGGAATGATGATGGATTCCAACTACCAATTACCAACTCCTTGTTAACCATCATGTAATCTAACTTTCTCATTGGTATAATTTGATGAACATATGCATTATCTGTGTATTAGATTTTCTATAAATATGAACTCTCTTTCTCTAAATTCCATTGCTGAGAATTTCTAAGGAGTGGGATTGAAAGCTTAGATAATGTGACTGATTATATACATATTAGTAGAAGGAGTGTGATTTGGCAAGCAAATTGCAAAGGTATAAAAATCTTTCCCGTTCTTCATTTTCAGTTTCTGTTAAAATTTCCATTCTTGAAATTTCAATTTCTTAATTATATGGAATTAGATGATGATGATGAGGTTGAGTAATGTTTAATTAGTTGTTATATGATCATACAAACATGTTTAAACTGATATATGGATGTTTAGAATCAAGTTTGTTTATAATTTGTGTGGTTGGGCTAAAGTTCTGCCAAAGCGATCGTTTTAGCTCGAACCGTGTACTGCAAATTGCTTGTCCGGATTTACAATCGAGGCGCAAAGATAGTCACGCTTTAATCATACCGCTTTTTGCTTTCTGTTAAAAATCTGATCAATGTTAGTCAATTATTATAACTTAAGCTAGCATGCAAATATGTGTATTGTGTATATATAGGTATAGTTAACCTAATGAGAGCATGTTTAGATTAGCATACATGATTAACGAAGGTGTAGAGTTTAAAATGGAATTAGGACTTTAGAAAGGAACTTGAGATGTATGTATGCTATGTTCATATACTGACTTTGCAAGCATGTTGGTATGATTTAGAAAGGCATGAATAACCTGTTAACTTGTGTTTATAGGATTCATAGCTCATGACCACTTTACTTAGGATTTGTATTAAAGAAGTTGTTTAACTTAGTATTGTGAGCTAACATGCATAGCTTGACTACATATGATTAAAGCCTTTAGAGTTGCCTTGTATGTGTTAAATTACCTTGTTCAAGTTTAAAATAGTTTTAAAAGCAAACTTGAACATATTTTCAAAACATAGTTGCATCACATAAATATCTAGATTCTAAAGGGTTGAGATGTCATGTTATGTCTATAATATCCCTATACATGATCCATATGTGTTGAACATGTAGAACCTACTAGTAAAGTTACTAATGAAAATACAAACTTTGCATACGAATGTTAACATACTACTTTGGAAGTTAGAATCTGACTTTTGTGATCACGTTTGATGATACTCTTAGACTCGCTCATGTAACTTGAACATATATATATACCATACTTGCATATCATAATTCAAGTAAAGCTTAAACAAGGCATATTTCCAACCAAAACGATGTTAATTACACATATGTGATATGAATACTCACAAACATGCTTAATGTGAGTTATATGACTATCTTGTGTATTTAGAAGGCAAACATGTTAGACTTTGTGGTTTCATGACCACGAATGTCCTTAACTTGTTGAAATGTTTAACTTGGAATTATATTATGAAAGAAGGGAATTAGATTAACTTGAGAAGCATGAAAAAGACCATTAACATGACAAAATATATTATGTATGAATGTTGTGTGCGAGCGGGATATAAACCACAAGGCAAAGAATGAGTCTTGGCTTGCAGGAGGAGGATTAGCAATTACTGCATTCGATCCTGAGCTTAGCCATGGTGTAGTCACTTGCCATCTCGAATTTGAAATTATGTAATCTGATTTTTTTTTTGACAGTTAACTTGTAGGATGCCTATATTGCTAGAGATGGTTTAAAACCTACTGATACATATATATATATATATATATATATATATATATGTGAGGACTAAGTAATAAGATAGTGTTTCTTTAGATAATGAAAGTTCATGGGTGAAAATACCTTAAACTTGAGCACTCTTAATTGCTTATGACATGACTAGTTACTTCATTTCGTGATAAACATATAGGATGATTTTGTACCATATGTGCATACTTGAATCATGTCGAGCTTGATTAACAAATGTGTTAGCTAATGAGCATCGTATACTTATAATACGCTATAAATAGGATTCGTGAGTGTTGATTCATTAAATGTGGATAATCTATGCTTAAGGAAAGTTTCCTATACTTACTCCATTTATTATTGAGCAAGTATCCTACCTTTGCATTTCCTTTATGTAATGGACATGAGTAAGAAAGTTTAAGAATTATATTATTATTATACTAGATTATTAACCATATTGTTATATACGTTATATCCGATTATTGATTATCAACATGGTACTATATTGTAATTCGATATATATATATATATATATATATATATATATATATATATATATATATATTCTGCTCATTAATTTCTAAATATGGCTATTCAAGTGTCCCCACTTGGATAATCATTGTATTTAATCTCATGTTGATATATATATATATATATATATATATATATATATATATATACGTCTAAGCTATTTGACCATCCAGACACAGAATTAGAAATATCGTTGAATATGATAAAACCTTTTTATATCCAATCAAATTGTTTTGGTTCGGATTCCAAACTAAGTATGAACATCCCGATCAAGGGAAAACTTTTATGCGCCCAAGGCGGACAGAGTGAACGATAATATCGTTCTTGCATGTAGTATTGATCAATACAGGGCATAACGGGCTGATCACCCCCCGTGCCCGTAAGTTATGACGTTTTGCAGATGAAGTTCTGCTAAACCTATTCGAAAATTGAGAATAATGTTCATAGTATGTCACCTTAACCCTATTTATAGTCAATACGTAGTTTCAAAAATTTGATAGAGAGTTGTTATGATATTATTATCAGTTCAGATTACTTCACAACCATTGATTTATTATAGAAGGGTAGTACAAAGAAAATATTTAGTCCTTTCAGCTAATAATTATAATTTTTATTACTTGTTGGGCACTCAAATGCTCATCCTTGCTTAAATTAAATGTTTTCAGTCAAGTATGATCAACCAGAGGGCTCTACCAGGAACAAAGGGAAAGGAAAGCTGTCAGAATAAGTTGTGTTATCTTATGTAATACTTAGCTAGACTTAAATAAGATGATGATATTTATTATCTATCATATAATGAAATATTTTAAGGTCGCGTAGTTGGGATTCAGACTCTGATATATAAATTAAGTTTAATATTTATATTATTGTTATTATTATTAGTATTATTCCGCTCATAGAAATGGTATCGTGAAGCACCGAGTTTGGGTTTCAAGTACCTGAATTTGGGGGCGTCACAAATCTATTTTAGAAAAATAATTTGCCCTTTTAACTGATCAAAAAGATCATCGATCCTGAGCAATGGGTATTTATTCTTTATCGTTAACTTGTTCAACTCTCGGTAGTCGATACGAAGTCTTAACGATTCATCCTTCTTCTTCACAAACAGTACCGGTGCTCCCTACGGCAAAAAACTCAGTTGTATGTATTTTTTATCTAATAGTTCTTATAGTTAAGCCATCAGCTCCTTCATCTCTACTGGCGCCATTCGATACGGTGCCCGTGAAACTGGTGTTGCTCCTGGCACAATATCAATTATGAATTCAATCTCCCTATCTGGCGGAAGACCTGGTAATTCGCTTAGAAATACATCCCCAAATTATTTGACTATAGGTATTTGTTCCATCGTTGCTCCCACTCTCTGGGTATCGACAACATGACACAAATAACCCACACATTCCTTCCTCAACAATTTCCTAGTTTGTGTCATAGTAAGACATCACAAACGTCCCAACGATTTATTACCGTAAAACACTATACGAGGATGTCTTAACGTTCTACTATTTACACACTTCTTTTGGCAATCTATTATTGCACCATGGTTAAACAACCAATCCATCTCAAGAATTACATCGAATTCTCCCAACTTTATCGGTATCAAATCTACCGATAATTTACAACCTCGTATATTTACACAACAACTCCTATGAATGTTTTCAATAGGAATTATTTCTTCGTTTGCTACCTTGATAAACAAAGGTACAGGCAATCTTTCGGGAAGAAATTCTAACCGTTTAGCAAAATCACATGCTATAAAAGAATAAGTAGCACCCGAATCAAACAACACATAAGCATTTATATCGTTGCTCGGGATAATACCTGCAACTATATCCCCTGATGCAACTGCATCTTGCACCGTCATGTTAAAGGTGCGGGCCATCAGCCTACTCGTCTGAACTGGACCACTAATAGCTAACTTACCACTATTAGTGCCCTTATTCCTGTTCGTCCCCTTTTTTGGGTAGTTCTTCGCTATGTGATCAGCTGATCCACATACGAAGAATCCATGGTTCTTCTTCAAACTTAAATAATTAGGCAAAATATGCCCCTCCTGTCCATAATTGTAACACACTGACTTTCCCTTGAGACAGACTCTTAAATGAGTCTTCCCACAATTCTTGCACGCCTCTATCCTCTTCTTAGGATCTCCTTGCTTTACTCCGGTATTCCCAGAGTTAAAACCCTTCTTTTTTTGGCTATTGCCACTACCACTGGCTCCCTTGATTTTCACTCTCCCATCTACCTTATTCTTATTTTTCTTCTCCCTGTGGTATTGGCTTAAAGCCTCATTCCCACCCTCGGCGATTATCGCCTTCTCCAGAATGGTTCCAAAGGAAGTACTTTGAAACACTGATATCCGGCTGTAGAGCCAGGTGTCGACGTCGAGATTTTTGAGTGTCCCTTTTCGTTACTTGTTCTTTGGTGTTCTCATATTAATGTGAGATTTGTTTGAAAAAATAAGTGACAAAAGTCCGACATGTATAATGTCGACGATTTGACTTTAAGAGTCGCCAGTTAGTGTATTTAACTGGTTGCACCAACACAACCGAAAAAGGTTTGCACATTGACCCAGTGTTTTGACACTGCTAGACGGGTCTATGAAACCGAGATTCATTTTAGGTCCGGGGGCTTGATTATGTGGAGGGAAGGTGTTAGCCACCCCCTGACATCCGTGTTACCACGGTGACCGCCACTTTTCAAAGAAATTGTTATATGAATGTGTGTGTGTGTATGGATCAATGTGCAATTATTTGAAAGTAGTGTGAGGCCTCGTTCGCACCTATGTACACAAGGTTTGAATTTTATATAAAAAAAATCAGTTTTAACCAAGATATATCAATGACGTTTTGTAAAAGAGGTTTTTCAAACCCTGTGCTCAATAAGAATTGAGACCTTTTCATACTTCCATTTTATTATTAAATGTTCGGCTTGTTTGCTTTTATTTTCGAGATCGAAGCATTCTAGAAAAAATAATATACTGTGAAGATCGAACTCCTCATGGGCATGACAACCATCCAAGGAAATTTAGACACCAGTAAAATAATATACAGTGTAACCACAAATGAAAAATGTCCATCATGGGAACCGAATCTAGATTCATAGAACCGAAACTCATGATCACATGATTCCTAGGCTCACATGATACTTGCAATTTTATGGAAAGCGATGGCGATTATATATATATAAAAGTCGTATATATATATATATATATATATATATATATATATACATATATGATCAACCATCACGAAGCAACTCCATGGGGGATCGAAAATGTAAATATATAAAAGCGGTAAATATATATATATATATATATATATATATATATATATGGACATGATCAACCACCACGAAGTAAACTCCAGGTGGGACGAAATGTAAATAAAGCTGTAAAAGCGATCAACTGCCACGAAGTAAACTCCAGGCAGGACGAAATGTAAATAAAGCTGTAAAAGGCCATAAAGTAAACTCCAGGTCAGACAGGAATGTAAATATATATATATATATATGTACAAATATATATATAAAAGCAGTAAACACACCGGATGTGAATCCAGGCTCATCGGATATGTCCGACAACAATTATATATATAATTATATATATATATAAAAGCAATTAAACGCACCGGATATAAAATTCAGGCTCATCAAACAGAGTCTGACCACAGTTTATATATATAAGTATATATATATAAGTATATATATATATATGTATATATATATATAAGCAATTAAACTCTCCAGACCAAAGTCTAGGCTCAATCGAGACATAACTCAATAATGTTAGTCCATATATGAAATATATACATATATATAAGTATATATATACAGACAGAAATGAAAACCACGGACCGAAGTCCGGGGAAACACACTCACACGACTCTCAACATGTAGAACAGTGTGTGCTAATATGTGAAGAAGGCTTTATAGAATATAAGAAGGCTTACAGTGGGTTGCCAAAGTTGACTTCTATGACTTTAAATGGATAAACACTCAGCTCCCGTGGGATAAAAGATAGCTATATGTGAGCTAACTAGTGTTTAGAAGTGAGGAAACACTCAAAAGATATGTATGCAGAGTAAAATGGACAGGGTTTCCTTGCCTTTTTCCCTCTCTCTTCTCCTCAAATGGCTGACCCCAAGGTTTATATATATAGACGGATGGCCGCAGGTACACCTGCGGCTGGTCGTGATGCATCCAAGCCTTGCGAGTCCCGTCATCTCGTAGTACGTGCACTCATGCACTGTAATGTCCGCTTGAACTTGTAGAACTTCAATTCGAGCATCCGAACGAGGTATATCTAACCTTCTTCGGACCGCTTATGTCGAGAGTTACGCAATGACATGAATTAGAGGTTGTACGAAGTTAGAAAGAGGGGTCTATGCCCATAGTCTTCAAGCTTCAAATTCTATCCAAAGTACTGCCATGCGTAATAGTCACTCGGGATTGTCAATCCTCGGCTCTTGTGGGACATTATTGTATGTATGTATGTATTAAGTGTTGAGACGACGTGCCATTGTCGAAGGAACAAGATGACGTTTGACTCCTCGCCGGGGTTATCTCCGGTTTAAGCGAAAAGTAGACGTTGCTCAGGGTTACATCTGAGATTGGACTACTTGTTGGTATGCCGTGATATCATCTTGTTGAGATGGTAAGATGATGTTGTGACTCCTCACTGGGATTATTGCCGGTTTAAGCGGAAAGCAGACGTTGCTCAGGGTTACATCTAAGATTGGACTGCTGCTTGTTTGTATGTATCACTGTCATCTGTGGATGTTCCTGTCTGCCCGTTGTCATCTCCAGGTCTGAGGTGTGTGTTCCTCGATAGGATGTCTGAGGTTGAAGCTGATTGCATATGTTTGAAACAAGCATTTCCGGGGTTATCGCCGGAATTACAATGGCATCTCTTGGGACTATCACCAAGGATGGGGTTGCTACTCCCAGTGTTTCTCTGGGATTGGAACTGAGCATCGTGGCAGTGTTGTTGCCAGTCTTTTGATTTGCATATCTCAGGGTTATCTCTGAGATTGAAAATGACATTCCCGGTGTGTGTTTCGGGTTTGAGATGATGTCCCCGGTTTGTGTTTCGGGTTGGAACTGAACTTCCGGTAGTATCCGGAATGGATGTAAGCTGTCTTTCAGGGTTATCTCCAAAAGACGAATCTACCTTCCTGCAATATTAGTAATAGGAGTGCAGAAAATTTCGAGTGTCTACAGATGTCCCTCTTTATCATATTCATGCAATGCAAGGCATTGATAGGATAAAGAAGACTAGACACTTGAAATGCAAGCAAGATAAACATGATGCTATATGCAGCAACATGATGCAAATGCATATAGAATGCATGAATGATTGTCAGGAAATCCTGCTGGGATGACAATCAGTGATGGCTTGGCCATGCGATCCAAGTTTCCAAGGATGTCGACGTTGGGGCTATCACCAAAGTCTTGAATCCTAGACACTGGCTTATATTCCATAGAGGTACCTCTTATGTGTAAGAGATCTGTGGGGATAAAGATTTATCTGTTTGAGGATGTGTATAACATATTCCCTCATTCTGTTAGAGTTACTGCCAACAGTTTGTTGTTATCAGGGTTGCCTGATCTTTGCTGATGTGTGTATCACCGGATAAATCCTTGCTGGATGCATTGTCAAGGCTGCTTGACCTTCATTGATGTATGTGTCAATGGTAGCATTGCGTTGTAGCCCCCGCCGGGGAAGGTTGCTTCGATGGGTTTACTTGCCATCGGCTGACATGATGTCAAGGCTGCTTGACCTTCATTGATGTGTGTTTCAATGGTTGCATTGCGTTGTAACCCCCGTCGGGGATATGTAGATGTTTGATAACTTCGGCATTGTAACCCCCGTCGGGGTGGTTTGATATTTTGTGGTTTTACGTTGTAACCCCCGCCGGGGATACGTCAGGGTTGCCTGATACTCATTGACGGCATCAGACTTTTATGGGGTATTGCCGAACATGATCTGTGAAAGCTGAGCTCATTGGTATAGTATACCCTACATTTAGGCGAATACCTTTGAGACGACGGGAGTTTAACTCTGACCAACGAGAAACTAGGATTTCAGGCTATTCCGCTCAATTGCGTAGCATTTTTATTCCTGATTTGGCCTTTGTTGTATGTTGGGTAGCTTCGCCCCATTTCCCTATAGTTTACCTATACAAAGATGTATTAGATGATGATATACTTAGGAATGTATGTACAGTTTTCTATTCCCTATATTATATTGCTATCTATTGTATTATGCATGTTATTATGTTATGCATATGTATGTATGTCTAGAGATATTCAGCATTGACCCCTGGATGGTCTTAAAACACGGCCCGTACAGATGTCTTCTTCCACAATTAGCCGTATTGATCATACCCCACCATTTGTGGTGGTAACTGGTATGCGCTCATGGTATGGTAGTATATCACCATCAGACATACTGATCGTAGATGATTTGCTGCAGCATACTATGACCCTGTTGATGTTTCAGGTTCCCACAGGATATTTAGAGGGTATGCTAGAGCACTGGGTATCGGAGAAGCAGGTTTTCCGATTTGGGACCCAGGAGTTGACTCCTACTTTGGAGGAGTACGCCGCAGTTGGCGATCTTTGCCAATCGGCGGACCTTGCGTGCATATGGCTATTGGAGACATGAGCAGACAATTCATGACCCTCACCGGATTGAGACGTAGAGTGGTCCAGGATGAGATTACATCCGGCCATGTGATATCCCAGCATTTCCTGTTTTACAGGTTTGGCTTTGAGGATAGCTATGCACGACATTCCGGGAATTTCACCACACCGGAGGACCATTGGCGTTCAGCCAGAGTAGATGTACTGGTTCTATGCGTATTGTCATACGTCTTCATACTGTGGTACATGGATGAGCTGGATATCGACGTCATTATGGCAGTGAGAACTCTTAGGGAGGGTCATACCATTGTACCGATGATCATTGCAGAGACACTGAGGTCAGCTAGATATTGCTGCACTTATCCGGCAAGAGTGTTTACAGGTAGTTCGGTTATGTTGTATGTGTGGCTTATGTCACACTTGAGACTGATTGGCACATTTAGACGGTAGGGGTTTTATTTCACCCGGGAGATAGCCATGTCATACTCCTCCTTTTCTGCGAGAGTGTCAGATCTTTGCATCGTTGTCGACTTTTGGCAAGGATTAGGGATCCGTTTGCCATATTGCCGTGTTCAGGGCTTAGTTCACCCTACAGCTTCATTACTCATGCTCCGGGCATGGATTATCTCCCTCTGGCTGGATTGAGGGGCATGATTACTTACCACCCACTGGCCGTGATGTGTCAGTTTGACTAGTTCTAGGATTCTCATCCATATGAGGGGCGATGAGTCGGTAACTTCACGTCACATCATTTATCGTGAGGATGATCCGGGTTGTATGCTGTTGGGATCGATGAGAGCCGGTGAGTTTTCTATTAGTCATCCAAGTTGTTCTGCAGAGTACTCCACATGGATGGAGACAGAGACCGCATCGGCTGCGGCAGTATCCACAGTGCAGGGGATTGATTCTGACGATGAGGAGCCTATAGAGGAGGCTGTTATTCCCACCGATGATTTGACTGCTGGGCTACTAGCATTTGTGATGGATTCTCCCACCCTGAGTGCCACTGTCACCCAGTATTCGGCACAGTATTTGGAGCAGAGCTTACATCTGATGACCTATGATAGAGATCAGGTTAGGGCCGCGATGTTGACAGCTCTTGATGAGAGAGATACTGCTCTGTTAGAGAGGGATAAGGCTAGATCAGCTAGGGATGTATTGATATTGGAGCGGGATGCCGCCTTATCTGCTAGGGATGTGTCCATTGCAGACAGCACTTCAGTGAGATCCCAGATGACTGTCAGTCTTGCCGACATGAGTGCTTACATTGATGAGCACTATGCCACCATGTAGTTAGCCTCTGATCTGCTAGCTCGTGTAGATACCCTTGGGCAGGAGCTTGCAGTGCTACCTCCGTCTTCAGAGAGGGATGCTATGTTAGATCTGATAGTCCGCATACACACAGATCTGTAGATAGCTTTGTATTTTCCTGCACAGACTAGCTTAGCCATTTTGTCATGTACAACACAGATGTATATATCAAACAGTATTATATATGGCAGGGAAATATATTTTGATTCACTTCCCTTTTAGTTATGCCTTGATACTTGCTTGATATTTGCCTGTTTCTCCAGGGCCTTGTGATCTTGATGCATTCTGAACTTATCCTTGATAGATGGACATTGAGACGTCGCAAGATCTCTCAGAATGGATCATTGATTTCTGTAAATCCCTACCATCTTTGGTGTCTTGGGACTGGTATCTGTATGGAATGTGGAGAGGAGGATGGTTTCTTCCTCTCTGAGATTGACCGCACCACAGATGGTCGCCAGTACTTCTATTTGTGAGAAGCCTAGTTAATTCCATCTCTTATGGGTTGGTATTTCTCTTTTAGGCACGATCGCAACTTAGATGGTCACCGAATCTTCTATTTGTGAGAAGAGGTTGGGTAATTCCATCCCTTTGATCTGAAACCAGGTGAAATGGGGCGAATTGAAGATTGATCCCGATGCATGTGTGAACCAAAGTATGTTGTTACGGTAGGGGTTAGATTTGCACCATGAATGGTACTTTCACGTACTCCTATTGAAGAGGAGATCAAGTCTGCGTGGTTCAAACCTAGTGTAGGAGGTTCAACGGCCCGAATGCGGAAGGCGATGGGTGTAGAAGTATTTTTGTTGTTTTTGTTGTTTTGTAGAAAGGGTAGAAATGTTTTTGTTATTTTTTTCTTTATTGCGACCGGGCCGTAGAGAATATATGTTGCTTCGTGCCCCGGGTATTAGGGAGATCGGTCGACGTAGTTACGCCCCGTGAGAATCGAATTGAAGGCGAAGAGAAGTGTAAATCCCATGTGAAGGCTATACTGCGGGGAGAAGAAAGTTTGATCCCATAATGGGGACAAACTGCAAGTGTGGAAAAAGTTTGATCCCGTCCTCAGGACAAACTACAGGCGTAGAAAAGTTTAATCCCGTCTTCAGGATAAACTGCAGGTGTGAAAGGTTCAATCCCGTCTTCAGGATAACCAAAATTATGAAAGGTTAAATCCCATCTTCAAGATAATCGAGGTTGTGAAAGGTTTGAATTGAGGTAAAACCAGGCTGCTGGCTTAAAGTGTATATTTCCCTGAGGAGCAGAAGAGTCTTTAAAAAGGAAAGGGTTCAAAACCGGAATGACTAGTGATTTGATGATCAAAACCAGGATGTTTGTTTGATGGTAAATTCAGACATAGTACCGTTTCACGGTGTCCGAGTTGATAAGTTATGGAAATTCATCGTCGTCCATTTCCTATAATCTGAGAGCACCTCCTGTCAATACTTCTTTGACAACAAATGGGCCTTCCCAGTTAGGAGCAAATTTTCCCTTAGATTGATCTTTGTTGTCAATGATCTTCTTCAAAACCAAGTCATATTGTTTGAATTGCCGTAGTCGAACTTTTCTGTTGTAGGACCGTGCGATCCTTTGCTGATATAATTGACCATGGAAGATTGTCGCGATTCTCCTTTCGTCTATCAGAGACAATTGGTGATACCTGTCTTGTATCCATTGGTCTTCATCCAACTGAGCATTCATCAATACTCTGAGGGATTCCATTTCCACCTCTATGGGGAGCACTGCTTCCATCCCATAGACTAATGAGTAGGGGGTTGCCCTAGTGGAAGTTCGCATGGAAGTTCTGTAGGCTAATAAAGTCAGAGGCAAGAGGTCAAGCCATCCTTTGTGATTGGAGAACATTTTTTGCATGATCTTTTTGATGTTTTTATTAGCCGCTTCATTAGCACCATTCATCTTTGGATGGTAGATGACGGAGTTGAGATGTTTGATGTGGAAATTTCTGCATAACTCCTCCATCATTTTGTTGTTGAGGTTCTTAGCATTGTCTAACACAATGACCTCTGGTTGTCCATATCGACAGATGACATTATTTCTGATGAAAGCAATAATAACTTCTTTAGTGACCTTGGGGAAGGATGCTGCTTCTACCCATTTGGTGAAGTAGTCGATCATAGTGAATATGAATCGATGTCCATTACTGGCTTTGGGCTCGATGGGCCCGATCACGCCCATTCCCCACATTGAGAAGGGCCATGGCGAACTCATTTTGTGGAGCTCCCTTGGAGGGGCGTGGATAGCATTCCCATGAATTTGGCATTGATAGCACCTCTTGACGTGATCATCACAGTCAGCTTTGAGTGTAAGCCAATAATGTCCCATTCTGAGAATTTTCTTGACAAGTAAGGGGTCGCTCATGTGTGGGCCACATACTCCACCATGGATCTCATCCATGAGTCTCTGAGCTTGGTCTTTGTCTAGACATCTGAGGAGACCTAATCCCGCATCTCTTTTGTAGAGTGCATCTCCGCTCAGGTAGAATTTCATAGCAAGTCGATGAATCTGCCTCTTCTCAGTTAGGCTCACCTCAGCGGGTGTAGATCCATCTCGTAGATACTCCTTGATGTATTGATACCAAGGGTTGTGGATGGGAGGTAGCTCATCCGATACTTCTCCAATATAATTCCCATAAACTGGGGCTTTTTGCAGAGTAAACGTGATGCTTGGCATGTTTTCCTTGTTAGGTATGTAAACCAAGAAGGCCAACGTTGCTAATGCATCTGAAAAATCATTCCTATTACGAGGAATGTGTAGAAAGGAGATTTCTTCGAACTCCAAAGCCATCTGTAGAACTTGCTGATGGTAAGGCAGCAAATGTAATTTTTTGGTTTGATATATTCTCGTGGATTGCTTGATTACCAATTCGAAATCTCCAAAGACGATTAATCACTTTGATGCCCATTGAGCGGGCAAGTTTTAGCCCCATGATATGACCTTCATACTCGGTTGTGTTGTTGGTGTTGACAAACTACAATTTATGGCGACGGATCTTGCTCCCCATCTGGATATTAAAAGCTGCTCCACTCGAGAGCCTTACATATTAATAACTCCATCAAAATACATTCTCCACGTCTGGCATGTATTGTCTTGATGTTGTTGGTTGAATTGTCATTACCCCTTCATCGGAAAAAAAGTATGTTTCTAAGGGTTTGTAATCCCTGCAGTGGCGGCGGCCGATTGATCTGCAATTTCTTGACCTTTGACATACTTTTGCATCACGTAGACGATGTCAAATTGCTGTAGGATCAACTGCCATCTGGACAGTCAACAATTTAGTATGGGCTTACTGAACACATACTTGAGAGGATCCATTTGGGATGTGTGATGGGTTGTGTGACCATGGAGGTAATGTTGTAACCTCATGGAAGCCCATGCTAAAGCACAACAAGTTTTCTCAATCAGAGTGTACTTGTGTTCACTGATGCTGAATCTTTTGCTGAGGTAATAGATAGCTCGTTCTTGGCCTCTATTGTCTTTCTACCCCAGCATGCAGCCCATGGCATTGTCATTTATGGACAGGTACATGAATAGGGGAACATCATCCTTGGGAGGTACCAACACAGGAGCGTTAATCAGTTTCTCTTTAATGGTAAGGAAGGCTTTCTGACACTCATCGTTCCATTTCATGGAGGAGTTCTTCCTTAACAGCTTGAAGATAGGCTCACAGGTTGCTGTGAGTTGAGAAATGAATCTGCTAATGAAATTGATTCTTCCCAAAAATCCCCGTATTTCCTTCTGCATAGAGGAATGGGCATTTCCTTGATGGCTTTGGATTTTGGTAGGATCGATTCAATCCTTTGTGGTTGACTAGGAAACCTAGCAACTTGCCTGACTTAACACCAAAGGGGCACTTGGCGGGATTCAACTTCAAGTTGTACTTACGCAACCTGTTGAAAATTTTTGTGAGATGGTCTAAGTGGTCATCCTCCTTTCGAGATTTGACAATGATGTCATCCACGTAGATCTCTATCTCTTTGTTCATTAAATCGTGGAAATGAGCCATCATAGCTCGCTGATAGGTTGCCCCGGCGTTGATGAGGCCGAATGACAACCGTCTGTAGCAAAAGGTTCCCCAAGGCGTGATGAAAGCAATTTTCTCACGATCTTCCTCAGCGACCATAATTTGATGGTACCCCGCAAAGTAATCATCAAAGGAGTACATGCCGTATTGAGCGCGATTGTATCGATAAGAATGTGGATAAAGGGCACGGAAAGCTATCTTTAAAAGCAAGCTTTGTTCAAATCCGGTAATCCATGCAAACTTCGCACCTTTCCCCTGGTTTAGGCATGGGAACAATGTTGGATATCCACTCTCGGATATGTAGACACCATGATGATGCCGACTTGAAATTGTTTCACAATTTCCTCTTTAACTTTAAACTCCATTCGGGTTTCAATCGCTTTGAGTTTTTGCTAATGGCTTGAATCCTTCTTTGATGGGAAGGCGATGAAGAACAATGTCGATGGACAAACCCACCATGTCTTCATGAGACCATGCAAACACATCCACGGAATTGGGTTAATAGTGCAACCATGTCATTCCATTGATTTGTGGTAAGGTCTGAACTAATCTAGATTAGCTTAGGGTTGTCTAAGGTTTCGAGATTGAAAGGAGTGGTTTAATCAAGATTGGGTTTGGGTTTTTCTGCGACCCATTCCTTAATCTCCTGAGGTGTCTCTCAATGTCCTCTTGGATGTCCATCAAATGCAGAGTCCAACTTTGCATCAAAGTTCTGACCCTTGTGGAGAGAAGGCATGTCATCGGCAAGGACAGTACACATCTAAATTCGAGTCTGAAACAAAAGATGCTTTCCTTAATATATGCAAATGTTCGATCATACAAAAGTGTTAGCATGTACTTGATAAAATAACTGCTAGTGCTATAAAAGAAAGCAAGCAATTAAAGTTATCTACTGAGGCGGAGGATTTTTTACCCATTTTACCCTCGTCGACCAATGCATGGAGTGGTGCTCCAATTGTCGAGGGAAAAGTCCTGATGGACTGCAGTGATGGAAGGATCGTCATTGTACTCCTTCTCTCGAATGATAACCATGACATCTGGGCAATCATCGTCTGGGGTGTATCTATTTGTATGTTCATCATGAACAATGACGTGAATGCCTGCCATCATCAAGGCAAGGTCATGTTTACATTTCTGTTCCTTTTCTTCCACTTTGGGATCAGGAATCAGCACCTCTTTTTCTTTGATTGGCACTGGTTTTGGAAACAACATAGCTACAACATCTGCTGGAACCTTTACTGGAGATTGCATTAACTCATGAGGTAAAGGTATAGAAAATCGTCGGGCGGCGGAAGCTTGAGGAACCTGCTTGTGCTTATGAGGATTCCAGTAACTGGAACTAGAAAAATAGCCTAGTTTGGCTGTTCCAATTTGACTGGATATTTGAATAGGGTGCTTAATACCCTTCTTATCTTTACCAAGCCCTTGTCCAGGTTTATGACCCAATGACATCATTTCTTGACTGGCCGATATAACCTCGGCAGAAATCTTGGGTACGGGAAGTGGCGCTCCAATAGAATGGTATTGCATGTTACTCACTTCTAGAGTATGGAAACTGGCCGATTCAACTTCTGAATTGAAGCTGATAATTGGTAGAGTTCCTTGTTCAGGACAATCCGGCTCAGCGTTGACAGTGACTAGACTATTGTTGATAATGTATTTGAGTTGTTGATGTAGCGTGGAGGGAACAGCTCCAGCCATGTGTATCCATGGTCTCCCCAATAGCAGGTTGTATCCTAAATATATCTTGAGGACGTGGAAGGATACATTGAATGTATTTGGACCAATCTCAATTGGCAACTCAATCTTTCCAACGAAATTTCGCCCGGATCCATCAAAAGCTCTGATGACCGTGTGGCTGCTTTGGATCCGCTTGAGATTGATATTCATCTTTACCAAGGTGGCATAAGGACATATATTTAGAGATGAGCCTCCATCTATCAATACTCCTGCTAGCATATACCCGGAAGACAAAACTGCAATATGCAAAGGCTTGCAATGATCGGTCCCTTCGGGAGGTATGTCGTCATCAGTGAAGGATATCACATTGTTGTTGAAAATGTGATCAACCAAATGTTGAAATTTTTCCATGTCCACTGATTTTGGCAAATAGGCTTCTTCTAAAACCTTGATGAAGATCTTGAATGATCCTCGGAAGAGAAAACCAAATCCAGTATTGAAATCTGGTGTGGAGCTTCTCGCAAGATTAAAACCACTTTGGCTTCATTATGGCCCATAGTGAGGAGGAATTTTTCAATCTTCTCCACGGGTAACTTCCCCTTTGCTTCGCAAGTAGGTTTAATAATCCGTTGAGGAAGATACAATGGATTTTCCTTCGACACTATAGCAGTAGTATGAGACGTGGATCCTTCAGCTTCTCCATAATTCCATGGAACGTTGTGTAAGATGACAATAGGATATTGTGGTCTGAAAGATAAAGAAATTGGCTCTGGTGCGGCCACTTTCAATGGATTTTCAGCTCCTTTGAGTTGAATTGGTTGTATGGAAAATAACTAGACAGTCTCATCATCCACTTCAGATATAACTGCTACTGATCCCTTCCATTTGATAGGACATGCATTCCCACCCTTGAGTTGTACTGTGTTATCATCTGCTATTTGCAGGACACCGTTATCAATAAGATTCTGAATAAGATGGTGGAGTGCCCAGCATTCTTCTGTACTATGATCGCAAGAATGTGAATGATATTGACACATTTCATCAGGATTGAACCGCCCTGAGTGGAGATTGATGGGAGGGAGAAGGAAGGTAATTCTTCCTTCGTTGATCAACATCTGTAGCATCTCCTCCATAAATTGGCCCAAATAGGTGAATTCCCTCTGATTAGCAAAATCCCGATGGACTTTAGCATTTGCTCGCTTCACAACCTTATCCTCCATACCTTCGCTTTCTGAAGGTGGTGAGGAGGCATTCATAACAAAAGGAACGAGATAGGCATGTTCCTGCTTGATTAATTGGCGTGTGACTTGATGCTGGTGGGTCACCAGTTCTGCCAATTGTTCAATTTGTTTGGAAAGAGCTTTCATCTTTTGTTCCATGGTAAACTGGAACTTTGCATAATCCCATTTGTCAACACCGTCTTTGATGGGTTGGGATGATTCACCGTTAGAATTGGAACTTTGTACAGTGCTCCAACTGATCATGTTGACCTCTTCTTCTTTGTGTTGAGGAAGAGGGTTATCTTGCACATGAGGTTGATCTGGTTTAGTGACCACGATCTCACCGTTGTCTATTAGATCTAGAATCTTATGTTTCAAGGCCCAACAATCTTGAGTATCATGTCCAGGTGCCCCGGCATGATAAGCACACTTCCGAGTAACATTAAAACCCCTCCCATTAGGGTTGGTGGTGGAAGAAGATGTGTAATTTTCTTACGAGCGATCGGAAAGAGCAAGAATATTCTCGGCGAGTCCCTAAAGGTGTGAGCGTTCGAGGTCGCTTTACTTCTCCACTTTTAGGCAATGGAGGGTTTGAAGATTGTGCTGGAAAAGGGGAGTAGTTTCTCCTCTGCATAGGCATGCTTGGATTGCCTTTTTGTCCTTGTAGTATCAAGGAAACATCCTCCTCTTTCTTTTTATGGACCCTCCAGGGGTTGTTTCCATAAGATCCGGACTGGATGTGCTCAGCAACAGCTTTAAGAGCGGCTAGGTCTTGAATTTTACTGGACTTCAATCCCATCTCAACCATCTCGCCGTGTTTGATCATTTCAGAAAATGGTTTGCCAATACCAGCTAGAACTCTTTCATAGAAAGGAGCTTCCTGTACATCTATGAAGGTCATGACCATTTCTGATTCTGTCATGGAAGGAATAACTTGAGCAGCAAGGCGCCTCCACCTTTGAGCATACTCTCTAAATGACTCATTAGACTGTTTCTTGACCTTGGTAATTTGGTACCGGTCAGAGCCATCTGAGATTGAAAACTGTATTGAGTACGGAAGGCGTGAGCCAGCTCTTCCCAGCTATGGATCTTAGAGTTGTCTAATCTGGTATACCATGAGCGGGCTTCTCGGTGGACTTTTTTGAAACAAATTTGCATTTGGAGCTTTTCATTTTCTGCGTAAGACCCAAGTTCTCCTATGAACACTTTTAAATGTGTATAAGGATCCCCTAATCTATAATATTTCTCAAAATCAGGGGTCTTGAATTTCTCTGGATATTGAACACCAGGAAATATGCAAAGGTCTGTATATAAAACACTGCAATGTGTTCCAATCCCTTTGAGAACGAGGATAGTTTCCTCCATTTGAAGGACCTTCTTCCTGATATCACCGGTGTCTGGATCTCCTTTGAGATGGGTGTTTTCAGGGTCTTTGTTGGTTGTATCCAACTGATGTTCTGGAACTATTTTTTCCAGACCTTGAACTCCTCCATGTGTAGAAGATTTTGTATGTGTAGGTATCTTCGTACCCTGAGTAGACTGGTGTAATTCTTTTAGTAGGACAGCCAAGTTTGTGATTTGTTTACTCAATCCGTCAAATTCTTCTCGGGAAACAGCATTAGACTGATCAGAAGAAGACATGATTGGCTATAGGCCTGTGGCCTTTTTGGACTTTGAATGGGTAATAGACCCAATTGCCTCCCTACAAAAGACTTACGTAGTTTAGTCTTATGGTAATATAAATGTTATCATAACATGTCCGTTTAAGAATTTTGTCCTACAAAACCGATTGTAAATTGATAACATGTCATGCATGCACAGATATTCTTTACATATAAATGAACATGGAATATAATTACAAGTAAATGTTTTTACAAGTAATTTAAAATGGAAAGTATGAAGAGACTTCCCTCCACGTTTGGTTTATCAGAGGTTGACCTATCTTAGGGTTACTCTCGCGGCTTTTCGGCATGAAGGTTCCCAGATTATCGCAATCTACTTGACGAGAAGTTAATCCGGTCGTTCAACTGGAACGAATCTGAGCGGTGCCTTTCCTGAGCCCCGTGGAATCATTCTTCCCACAAGTCTAGTAATCAAACACCGACAAGATAGCCTCCTAATGGAGGGACCACACAACATACATTCACATACAACGTGTCTCACCGTTTATGCAAAATGATGACATATGCGAAGCACTAATATCACAGATAGATATTTAGCGGTCTGATAATTAAGATGCATTCGTACACATTCATCATAAATGTAAATGCAACATTCACACACAAGCATATAACAATTTTGAAAAGCTTGTAATGGCGGCTTAAGCCCTCTTACTGGAATCCCCAGTGAGTCGCCACACAATGTCGACGTCGGGATTTTTGAGTGTCCTTTTACCGTTTACTTGTTCTTTGGTGTTCTCATGTTAATGTGAGATTTGTTTGAAAAAACAAGTGAAAAAGGTCTAACATGTATAATGTCGACGATTTGACTTTAAGATTCGCCAGTTGGTGTATTTAACGGGTTGTACCAATGCAACCGAAAAGGTTTGCACATTGACCCAGTGTTTTGACACTACTAGACGGGTCTATGAAACCGAGATTCATTTTGGGTCTGGGGGCTTGATTATGCGGAGAGAAGGTGTTAGGCACCCCCGACATCCAGTGTTACCATAGTGGTGACCGCCACTTTTTTCAAAGAATTGTTATATGAATGTGTGTGTGGTGTGTGTGGATCAATGTGCAATTATTTGAAAGTAGTGTGAGGCCTCGTTAACACCTATATACACAAATTTTATAGAAAATTCAGTTTTAACCATAAATAAATTTGAGTTTTAACCAAGAGGTTTTTCAAACCACATGCTCAATAGAAATTGAGACCTTTTCATACTTCCATTTTATTATTAAATGTTAAACTTGTTTGCTTTTATTTTTGAGATCTGAAGCATTCTAGAAAAATAATATCTGACGATCTTAGAACTCCTCATAGGCACATGTGACCATCCAAGAAATTTAGACCTTAAAAAATAATGTACAGTACTTCTACAATGAAAAATGTCCATCATGGGAATCGAATCTAGATTGATGGCCCGAAACTTGTGATCACATGATTCCTAGGCTCACATGATCTTGCAATTTGTATGGAAAGCGATGGCGAGTATATATATATATATATATATATATATAAAGCTATAAATATATATATATGAGACATGATCAACCACCATGAAGCAACTCCATGGGGGATTGGAAATGTAAATATATAAAAAGCGGTAAATATATATATATATATATATATATATATGGACATATATCAATCTTGACTATAACCAAAAGTAAACTCCGGTGGGACGAAATGTAAATAAAAGTATAAAAAGCGATCAAGCGCCATGAAGTAAACTCCGGTAGGAATGAAATATAAATAAAAGGCTGTAAAAAGGCCACAAGTAAACTCCAGTAGGACGAGAAATGTAAATATATATATATATATATATATATATATATATATAAATATATATATATATATAAAATCAGTAAACGCAGTGGATGTGAATCCAGGCTCATCGGATATGTCCGATAACAATTATATATAATTATATATATATAAAAGCAATTAAACGCACCGGATATAAAATCCGGGCTCATCGAGATAGATCGACCACGCTTTATATATATATATATATATATATATATATATATATATATATATATATATATATAAAGCAATTAAACGCTCAGGTTAAAGTCTAGGCTCAATCGAGGCATAACTTCGATAATGTTAGTCCATATATGAAATATATACATATATATAAGTATATATATATCTGAGCGAAAATGAAAACCACGGATAGAAGTCGAGGGCAAACACACTCACACGACTCTCAACGTGTACAACAATTGTGTGTGCTAATATGAGAATAAGGCTTTATAGAATATAAGAAGGCTTACGGTGAAATGCCAAAAGTAGACTTCTATGACTTTAAATGGATAAACACTCGGCTCCCATGGATAAAAGATAGCTATATGTGAGCTAACTAGTGTTTAGAAGTGAGAAACACTCAAAAGATGTGTATCACGAGTAAAATGGACAGGGGCTTCCTCGCCTTTTCCCTCTCTCTCTCCTCAAATGGGTGACCCCAAGGCTTGTATATATATATTTTGGGTAGCGGTACTCCTGCACGACCGCAGTGTACGGCGGCACTTGCATTAATACTGTGGTGGTCGTCGTGATCATCCGAGCCTCATGGTCCCGTCGTCTCTCGTAGTCACGTGCACTTATGCACCTTTGTAATGTCCACTCAAACTTGTAGAACTTCAATCAAGGAGCATCCGAGCGAGGTATATCGACCTTCTTTGGACCGCTTGTGTCGAGAGTTACTGTGATGACATGGATTAGAGGTTGTGCGAAGTCGGGAAGAGGGTATATGCCCATGGTCTTCAAGCTTCAAATTCTATCAAAATCTTGCATCGCGTAATAGTCACTCGGAATTGTCAATCCTCGACTCTTGTGGGACATTGTTGTATGTATGTATATATGAAGTGTTGAGACGACGTGCCATTATTGAAGGAACAAGATGGCTTTTGACTCATCGCCGGGGTTATCGCCGGTTTAAGCAAAAAGTAAACGTTGCTCAGGGTTACATCTAAGATTGGACTACTTGTTGGTATGCCGTGATATCATCTTGTTGAGATGGTAAGAAGACGTTGTGACCCCTCACCGGGGTTATCGCCGGTTTAAGTGGAAAGCGAGCGTTGCTTTCGAGGTTACATCGAGATTGGATCACTTTTGCTTGTTTGTATATCCACAATCATCTGTGGATGTTCTGTGCACCCGTTGTCATCTCCGAATTACGAGGTGTGTGTGCCTCGATAGGATGTCTGAGGTTAAAGCTGATGACATATGTTTAAAACAAGCATTTCTGGGGTTATCACCGGAATTGCAATGGCATCTCTTGGGGCTATCACCAAGGATGGGGTTGCTACTCCCAGTGTTTCTCTGGGACTGGAACTGAGCGTCGCGGTGTTATCGCTGAGACAGAATTGTCCTCTCTGGTGTTGTTGTCTGTCTTTTGATCTGCATATCTCGTGGTTATCTCTGAGATTTGAAATGACATTCCCGGTGTGTGTTCCGGGTTTGAGATGATGTTCCCAATTTTTGTTCCGGGTTGGAACTGAACTTCCAGTAGTATCTAGAATGGATGTAAGTTGTCTTTCAGGGTTATCTCCAAAAGACGAATCTACCCTCCTGCAATGTTAGTAATAGGAGTGCAGAAAATTTTGAGTGTCTACACCAGGGTTTCAAGCCCTGCTCGAATCTCCTCGCCTTTCTCACCTCTGTATTCACCTAATGTGGAACAAACCTCGCCAGTTCATTGAACTTGGCAGCATATTAGGGAATAGTCATTTCCCCCTGTTTTAACTCCAGAAACCTCATCTCCATCCTCCCTTACATACTCGTGGGAAAGTAGTTCTCAAAGAAAATCTCCCTGAACTGTGTCCACGTTAAATTTTCTATCTCAGCCCTAGCCTAGTTTGCCTCCCACCAGAAGTTGGCCTCTCCCTTCATCATGTAGGTAGCAAAAGCAACCTTTTGCCCCTCATCGACATTTGCAATGACAAATGCCTTCTCTCTTTCTTTAACCCATGTCTGGGCTTCTATGGGGTCCGTAGTTCCTTTGAACTTCGGCGGACCTACACTCTTAAAATCCTTAAATGTAGTAGCATGTAATACCGCAAGATTTATGGGTACATTCGCCCTATTTTGGTTAAAGGATGTCGTTAATAAATTAACGAACTCTTGCATTGGATTAACCGGTCCCCCTTCCGATTGATTCACATTCGCCCCTTAATTTCTTTGTCTTCTTCTTGGTGACATCTTTCTGTTAAAGTAAATAATATTTCATTATTATTTCTTTATGTTAATTAGTTATTATTCATTATTAAACAATAACTTATACTCATTGCACAACATGTTTCAATAAAAGGCTTATATTGATTCGTTCTTCCTTAAAGTATAGTACTACATCGTTCATCATTACATAGCCTAAGCTGATTACATTACTTTCCCGCCATTACTTTCCAAAAATTGGGATTTACAAAAGACTACCCTTTGTTATACAAAATAGGGTTTTACTTCACTACATAGATACAACATATTTACATATCTAACTCTACTCTAGGTACTAACTAGATTACATTTACCTTATGGCATTCTCATAGTTGGCATTGGCAAGACCGGCTATCACATCTCAGCTGATAGTATGTCGGGTCTGCCTTGCCTCAACAGGATACTCAGCTACCTGCTGCTAAAAATCCCCGTGAAAACTCCTATGTATATAGGGCATTCTATTAACCTTCTACTTCTTGGTCTTTAGCTCCTGCCTGAGCTCAAAGACCTCGTGTTTCAGCTCATGGACCGTGTCATTGGCTAACACTTTCTCATCGTGCTCTTCTTCCCACATTGACTCCATACTTTTCTTATCCTCCAAGATAGCATGGAGCTCCTCCTTCAATTCTTTCACCTCCTTCCCGTACTGGATATTTCTATCCAACATTGTCATGAACAATGCTTTCATTGACTCCCTCGAAGTCATCTCTTCTACAGGTGCTACCGTGTTAAACGATACCACCTCCACCTCCTCCTCTGACATCCCATCAAACAAAGACATGAGGTCTAAGTTTTCCGAGTCTTCTGACTCAATCACCACCACTTCTGGCAACTCTGCTACAGGTGTCAGTAAAAAATCTCAACTTGGTTTACTTACTCCTCACTATCAACATGTATATCTCTATACATCACGCTATCTCCTGACATCTACAACAAAACAATTTAGTTTGATTAGTAAACATCATTAGCATAGTAAAAAACACATATCACATATAATGCATTTTTTAGGGTTAATTTCATCTTTTACTCCTTTAACTCTTCTTAAGGTTATGACTTAAGGTTCCTTCCCCCCTCCTTAAATTGTATAACCTATACCAACCTGTGATACCCCCAAATTCGGGTATCTTCCAACCCAACAGATGGTGCTACACAGTACTACTATTCACACATACATTCAATTGAAATAACTCAAAAGAGTGAATATGTCTCATTTATATTCCAAAACAATATTCCCTTTCCCAGGTTCTTTATAACCATTACATATGTTCCTTGTCATAATATCAAATAATTATAACATTAATCCTATACTATTACATAAACAGTTCATTGGTCTGCCTTAGCCTTTCCTTTATCCTTATTCGATCCTTCATGTCATTCAATCTTAGCTGCATTCATATGGTTCAAGCAAGAGTGAGCATAACTAGCTCAGCAAGTTGATGAGTGTGTTTTATATACACAAATTAGGTACTTTTGAGTTTGATAATTTGTGTATCCTAAGCTAGTTTGTTTGGTTTTTATGTGTTTTCACTGTATTATTGTGTAATATAGTTTTATATTGCTTTTATGTACTTTTGTATTAGTTTTATGTGTTTTTACTTTATTTTGTAGGAATTGGATGGAATGTCATTTGGGTCGATGGTTGGAATCGCCAAATTCGCATTTTCGGTTTGCCATTGACATAGCAGTCCCGTAAAGCCCAATTTTTTCCATGATCCGTCCATTATCTGTCCAAACTCCAAGAATGAAAGTTATAGATCAACGTCTCCTCTTTCCGGATCATCTTGAATCGCCTCAATCGGAGTTCGAATACGAGAGTTATGGCCATTTTCCCAACGGGTGTCAAATCTGGAAACTACTAATTGCTATTTGCATAGCAGTCACTTCAAGGCCAATTTGAGCATTTCTCTAGCCATTATTTCGAAAAACTCAAAGGATGAAAGTTGTATATCTACTTCTCCTCTTTCCGGATCATCTTGACTCGCCTCAATCGAAGTTCGTATGAAGAAGTTATGGCCATTTTCCCAACGGGTGTCAAATCTGAAATGGTCCGTGCCTGCGGCTGACTTGTTAGTGTATTTGCTTGGCTACCATGACAGCACCACTTAGCAGTACCCAGCCCTTTTCCCCCGCGCATAGCGCCTGCTCAAGCAAATCATGGCGCCCTACAAATGCTGAATACCTAATTTTGGACAGATTTCACTATTAAATGCTCAACCTAATGACCCAAATCCACATTCCTTCATTTCTTTTCATTTTATCATCATTTTTGCTATCAAAGGGAAGAGGGAGGCGGCTAGACATCAAAGACGGAGGCCATGGCCTTTGGCCATGGTTCTTCAAGAGCTTCAATGGAGGGGCTCCAATGGAGTTTTATCTACCAAAATGGGAAAGCCACTCCTTTATCTTTTCTTTGTTTTCCTTTATGTATTTATTAGTTTGGGATCCTTGAATGTAATTGAACCCTTTGCTTAGCTTGTATTGAATAACTTTCTCTTTGATTGGCACCATATGAACTGGTTCTCTATATTTTGTGTTTAATGTTTAATTACTAAGGAATTAGTAATTAATTTGGTAGTCTATATGAAATTGAAAAATGGATTGTAGATGTTGACCATGAATATATTGACATGTGATTATGCTTGTTCTACATGTGTTAGAATACATAATTTGTGTGTAAGATAGGAATATACCTATATGCCATGTGTAGCCAATTTGAGAATCTAAGCTTGAATTCCTTGTCTAATGTTAATTCACATAGGAATATGATGGGTTATGTAGCTAGGATGTTCTTTTTTCGCTTCTATTCCCTTTTGGGTAGATCTAGAGAGATATGTTTATATGAACCTTGAAAGAGGAATATGAATCTTGATGAATTCTCGGTTGACAATTAAATCGTGACCATTATGATCAATTGGAGAGTTAGGAGATGTAAATTAAGCATTGCACGCCAAGTGTTTGACAAAATGCTTGTGCGGGGATATTGTGTTCTTATGCTCCTCTCTTAGATAAATGTTTGTAAATATAGTTAGCTTAGATTAGGGAAAAGTTTTGGTATTTCTTTGGAGCATCAAGAGCAATGAACTACACGGATTGGAGAGCTTAATTTGAGCAGAATGCTTAGAGATTAAAGGGCCTTGACAGAGTTTCTTCTTATCTATTTATTTTCTCTGATTTTATAATTCATAAATGTTATTTTTATTGCTACTTGTATTTAGTTCAATAGCTATGAATTGAATATTTGCTCTAAGGTTATAATGGAACCATTTGTTATTTAAATTGACTGTCTTATCTCTTTGGTTGGCACCATATGATTTGGTTCGATATATTTGTGCTTAATGATTCTCACTAAGACATTAGTGATGATTTCGGTAATCTGCATGATATCGATAGAAGAATTGTAGATTTACACCTGAATATATTGACATGTGATTGTGGGTTTCGACTTCATAAGTTGTGCGTAGAATAGACATATATTTGTGCACCATGTGCGGCCTAATAGAGAGCTTAAGCTTAAATCCTTGTCTGATCAATTCGTATAGACATATGTAGGATTGTATCTAGCTTGGGCGTTCTTTTCTGTTCTATTCCCTATCGGGTGGATCTGGAAAGGATATGTTCGTACATACCTCGACAGAGGCGTATGAGCAGTTGTGTGTTCTCGGTCGACAAATTGTCGTGACCATTAAGACTAGAGAGAGAAGGGTAGCTAGTTTGATGAAACATAGCACGCGCCGGTGTTTGTGTAAGAATGCTGAGTGGGGTGAAGTTGCAACATTAGCTTGTTATTCCTTAGATTACCATTCGTTATCCTTTTACTTTCTTTGATAATTAGTTATGCTTAGATTAATCACCCTTCCACTTGTTTCTGTTCGAATAAGAATTTAGCGATATAAAGCTTCAGACTTGGTAGATATTAGTGATAGTTCCTCGTAGAGTACGACACTCTTCTTATCAACAGTATTTGTTGTTGACGGCAGATATACTTGCGCGTGTTTATCGATTGCAAAATCGACCAACACAAGTATGCCAATTTCATTAAACAACATGCTTGAATCATACAAATCGTATATCTTCTATAACTGAAGCAATAGTTATAAAGTACTATAGATAAATCAAAATAGCACTTCTTTTCCTTTAAAACATTTCACAATGAACCACGTTCGTTAAACATCAATTTTGGTCCAAGACCTTGAGTATTTAGTTCATTCTTTGAAAAGGAACCCACGGCACTAAGTCCGTAAGTCCGGTATATCTTACGAGCACGTCTAGGTGATCTGCCTATAGTACTCTATGTTGTACAACACTTTATTCTTTAAACGTATTTATGTTTAAGTTTTGGCAACCTCACGTGCCTGTCGATTGACGACAAAATATTTGTTTATTCATACTCAGTCTTTCTTTGAAATCCATACCAAAACAGTTGGCAAAAGATAGCAACTTTGATAAAAATTCGATAGATTATAAAGAAATATATCAAAACATATTAAGTCTAGCCGAAGGAATTGCCTTCGACCGCATTATACATCAACTCATTCGTAAGTGACATGAATCACAAAGCTTGTCCAGGATGAACATAGACAAGGGTTAGAACACTTGCCTTTAGCGTCTTCTACAGATTAAATACTTTTCCTTTTGAGTCTTTAAGGATTCTACAATGCATAATCATGTAACATACCATATTAGGTCATAATCAATCAGGTATGGTTCCTAATGTATCATACCCTTCTTCTCAATATAATCGTTCATTAGATTTATTTAACATTGGTTACGATTATCGCATTGTTTTTACATATACGTTCAAGTATAAATTTTCTCAATATAATCGCTTTGCCACTGCGGCGCCATGCTCAGTACAAATATCCACGCTACGGCACCAATCTCCAGTAGGTTCTGGCCTTCGCCTAGCGATGTGGCTCCATCTCCAGCTTTAAAGCCTTGGGTCGCGCTGCAGCGCCGGCCCTGTGCCTCAAACAGTTATGACAGTTTTCTTGCTTAGTGAACTTTTCGGGCTCATAAATTATTCATTTTAAGTCTGAATTGGCTCGTTCAAAATTCGTTAGCTCACAAATCATATGAACTATGTGTTCAAATAAGAATTTTATATTTTTTGAATCCGTTAACATGGAATTCACTGTTTAAGCCCGTTATTACGAAAACGATAAACGTTCATGAACGTTCATAGCTCGTTTCTTCGTTCTAAGTCAGAATTTGACCATTTTCGAGTCCGCAACTCTAAAATACAAACTTAAACTATTCTCCATCAAAAACCAACATTTTTGAGTTCAATGTTAACTTTTGACTTCCATTCCGAGAATTTCACGATTTCGACGATTATCATCTAATTTCGTAAATTTTTCCATAACTTCGTTACTTGAGATTTTTACACCATTCCAAATGGATTCTTCCCATTAACCCAACATATATTATCTAAGCCTACACATGATGGTTTTAAACTTGTCCATCAACAACAACATTACAATTCTCCAATGTCTTTCATTGGTTCATAACTTTTATACTTATTATTCACTTTCAACATGGTTTAATAAAGTTTGAGTCTTCTAACAACCATCCTTGTTCCTTCTTATCGTATATACTCCATCAATACTCATTTCTCTATCAAATGAAGAGATGGAGAATCATGGTTTAGGATGCTTACCATTGATGTTCTTGCTTGGTTCTTCTTCTTCCTCTTGTTCTAGCAAAACTAGCTCTTACTTTTCTGTCTCAATATAAGCTCTAGATGTTGGTGGAAAATAAACAACGAACAAAATGAAGACAAAGCTCTCATATTTATAGGAAATACAAAGTTAGGGTATAATAGACATTAAATCATCCCACCTCCTTTCTCCACCTTCTTACTATTCCTTTCTTGGCCATCACACATCTTATCCCTTGCTTGGCCACCACACATGGCCAGCCATGACTCACCTATGGGGCCCACATGGGTTTCCCCATAGGTTTTTCTTATCCGGTAACCCATTGGTCTGATGCTCGGATCTGGTTCTTGGTTTGGGCTTATGTTTTAATAACTTTAGCTTAACATTTGGGCTTGCATTTCATATCATTGGGCTTTAACATTATTTCATTTGGGCTTGTACAATTCCTACACAAATCCTACAAGTTCATTATAATTAGCTTAATGCTTATAACTTATAGTCTACATATTCTTCTCGTATCCTAGTTAGTATAATCATTCATCATATACGACATACCATCTTTCATACATACTTGTATAATACCTAGTATCATACTAGTATTCATTACCTCGTACAATACTTACGTATCATACGATAATCATTTATTCAATCTTCACTTTCCCTAACGTTCTCGAATTTAGTACGCAGGCGAAAAACTGCGTTTGTCATACTTAAATTATTATTACATAATCCATCCTTCATTATTATTCTATCGTTACATATTTCTCGGAAGTTCAAAAATAATTCCCGAGCAGATATTGATGAAGAGTATTTTTTGAAAAATTTCTTGAAAAACTTTTATTTTCGTCTTGGAAATTCAAATACTTTAATTCCTTCACGTAGCCAAAATACTACGATATTATAACATTCTTAGGTTATAGAATAACATTCATCTTGCTTACTCATTATAATATAACTTTATTCATTATTTAATCAAATAAAATTATTTTACAAATAATCCGATTTTCTCAGTCGTAACAGGAGATCAAGGAGAAAGGAGCGCTCGAAGACCCGTTTGTAATAGAGCCTGAGTTTAAATGTAATAGTTATATTTAAATGTTTATTCTTGCACCCTAGGGTTTGACCTTTTTGGTTTACTTGGTGGCTCTAGTGAACCAAACTAGAATAAAACTCTATAATCAATCCGGGTAGAATATAGTATTCTATATGTGCATGATAGTATTATATATATTATATATTATGCAAACATGCTTTGCATGTTTAATAATATGACGTGTATTTTATAGATATATTTGCATGCGCGTTAAACAAGATGAGACTATTAATAACAAACCTCTTAATGAAATTATATTAAGTTGTAACGTTCAAAGATATTTGGAATATCGAATGTCGCCTTCTAGCATGATAAAAACAATAGAGTATTAAATATTTAATATGAGTTTTTTGTGTACACACAAGGCAAGTATTAATTATTTGAGATGTTGTTTTTATTACATTTGATGTTTATAAGGAATTGAACATTACTGCTTTGTTGTGCACACATAAGGGCTATAGTTTTCTCTTCACTTATATGGAAATGTTGGGTATGACTTAACTTAAATCATTTTAGTTCGGATGTGCACACACTTGACCATTATGATTTAAGAGGAAAAATATAAGGAGTTACATGATGATGTAATTGACAAGAGTTGTCTACCTATTTATTTATATATAGTTTGTTGTGCACACACAAGGCTATATACATTTGAAATAGGATCCTTATTCTCACTAGCAAATCTTTAATTAGATATTGTCGAACTATATTCATGAGGGTAATATAGTTTGAAGAGAATAGTGGGAGATACCAATATAAAATACAACCTAATTTATTTTGGTAATTAATTAAATGAATGTTTGCTAAAATATTATCTTTTTACATGCAGAATTTTGAAAATGTCACATTCACTAATTTCACTGCGTAGCATACTTGATGCTAACAAACTAACCGAACCGAATTACATGGACTGGTTAAGGAATCTGAGAATTGTTCTCACTACTGAAAAAATTTCTTATGTCCTAAATTCTCCCGTACCTGCAAAAGTTGCAGAGGCAGCCTCTGAGGAAGAGATTGCTACTTTTAAAAGGTGGCAAGATGATGCATATGTGGCTCAATGCATCATGCTCGCATCCATGAGTAATGAGCTTCAGCGTCAGCATGAAACCATGGATGCTACTACTATGCTGTTGCACCTGCAAGAGCTGTATGGTGAGCAAAGTAGGACTGCTAGATATGAAATATCTAAGGAGCTCTTCTGATCTCGGATGACTGAGGGTACTACTGTTGAGACTCGTGTCCTGAAGATGATTAATTTGATTGAACGTCTTGGATAGCTTGGGTTCATCATGGATGCGGAGTTGAGTCAAGATTTGTCACTCCCTAACACCTTCTCACAATTTGTTATGAATTTTCACATGAATAAGTTGGACGTCAGCTTGTCTGAGTTACTTAACATGTTGAAAACTGCTGAAGGTCACTTCCCATCCAAGAAGGACCGTGTCTTAATGGTGAATGATTCTTCCAAGAAAAGGAAGAGGCCAAAGGTATCTTCTCAAAAGAAGAAATCCAAGAAGGTTAAGGGTAAGGCAAAAGTGAAGGATCAAAAAAAACCTGATCTAGCTAGCAAAGGAATTTGTTTCCATTGCAATAAGCCGGGTCACTGGAAGAGGGAATACAAGGATTATCTTGCGGAACAAAAGCAGAAGAAGCTTGGAGAAGCTTCGAATCCTAATCATGGTTTGTTTATGATTAAAATTAATTTTTCTAAAAGTCAATCTTCTACTTGGGTATTGGATACCGGCTGTGGTTCTCACATATATAATAATATGCGGGGACTGGTCAGAAGTAGAAAGCTAAGAAAGGATGAGGTCGTCCTACGAGTGGAAAATGGAGCAAAGGTTGCTGCATTAGCTGTAGAGACTTATTGTTTAGCACTGCCTACGGGCAAGTCCATTAGTTTAAATAATTGTTATTTTGTTCCATCACTTATTAGAAACATTATTTCAATATCAGTATTGGATATGGATGGTTTTGACATTATAATAAAGAACAATAGTTGTTCTATTTATAATAATAATGTTTTATATGGTGTAGGTAATTTACGAAATGGAATTTACACTCTTGACTTGTATGAAAATATACTTCAAATTGAACAAACTAAGAAAAGGAAAAAGAGATGATGTAATTATACCTTCATGTGGCACTGTAGACTCGGTCATATTAATGAACCAAGATTATCCAAGTTGCATAAAGATGGGCTCCTAGAGATATCGGATTATGAATAATATCCAACTTGTGAATCTTATCTCATGGGAAAATGACTAAATCTCCTTTTAGTGGAAAGGAGAAAGAGTTACAGAGTTGTTAGCGTTAATACACACAGATGTATGTGGACCTATGACAACGAATGCACGAAGAGGGTATTCTTATTTTATTACATTCACTGACGATCACTCAAGATTTGGATATGTGTATTTAATGAAATACAAATCTGAATCATTTGAAAAGTTCAAAGAGTTTAGAAGTGAAGTAGAGAAACAAACTGGCAAAAGTATTAAGATTCTTCGATTAAATTAAGGAGGTGAATACTTAAGCAGTGAGTTTTGTTGCCTCTTTTTTAGTTTTAACAAAAGAGCTCAAACTCGTGCAAGTTTACATATGTCAACAAGAAATACAGAGTAAGTCGAGTATCGATCCACGGAGAAAGTTGCTAAATCAAATTACTATGCATCAACTAAATCACTATTTTTATATGATTAAACTAATAATTATAATTATGATTGCAAATTACTATAAAATCAAATAACAACTAAAATAAGAATAATAACGAAATAAATCAAATCTGGAAATAATGGGATCCTAACTTCATTTAATACTTCATCTAATTACCACCATCATGCAAGATTGTTCACATATCGTAGGAAAGTAGCCAAGAGCACTACTGTAGACATAACCATTTTTCAATGCATTATGACCTACTTACACAACATCTACATGCAATAGACACTATGTAATCATCAATATAACCAAAATCACTATATGTCTATGTGAAATTGCAACCATATTGAATTTAAGCTCAAGCCCTTATTTAACTCATACGGTGAAACAGTATATGTCTATCTGGTTCACAAAATACAAAGCTGCACAAAACAGCCCCATATACGCATTCTATCATGATTACAATCCATACTCGTATGTTATTTTTCAATTCCATACAAGTACCAAAAATGAATGGTGATCAATCATTCATGCATGCAAATTAACCATAATAGAAATCCCTTATGATATGTAAAATAGTCCAGCAGTCAAGCATGCAATTAAACTACATATTAAAATCCGTCAGAATCCCATAATGAAGCTTAGTTCATGACTGAACCAAAAGTCATTATGGGATCAAAGCAAAACATAGATAATAAACAAACAATTGAAAGAGAAAGGATAGAATCGATCAAACCCAATTGTTGATTACAATCCAATAGTAACGTTCAAAACCTCATTAAAATCCAGCAAAAGAACAGTTGTTTATCCACAATGATTGAAAATCCAAAGAAGAAGTAGAAAATAGGAAGTGTAGGCTTAGTTCTATGTTGGAAATCTCTCAAAGTGAAAAACCCTAGTTCCAATATGAAAAACATGTAAAAACTACTGAATGATATGTCTGACACCAGTCAGAATTGTTTTTAATTAATTACAACTCTTGAAATTAAAAATTAAAATAGAACAAATCAATGACTTTAGACATCGCATGCGGCAGCCCTCCTCCTTTTGTATTCCTCATGCTGCACGCGCGAGTGTCAATTCTGGTCCAAATGAGTGATCACGCCAAGTATGCGTGTGTTGGCCTATGTAGTCGCGCGATCGCGCAGCTTTTGCGACTTGAATTCTAGTTCTGCTGCTGCTACTGACTCTGTCATGTTGTTCATCCTTGTCATGCTGCTCTAGTTCAATTGTCCACCAATGCGTGGTTTCTTTGCTCCACTCGATCCTCACGCCATATATCCATTAGCTTCATATGCCATCTACTATCGTCAACTTATGCCATATCCTGTACTTTTACATCAAAGGAGTTCTCAGTACATGCAATGCAAAATAACATGAAATGCAACTAAAAACACACTAAAATATACTTGAGATGGGCATAGTTCACGTGATGTGATATCCAATAAGTAGGTATAAAACCCAATTATCAAATACCCCAAACTTGAACTACTGCTTGCCCTCAAGCAATGCATACAACCTAAACAATGACAATGCAACTACATTACTATGCAACTACTTATAATGCAAATGAGTCTCACATTGTTCCAGCTATAACAGAATTTCAATCCAAAATGCCTCAGCGAATTATCCAGATTCAAGAATACACATTCAAACCAAACTATAGGCATAATATCATACACTCAAATAATTCAGAAATGCTATAGAGATGTTGTGTGTGTGTGTGTTGTGTTCACCAAAACTTGATTTAAGCAAAGAATACACATGTTAAACTGCTCAAAACAGAAAATTATAGTCTAAATCAAGACTCATGTATACTTATGCAATGAAGACTATTCCAACATATCAACACAAACTAAGGTTCAACACTGGGCTTAACTGCTTTATTACTACTCACGAGGACGATTTTCGCTCTTTCCCGCGGTGTTTATTGCTATTTTTTTTCTTTTTCTTTTTCTCTTTTTTTCACATGACTGTGAAATGCCTTATTCCATTAGGCAACACTGCTACCCCTTAGCGAGCTTTCAACCAATGACTCCCAGACCATGAAAGACCTTAGGGCGCTAGGTGTTAAGACACCCCTACGGACGTACTTACTCAAGTAGCCAGGGCCCCGAAATAAGACTAGCCACGTTATTGCTATTTGTTTTTTTTATATATATAGCATACCCATGTTTTCCCAAAATTTGAATATCAATGTTTTGCACAATCTAAATCCATGTTCCACATATTTCTCTTTTTTAAAACCACATTTTCTATCGAGCAATGCAACACATAATTCTTATACCTACAAGTGATTGTGAACACGGTCGTGCAAACCAAAAGCATTTAAACAACATTATGAATTGCATTTTGTAAAACATTATATCTCAGTTTATGTTATCCAAAATACTCAAAAATCCTTCAAAATTCACTATCATCATCGGCTAGACAAAATTTCCATAAAGCTAGAACTGTGAGACATGCAAACTAAAAATATACTAACACAAGTAATAATGACTAAAAACTAAAAAAAATTCCACAAATTTTATCTAACACAAAAAACATGCGAACTTTTAAACTAAACATGAAACTTTAAACTAAACATGCAGAAACTATATGCAACTTAACTAATCATGCAAAAACTATATGCAACTACACTATTACCCTAATACCACCAAACTTATAATATTCAATGTCCCAGTGAATGAAGGTAAAAGGGTTACAGAAAACTCCCCTAATGATCAGCCGTACAACTCTCTTCGGGTGGTGAATCTGGTGGTGGATATGGCACAGCTATCCCGAACTGAGGCCACTCTAGCATCGACCCCTGCTGTGCAAAAGCCTCCGCCAAAGACCTCGTCAAACTCGTTGTAAACGCTAAAAAATTATCGTACATGGCATCGACCTTACACTCTAACCTTCGGAGCTTTCGATCCCCAGTAGCAATGGGAACTTGGGTTGACGGGCCCGCTTCATCAGTTTAAGAGGGCTGTTGTGGTGGCCCTGGGAATGTAGGCTGGAGAATAAATCCTCGTCCGCGCGGGTGTGGTACACCTCCTGTCCAATCCTCAAATTTTTCAATGGTTGCGTGAGTGATGTCCTGGCTCGGGTTTTGCATTTTTTCATTGCCCCCACTTGCATCCCTGATGAGCACATAGCATAGCTACAACTGAGGCATGTGGAATGCTCCCAGTAGTGCTTCCCCACAGATATCACAACATATTTTGATGGATGAGATGGCCCACATCAATATATTTTCCGGAGATTATGCCTCATAGAATGATTGCCATTTTCGCTGTGATCTCATGTTAATGAGACGAAGGCACTAGCTTGGCACATTTGAACAAATTCCACGCCTTTGAATATCGATTCAAAGCTGTGGTGGGGAATATACGAGGCTGATTTGTGCTGGCTTTATATGTCCACTTCGTGCCCGGCACGCACAATTTAGCAATAACCAATTCCAAGTCTGTTTCCATATGTGCACCTGCTACCCAATTGGCAGACCTAGTCGGTGGTGTATCAGTAATTCTAAAAATGGCTCTGATGGCAGGAGGTCTGTAATCTATCTCAAAACTGCGAACCATAGATATACCTCTCATGGTGACTTTAGCATTAGCATAGAATTCCCGGACTATGCTCATCGGAATTGGCATAGGAGTCGCCATCAAGTAGTCCATCCTCGTTCGCGAATCATAGCATATAGCTGACCATCTTTCCCCTTAGGTTTGAAACCCCGCTCTTTGACAAATGTCTTCGCCATAATTCTGTAATACTCTTGTTGGGCTACCAAATCCAGAAATTTGGTATGACCGACAATATCCTCCCCTTGACTGCCAGAGGAAGATGGTGATGAAGAAGAAGAAGAAGAACGTGCTCTTTTTGGACCCATCTGCAGTTGATAGAGAAAATGAAGGTTTGTTTGATATGAGTACAAGCCGAATAGATGATTATCCCCACACTAATTTCGCTCAACTCAATCGGAAACCCTAGGTTTTATACTATAGCAATCAATCTTGGGTCTGAGCTTTTAACGTGGAGAGAATCGTGGGTAATCGAGGAGAAGTGCACGGCTACAATTTGTTTAACTGATAGAGAGGAAGATGAGGAGACGTGCGTTTATGGGAGAGCAAGTGATTGCGCTTCTGTTATGATTTCAAATGAGAGCTCAAATAGTCCCCAACACGTTTTAAACTTAAAAAAGTTTTACATTAATGCGGTGTCAAGCGCGCGAGCCTTGAGTTTTCACTGGGTTCGGTATTCGGCGCGCGCCGAATGAGGAGCATTGAGGCGCTTGGTTGGACCGCCTAAGCGGTTGAAACAAGTTGGACTACTGACTTCCAAGCGCGGGCGCGCGATTTCTCAAGCTGTTCTAGGCGCGGCCGCGCATCTCTAGTCCCTGTACTGCCAATTTTTAACTCCCAATCTGCATATCAGTGATGACTTCAGTTTAAGATACCTACATAGATATTAATGCACACTATTAAGGCATAAATTAATGAGCAATCATGAATGACCAAAGAAACTCTATCCTACTTCAAACACCCCTTAATGCAAATTCAGCTACACACTCAAGTATGCAAAACATACAAACTATCAAAAATGAAATAAAGATGAACTAACTAAAGCAACCTAAACTAAATAAATAAAGAGAAAATAGAGATAAAAATAATGGGTTGCCTCCCATCAAGCGCTAAGTTATAGTTAATTAGCTTGACTGTCTCTGAATCTCACGTCGAAGAAAGAATTGAGGTGACTTTCTATCTGTCCACCTCACCACCAAAGTAATGCTTCAATCGCTGTCCATTCACCTTAAAAGGCTTGTCCGAAAACTTATCATATACTTCAATTGCACCATGCGGAAAGACAGTCTTCACTATAAATGGCCCTGACCATCTTGATTTCAGTTTCCCAGGAAAAAGTTTAAGTCTGGAATTATAAAGCAAAACATTTTGTCCCAGTTCAAAGGTCCTTTCAATGATCTTTCGGTCATGCCATTTCTTCACTTTCTCCTTGTACAACTTCAAATTCTCATATGCCTGTAATCTGAATTCATCCAACTCATTGAGTTGGAGTAGTCGTTTCTCCCCTGCAGCTTTCAAATCAAAATTGAGCTTTCGTATTGCCCAATATGCCTTATGCTCTAGCTCCATAGGAAGGTGACAGGCTTTTCCATACACGAGCTGAAAAGGTGACATGCCCAATGAAGTTTTGTATGCAGTCCTATAAGCCCATACTGCATCATCCAACTTTAACGTCCAGTCTTTCCTTGTGGGATTCACAAATTTTTCAAGGATTCTCTTGACTTCTCGATTCGACACTTCAGCTTGGCCATTCATTTATGGGTGATAAGTTGTAGCAATGTGATGGTTCACCCCATACTTAGCCAACAAAGTCAGAACCGCCATTGTAAATAAATGACCGCCTCAATCATGATGATGGCCCTTGGAGTCCCAAATCTCGTTAATATACTTCTATGTAAGAACCTGAGAACTACCTTGGCATCATTTATCAGAAGAGCTGCCGTTTCTACCCATTTCGACACATAATCCACTGCGAGCAAGATGTAGAGATTACCGCAGGAAGAAATAAAAGGTCCCATGAAATTAATCCCCCACACATTAAAAATTTATACTTTAAGAATAGTATTCAATGGCATTTCATTTCTTTTTGAAATATTCCCAACTCTCTGACATCTATCACACCGCTGGACGAAATTGTAGGCATCCTTGAAAATTATCGGCTAGTAGAATCCTGCTTGTAGTACTCTAGCCGCTATTCGCTCTCCCCCATAATGACCTCCATACACCAAGGAATGACAATCCTGCAAAATCCCCTCGGTCTCTCTATACGGGATACACCTTTTTATCATTTGATCCGCACACTGTTTAAACAAATATGGCTCATCCCATATATACCATTTGACATCATGCAGAAATTTCTTCTTTTGATAACCCACCAAGTCATAAGGTACCATCTTGCTCACCAAATAGTTCGCGTAATCTGCAAACCATGGCACTTCCCCTTTCACCACAAACAATTGTTCATCTGGAAAGGATTCATTAATCATAACATTATTATCTGCCTTCCTTTCCAGATTCTCTTGTCGCGATAAGTGGTCCGCCACTTAGTTTTCGGTGCCCTTTCTATCCTTGATCTCCAAATCAAATTCCTGCAGTAATAAAATCCATCTGATCAACCGGGGTTTTACATCCTTCTTTGCCACTAAATGTCGAATTGTCTCGTGATCCGTGTACACAATCACCTTTGTGCCAATCAGATATGCTCGAAATTTATCAAAGGCATACACCACTGCCAATAACTCTTTCTCTGTGGTGGTGTAGTTCAACTGTGCATCTGTAAGGGTCTTGCTGGCATAATAAATCACATGAAAAATCTTCTCTTTCCTCTGCCCCAAAATAGCCCCTACAACGTAATCACTGGCATCACACATTAGCTCAAATGGCAAATCCCAGTCTGGTGCAGTAATCACTGGTGCTGAAGTTAGTTTCCTCTTTAACTGCTCAAATGCAAACACGCAAGCATCATCAAAATTAAACTGTGCATCCTTCTCCAATAAACTGCATAGTGGTTTAGTTATCTTGGAGAAGTTCTTGATGAATCTGCGATAGAAACCTGCATTTCCCAGAAAACTGCGAACACCTTTTACTGAAGTAGGTGGTGGCAGGTTCTCAATCATTTCCAGCTGAGCCCTATCCACCTCAAGTCCCTTCTTTGAAACCTTGTGTCCCAGTATGATTCCTTCTTGTGCCATGAAATGGCACTTTTCCCAGTTCAGCACTAAGTTCGTCTCAACACATCTCTTCAAAACCATAATCAAATTTTCAAGGCATACATCAAATGAGTCCCCGAAGACTGAGACGTCATCCATAAATACCTCCACATTCTGCTCCACCATATCTGAAAATATAGCCATCATACATCTCTGAAAGGTGGCTGGAGCATTGCACAATCTGAAAGACATCCTTCTAAAAGCAAAGGTGTCGTATGGACATGTGAAGGTAGTCTTTTCCTGGTCTTCTGGAGCTATCATAATCTGATTATATCCCGAATACCCATCCCGAAGGCAATAATACACATGACCTGCTAATCTGTCCAACATCTGATCAATGAATGGTAGTGGGAAATGATCATTCCTTATAGCTTTGTTGAGCCTGCAGTAGTCCATGCAGACTCTCCACCCCGTCACTGTTCGTGTTGGAATTAACTCATTATTCTCATTAGTCACGACTGTCATGCCACCCTTTTTCAGTACACACTGCACTGGGCTCACCCATGAGCTTTCTGAGATCGGATAGATTATGCCTACATCCAGCCATTTCAGTACCTCTTTCTTGACCACTTCTTTCATTATCAGATTAAGTCTTCTTTGTTTCTCAACTGACGGCTTACTACCATCTTCCAGCAAGATCTTATGCATGCAAAACGAAGGGCTGATTCCTTTGATATCTATTATGGTCCATCCAATAGCTGATTTAAACTCTCGAAGCACTCGTAGCAGTTTATCTTCCTGAAAAGATGTTAGTGCAGAAGAAATAATCACGGGTAACTTTGAATCTTTATTTAAAAATGCATACCTGAGATGTTCTGGAAGTGGTTTTAACTCAAGTTCTGGAGGTGTCTCAAGAGATGGCTTTAATTTTACAGATGACTCTCCAGCTTTCGTCAATGGCTCAACAGGTGTTCTGAATTTCCTGAATTATGGAGTTGTATCCAGATATTGCACAAGTTCATCTAATTCCTTATCCTCCAATTCTGAATTTTCAGCAATGATACTTCTCAAAGGTTCATAATCCACCAGACTTTGTACTTCATCATTTAGAACTCGATCCACCAAATCAACCCGAAAGCATTCTTCTTCATCTATTGGGAACTTCATTGCCTTGAAGACATTAAAGGTAACCTCCTGATCATGTACACGCATAGTAAGTTCCCCTTTCTGCACATCTATCAAAGTCCTTCCTGTGGCTAAGAATGGTCTTCCCAGTATAATTGGTATACTCTTATCTTCCTCATAATCTAAGATGATGAAGTCAGCCGGAAAGATAAATTTATCCACTTTCACTAATACATCCTCAACTATGCCCCGTGGATTCGTGATGGATCTATCGGCTAGCTGCAAAGAAATGTTTGTCAGCCTTGGAACCGGCAGTCCCAACTGATTAAACAATGACAAGGGCATCAGATTGATACTTGCCCCAAGATCACACAAACATTTATCAAAATTCATCTTTTCGATCATGCATGGAATTGTGAAACTGCCCGAATCTTTTAGCTTTGGAGGTAATTTACGCTGAAGCGCTGCACTGCATTCCTTTGTCAAGGCCACTGTCTCAAATTCGTCTAATCTCCTCTTCCTTGACAATATACCCTTCATGAACTTTGCATAACTTGGCATCTGTTCCAATGCCTCAGCGAAAGGTATGTTGATTTGTAGCTTTTTAAATACCTCCAAGAAGTTGTTGAATTGTTTATCTTCCCTCTGCTTATTCAATCTTTGCGGATACGGAACCTGAGGGTGAACTGGTGTTACTGTATTCTTAGGCCTCTTATCCTTCTCTACTCGCTGCGATTCAGATTTCTCTTAATTTTCTCCCCTTCGACCGATCGCTTTCTCTTCACGCCTGTGACCGCGCCTCCTCCTCAAGATAACAAGCGCGGCGCGCGACTATCGATTCTCGCAATGTTTTTCCTGCACCTCAATATGATCGCTGACATTTTCCTTCCCCCCGCTCTTCGTGGATTTGCTTCCTTATTACTTGGCAAAGAAACCTGGGGCCCGTTGTTAAGCATGCTCGTCATTTGCCCCATCTGAGTTTCTAGATTTTTATAGCCACTGCTTGGCTTTTGATCATAACCTCCGTGTTTGCCATGTACTTCAACATCATCTCCTCCATTTCTGATTTCTTTTCTTGCTGAGGTGCAGATGGAGTATGATGTTGTTGTTGTTGAGAAAATCCCGGTGGAAACGGTGGTTTTGGTGTAAACTGTTGCTGCGCTGGCTGAGACTAAAATTGTTGATTTGGCTGAAATTGATTCTGCTGATTCCCTTGGTTATTAGACCAACTAAATTTTTGATGATTGCGGTTGTTGGGGTTGTATGTGTTCTGAAACTATCCTTGGTCTTTTCTATAATTTCTCACATACTGTACCGACTCCGAGCTGATAGCACATTGATCCGTGGAGTGCGACCCCGCACAAATCTCACATACGAAGGCAACTATTTTCACTTTGTTCTCTGCTTGTATCTATTTTCTTCGCCATAGCTGCCATCTGTGCCAACAATTGAGTAATAGCATCCACCTCCAACAAACCTGCAACCTTGGGCTGTGGCATCCGAGATGTAGGATTTTGAAAATCATTTGCTTCCATAGTCTCAATATGGTTATAGGCCTCTTCATAGCTCTTTGCCCATAATGCCCCTCCTGCAGCTGCATCTATAATAGGTCTCGACTGCCATCCCAATCCGTTGTAAAACGTGTTGATAACCATCTAATCTGGCATACCGTGATGTGGACACTTCCTTAACATCTCTTTATATCTCTCCCATGCTTCATATAAGGACTCACCCTGTTGTTGCTCGAACTGAGAGATAGTTGTCCTCATCTTCGCAGTCTTAGCCATTGGGAAAAACTTGGCTAAGAACTTCTGTGCTAAGTCCTCCCATGTAGTGATTGACCCTGACGGCAAAGAATGAAGTCAACTTCTCGCCTTATCCCTCAATAAGAATGGGAACAGCCTAAGTCTAATAGCATCCTCTGTCACACTGTTGTATCTGAATGTATCACAAATCTCAATAAAACTCAACAGGTGTTCATTCGGATCATCTGTAGCAGCACCCCCAAACTGTATCGAATTCTGCATCATCTGAATAGTGCCCGATTTAATCTCGAAAGTGTTTGTTTGCTATCGCTTGGTTGACTACTATGCTAGATCAAGTCCATTAATATTCTAGGTATGGAATAGTCCTTAGAGCCCGGTACTCTTCTCTTTGCTCAATTCTTTGTTCTTCTACCATACTAGATGTAGTACCCTCTAACTGTACTTGTAAATTTCTCCGCACACTCACTTTCCAACCTCTTCCGTTAATATTACCATGAGCTAGTGTCAATTTGGAATTAGATGATCGCGTGTGCATAAAAATCTACAAGTACCTGAAACCAAAAACAAAAGCAAAAAATAGAAATGAGATAAGATTAGATTCGTCTAAGTCATACAATATAGCTTAAAACTGATGATAATTATTTAAATTTAAACGCCTTTCCCCGGCAACGGCGCCAAAAACTTGTTGCCTCTTTTTTAGTTCTAACAAAAGAACTCAAACTCATGCAAGTATACATGTGTCAACAAGCAATACAGAGTAAGTAGAGTATCGGTCCACGGAGAAAGTTGCTAAATTAAATTACTATGCATCAACTAAATCACTATTTTTATATGCTTAAACTAATAATTATAACTATAATTGCAAATTACTATAAAATCAAATAACAACTAAAATAAGAATAATAACGAAATAAATCAAATATTGAAATAATGGGATCCTAACTTCATTTAATACTTCATCTAATTACCACCATCATGCAAGATTGTTCACATATCGCACGAAAGTAGCCAAGAGCACTACTGTAGACATAACCATTTTTCAATGCATTATGACCTACTTACACAACATCTACATGCAATAGACACTATGTAATCATCAATATAACCAAAATCTCTATATGTCTATGTGAAATTGCAACCATATTGAATTTAAGCTCAAGCCCTTATTTAACTCATACGGTGAAACAGTATATGTCTATCTGGTTTACGAAATACAAAGCTGCACAAAATAGCCCCATATACGCATGCTATCAAGATTACAATCCATACTCGCATGTTATTTTTTAATTCCATACAAGTACCTAAAACGAATGGTGATCAATCATTCATGCATGCAAATCAACCATGATAGAAATCCCTTATGATATGTAAAACAGTCCAGCAGTCAAGCATGCAATTAAACTACATATTAAAATCCATTAGAATCCCATAATGAAGTTTAGTTCATGACTGAACCAAAAGCCATTATGGGATCAAAGCAAAACATGGATAATAGATAAACAATTTAAAGAGAAAGGATAGAATCGATCAAATCCAATTGCTGATTACAATCCAATAGTAACGTTCAAAACCTCATTAAAATCCAGTAAAAGAACAGTTGTTTATCCACAATGATTGAAAATCCAAAGAAGAAGTAGAAAATAGGAAGTTTAGGCTTAGTTCTACGTTAGAAATCTCTCAAAGTGAAAAACCCTAGTTCTAATATGAAAAACACGTAAAAACTACTTAATGATACGTCTGACACCAGTCAGAATTGTTTTTAATTAATTATAACTCTTGAAATTAAAAATTAAAATAAAATGCAGATCGTGACTTCAGACATCACGGCGGTAGCGCTCCTCCTTTTTGTATTCCTCGCATGGCGCCATGAAGTGTCAATTCTGGTCCAACCGAGTGATCGCATGCGGTGCGCGTGTGTTTTATCTATGTAGCCACGCGATCGCGCTGGCTTCGTGACACTAATTACGGTTTGCTGCTTGCTACTAACTCTGTCATGCTGCTCTAGTTCAATTGTCCACCAATGCGTGGTTTCTTTGCTCCACTCGATCCTCACGCCATGCATCCATTAGCTTCATATGCCATCTACTATCGCTAACTTATGCCATATCCTGCACTTTTACATCAAAGGAGTTCTCAGTACATGCAATGCAAAATAACATGAAATGCAGCTAAAAACACACTAAAATGTACTTGAGATGGGCATAGTTTGCGTGAATTGATATCCAATAAGTAGGTATAAAACCCACTTATCAAGTTTCTCAATTGTCTCAAATAAAATGGTATAATCTCACAATAGACTCCACCAGGGACGCCACAGCTGAATGGTGTATCTAAAAGGAGAAATCGAACACTGTTAGACATGGTTCATTCCATGATGAGTTTTATCGATCTTCTGGTGTCATTCTGGGGATATGCCCTAGAAGCGGATATATATCTACTAAATAAGGTTCCCTCAAAATCTTCCCCTAAGACTCCATATGAGATATTGACAGGGAGGAAACCTAGTCTTAAGGATATTAAGATTTGGGGATGTCCAGCTTATGTGAAAAGGTTTTAGAATGATAAGCTTGAGACAAGATCTGATAAGTGTACTTTTGTGGGATATCCTAAAGAAAGTTTAGGATATTATTTCTACAATCCTTCTTAACAAAAGGTGTTTGTTGCCAAATATGCTGCCTTCTTGGAAAAGGAGTTTATCCTTGAAGGGGCCAGTGGGAGGAAAATAGATCTTGAAGAAATTCAAGAACCACAAACCACTAAAGATCAAATGGATGAACCTGTCCAAGTAGAGATTCCTTTTGTACCACACCCTATTCGTAAATCTGGAAGAGTACCAAAGATACCTGATAGCTATGGACTTGTCATAGAGGATGACAATGAGGTACGCATCATAAATGATGATGATCCATTGAATTACGAACAGGATATGAGTAATAAAGACTCAGAGAAGTGGAAAGAAGCCACGAAATCCAAGATGGACTCCATGTATGAAAACCAAGTATGGACTTTAGTTTCACCACCTGAAGGCGTTAAGCCTATTGGGTGTAAATGGGTCTTTAAAAGAAAGACTGGAGCAGATGGTAAGGTAGAGACCTATAAGGCCCGACTGGTCGCAAAAGGTTTCAAACAAAGACAAAGAGTTGATTATGACGAAACCTTCTCACCAGTAGTGATGCTCAAGTTCATTCAGATTTTGCTTGCGATTGCAGCTTACCATGACTACGAAATATGGTAGATGGACGTGAAAACGGCCTTCCTCAATGGGATACTTGAGGAGGATGTGTAAATGACACAGCCAGAGGGATTTGTTTCAAAGGTTGGAACAAATAAAGTTTGTAAGCTACAACGATCCATTTATAGATTAAAGCAAGCTTCTCGTAGGTGGAACATCCGTTTTGATGAACCATGTGTGTACAAGAAGGTTAGTGGGAGCACTGTTTCATTCCTCGTATTATATGTTGATGATATATTACTGATAGGGAATGATATTCCTATGCTACAATCAATTAAAATCTGGTTATCTAAACACTTCTCCATGAAGGATTGGGTGAAGGATCCTATATTTTGGGGATAAAGATCTATAACGATAGATTTAAAAGGATGCTTAGCTTATCCCAAGGAACGTACATTGACTTGATGCCAAAGAAGTTTAGCATGGAAGATTCCAAAAGAGGTCTCATGCCGATGAGCCATGGAATACATATCTCCAAGAAACAGGCACCAAAGACACCTGAAGAGAGAGACCGTATGAGTAAGATTCCTTATGCTTCAGCAATAGGATCTATCATGTATGGTATGATATGTACTAGACCAGATGTTGCTCATGCACTTAGTGTAACAAGCAGATATCAGTCAAATCCAGGAGAAGAACACTGGAAGGCAGTGAAAAATATCCTAAAGTACTTAAGAAGAACTAAGGATGTATTTCTTATCTACGGTGGGTCTGAATTAAAATTAGAGGGCTTCGTAGACTCAAGTTTTCAAACATACCAAGATGACAGTAAATCCGTTTTAAGGTATGTGTTTACCTTAAACGGTGGCACAGTGAGTTGGAAGAGTTCCAAATAGCAAATAGTTGTTGATTCAGTGACAGAGGCAGAGTACATACCCGCAAGTGAAGCTGCAAAAGAAGTTGTTTGGATGAAGAAGTTCATTACCGAACTTGGTGTGGTTCTTACCATTACAGGACCCGTATCTTTATTCTGTGACAACAATGGAGCTATTGCGCAGGCTAAGGAACCCAGGTCTAATCAGAAAGTGTTGCGGCGGTTTCATTTTATCACAGAGATCATTGAAAGAGGACACGTCACCCTGGAGCATGTGGACTCTCAAGACAATAATGCAGATCCATTTACTAAAGCGTTAACACAACAGCAGTTCTATCGTCACTTAGAGAAGATGGGTATGAGATACCACGGCGATTGGCTTTAGTGCAAGTGGGAGATTGAAAGTAGTATGCATACAAGCCAATCATGTATGATGATAAAGCATATACTTTGTAATCAATCTTATTTATTTATTAATAAAAGAATTATTTATTAAAGGCATTTAATTATCTACATGGTGTTATTTTAATGATATGTGATAAACCTATAGTTTTAAGCAATGCTTTTAGAATCATGATGAGATCATGCTAATGAGATTTAAATTCTTAGATAGCTTAAAACTAAAATGTTCTCAATCAATGGATTACTAAAAGGGGATTAGTGAATCCAGATAGATTGGTACTGTTAGGTTTGTAATATTCATGAACGCAATCAAATTGCAAAAATAAGCGGAAACGTGTAAAATCAGAGTTTAAAAATTTTACAAACCATATACCCGGATCACCCTTTATGCACAATTATTAATTAAACGAAAAAGATGAATAAAAAACATACCCTTGAAGATCCGAGCTTCCTCAGGTACAAGTTCACCTCCAATCCTTTTCGCGTTCAACTTGAATCCACCGGGTTTGGTTCCTTCCTTTGATCAACGTTAGCCACCCAAGTGTTTGGCCTCTAGAGGTGATCCACCAAGGAAGAAGAAGGATTCAAGAAGATGGGTGGTTGGCTAAACCCTAGTTTTTCTATCTCTATAAAAAAGGAGCGTACTCTCCAACCATTGGAATTATCACGTATATGTGATATCTGATATAAGACTCCTCTTATAAAGATATCAAGTAACCCTATTAAAATAAGGTATTATTTAATTAAACCCTTTTAATTAAAGGGGCTCCTTAATCTTATTAGGGATAATTAATTAAACTCCTTTAACTAATTTTCCTTCCTAATCCAATTAGGAATAAATGAGAGTACTTATATTAAATTAATTCCTAAACTCTTTTAGAAATTAAAATAATAATAATAATTGTAATAATATTAATAAGACTCCTCTTATTAATTTATATTTAATATTTCTAAAATATTAAATAATAAATATTAAGCTATTTAATTTATTCTATCACCATAGATTAAATTAAATATACATAACATATTACTACGATTATGCCATTAACTTCTTAAATAATTATTCTTCCTTTTATGGTGTGACCCTTTAGGTTCTCCATATTAAACCGGTTGTGAATAAATCAATTAGAACAATTCTAATCTTATTTAAATAAATAAATTAAACAATTAATTTATTTAAATAAATAATATTTATTCTACAATAGGGATAAGCCTCCCTAGCGATCAACGACTTTCTAGATAATATAGATTTCAACATTAATCATAAAAGAACCTTTGAGTAAATAGTTACCGTATAATTCAATCCTTCCACCATACAATGTCCCAATTAAATATAAGACATGAAATTATCACAAGTCTTATTTTATTTAATTATATGTATTTCGACTCTTAAATGCACAACACTAAATAATGCAAATTAGAAACTCCTTTCTAATTTCATTCGCCTTAACCAAGGACTACCGGGTTGTCATTTATCGAATCACATAGACATTTCTCTTCTTTAATAGAAGTGGTAGATTCTTTATTGATCATACATTATCTCCATGTACAACTTATTATACCCAAGCATACCCTTTGATATACCCTAAGGGTCTTAAGGAATAAGTCAAAGTATAACTCATCATACACAAGATACTATGATGATCTCAAGTCCAAGGATCACTTACTACTACTATCACTACAGAAATTCCTATTGACAGTGCAAGTAAAACTCCATTAGGTATTCCTTAGCGAGCCACGTTCAGTGAACTTATTCTCTAATAAGCACCTACATACTTGCTTTAGTGTCTCCACACAAATGATCATGAGATCAATCATCCTCATCCAATGAGCAAGCAATGTATGTACCAATCTATCCGGATTCACTAATCCCCAATTTAGTAATCCAATGATTGGGAACTATTTTAGTTTTAAGCTTTCTAAGAATTTAGATCTCATTAGAATGATCATCATCATTATTCTAAAAGCATAGCTTAAAACTATGGGTTTATCACATATTATAAAACAAAGATCATGTAGATAATTAAAAGCCTTTAATAAATTAATACTTTTTATTAATAAATGAATAAGATTGTTACAAAGTATATGTTTTATCATCAAACATGATTGGCTTGTGTGCATACTACTTTCAATCTCCCAATTGCACTAAAGCCAATCATCATGGTATCTCATACTCTTCTTCTCTAAGTGACGATTATCCTACTGTTGGATAAGCTTTAGTTAATGGATATGTAATGTTGTTCATGAGAGTCCACTATCTCTATAGTGATTTCCCATCTTTCAATGATTCCTATAATCAAGTGAAAGTGCCACAACACATGTTTAGATCCGAGATGAGACTTAGGAATTATTCCTAGTTCTGTAATGAACTTTTCATCTAAACAATCAACTTGTAGCTTCATTTATAGCTATATACTTTGTCTTTATCACTAAACCAGCAACTCTTTGCTGTTTGGAACCTTTCCAATTCAACGCACTAATTGCTCAAGATAATGCTTTACCTTAAAGTGGATTTTTCGTCATCTTGGTCTCATCTCGAAAAACTTGAGTCTGTTAAGCCCTCTAGTTTTAATTTAGACCCACCATGAATATGATCACATCCTTAGTGCCGGTTAAGCACTTTAAGATGTTTTTCACCGACTCATAGTGAACTTCTCCATAGTATGACCGATCAACATTAGATCTTGTATATTTCATTGCATACATGATAGTCACTCATGCGATCTCTCTTTTCAGGAGTCTGTGGGGACTATAAAGAGAGATACACTCCATAGCTCATCAACATGAAACATTTCTTGGAGTTTGCCATGCTAAACGACTTTAGCATCAAATGAATATACGTTCCTTGGGTTAAGTCGAGCATCCTCTTAAATCTATCTATATAGATTTATATCCCCAATTAAGATACTCTTCCAAATCATTCATAGAGGAATGTTTAGACAACTTTATCTTTACTGATTGTAGCATTGGTATGTAATTCCTCATCCGTAGTATATCAACATATAATACTAGAAATTTCACGATGCTCCCACTGACCCTTTTGTACACACTAGAACTCTTACCTCATCGTATGTAACCGGATCATCATCTTCTATGATGTGTACCTCATCATCATCATCCATGATGAATCCATACCTCCAAGGTATCTTCGGTACTATTCCAGATTTATGATTCGGTTGTGGTACAATAGGTCTATCTACAGGTTTCTCTTATTTGACGTATAGTGTTTTGTGGATCATGAACTCTTCAAGATCTATAATCCTCCCACTAGCCCCTTTTTAATGATAAACACCTTTATCTTAGAAGCGGCGTGTTTCGTAAACAAACACCTTTTGCTAAGTAGAATTATAGAACATATACCCTAAACTTACTTTAGGATGTCCCACAAATCAAGACATGTCAAATCTTGTCCCAAGCTTATCCTTCAAACCTTTTCACATAAGTTGACAACCCTTATCTTAACATACTTAAGATTAGGAATCCTCCCATCCATAACTTTTATGGAGTCTTGAAATGGATTTTGAGGTTACCTTTTCGTAGATATACGACCATTTCTAGGACATGACCCTGAGAGGATACCTTGAAATATCAAGAAAATCATTTTGGACCGTACTATGTTCAACAAGGTATGATTTATCCTTTCGTATACATCAATCAATTATTACGTATCATGAGGTGTCCATTATGAGAAAAACCATTTGAGATGATCTAGAAACTTATTGCACAAGTATTTATTCCTTGATCTAATCACGTAATCTTAATACTTTGCCAATTTGTTTCACTTTTGAATTCTTTGAACCTTTCAAATAATTCACACTTGTATTTCAACAAATACATACATTCAACTCTTTGAATGATCATCTCCTTTTCTTATACTAGTTTGTTCAATTTACAAAATAATTTTCACGTAAGTCAAGTATACAAAATCCATTAAGTAATCTTTCGGTTCTACTATACGAAACATTATTATTATAAATAGAACAACGATTGTTCTTAATTATAATACCAAAAATTTTATTGTCCAACAATAAAATGGAAATAATATTTTAACAAGAATCGGAATACAATAACAACTTATCGACTTAATAGATTTGCCCGTAGGCATTGTTAAATTATAAGTTTCTATGGCTAATGCGTGAACCTTTGCTTCATTTTCCACACATAGGATTACTTATCTTTGTTTAACTTTCTACTTCGCTTGGTCCCTTCATAAATCTATATTTATGATAACCAAAGTCGGTATCCAATACCCAAGTAGAACATCGACTTAAAGAAAAATTTATTTCAACCATGAACAAAATAATATTTGTAACCAAAACTTCACTAAGCTTCTTTGTTTAGCCTCTGCAAGAAGATGCTTCTCGCAGCTTCCTTCCAATTGTCCGGGCTTATTGCGGTGGAAGCAAACTCCTTTGCTATCCATATCGCTTTTGTTCTTATTATCCTTTGTTTATGCCTTTCTATTTACCTTCTTTGAATCATTCTTCTTTTCGTAAGATCCTTTGGCCCCTACCAAGTAAGACTTGATCTTTCCCGGTTGAAAATGACTCTCAACATTTTTCAATATGTTAAGCAAATCAATGAGGTGATATCTAGCTTGTTCATATAAAAATTCACAACAATTGTGAAAGGAGTCCGGAGTGAGTGCAAGATCAAATCTTGGCTCAACTCTCCATCCATGACAAAACCAGTTATCCTAATTGATCAATCAAATTGATTATGTTAAGAACTTTTTATCTGTACTATAGTGCCATTGGCCATTCTAGATCGGAAGAGCTCCTTAGATATCTGATATCTATCAGTCCTACTTTCCTCACCATCAACTACTTGATGTGCAGGAATATAGTAGGAGCATCCATAGTTTCATCTTGACAAGAAGCTCGTTACTCATAGATGCGAGCATGATGCATTGAGCCAATCATGCATCATCTTGCCACTTTCTAAAAGTAGCAATGTCTTCCTCAGAGGCATTGTGCGCAACCATTGCTGAGGATAGGCGATTAAGGACATAAGATAGCTTTTCATTATGAGAACTATTCTCAAATTCCTTAACCAATCCGCTTTAATTTGGTGTGGTTAATTTAGCATCTAATATGCTTCGCAGATGATAGTAATTTTAGACATTGTAAAATTCTCAGAAATGAATTTGTAATTAACAACATTTTAACATACATTCTTTTATTAATTACCAAAATAAATTAGGTCTTGTTTTAAATTGGTATCTCCCACTATTTTCTTCAAACTATATTACCCTCACTTATATAGTTCGGCAAAATCTAATTAAAGATTTGCTAGTGAGAATAAGGATCCCATTTCAAATGTATATAGCCTTGTGGTGACACAACAAACTATATATAAATAAATAGGTAGACAACTTTTGTCAATTACATCAACTATGCAACTCCTTTTCTTTTGCCTCTTAGATTATTTTGATCAAGTGGTGGCACATCCAGAATCAAAATTATCCAAGTTAAGTCCGACCTAGCACTCCATATATTCAAAAAGAAAAATATCATCCTTGTGGTGACACAACAAAACAATATTGTTCAATTTTCTTTATAAGCATCAAATGTGATAAATTAACATCTTAAATACTTAATACTTGCCTTGTGGTGACACAACAAACTCATATTAAATATTTAATACTCTATTAATTTTATCATGCTTAGAAAGGCGACGTTCGATATTCCAAATATCTTTGAACGCTTAGGACTTAATATAAAAATTGAGGGTTTGTTATTAATTTGTCTCATCTTGTTTAGCGCTGCACATATATATATATAAAATACGCGTCGTATTAATGAACATGCGAAGCATGTTTGCATAATATATAATATATATATAGTATAAGCATGCACATATAGAATACTATATTCTACTCGGATTGATTATGGACTTTTATTCTAGTTTGGTTCACTAGAGCAACCAAGTGAACCAAAAGGTCAAACCCTAGGGGTGCAAGAAATAATATTTAAATATAACTATTACATTTAAACCCGGGCTCCATTACAAACGGGTCTTCAAGCGCTCCTTGCTCCTTGATCTCCAATTTTTTAAAAATTAATTCTAACTATTCCTATTACATAACTATTTTAAAATAAATAGAAACCTTGATCAGCAGTCAAGGGGAAGTACATAGGAGGGAGATAGAATTTACATTAAGAAAAATTAGAGAAGGCGAGGTCTACGCAGAATTCCCCATTTAATAAAACCCGTACATTCATGCATCCAACTAAAATAAAATCCAATCACATTGGTCATTAGTCCATAATCAATCCCATTTATTATCATACATATCACCATATGCATCAATACATAACATTCATCCGATGAATAATAAACATTTAATATATATATTGATATCATTTAATGGGCAAATTTAGTTAGTATAAAATCTAATTTTGAATTAAAATAAACTCTTTTATTTTAATCCAAATTTAAATCAAAATAAAACTATTTTATTTTAATTTATCCAATTTTGAATAAAATAAACTATTTTATTTTAATCAAAATAAACTCCTTTATTTTAATTAATTATGGAATCCAATTCCATGTATAAAAAAAATTTATTAAAGGAAACACGGATTATCTTTCCTATTCACAAATAAACTCCTTTATTTTGAATAATATGAAATCTTATTTCATATCTAAATAAACTCCTTTATTTAAGGAAAGATCGATTCTTTTCCTATTCACAAATAAACCTTTTTATTTCAATAATATGAAATCTAATTTCATATCAAAATAAACTCATTTATTTAAGGAAAAATAGAATCCAATTTCAACTCCAATTAGTTATCATGGAATCCAATTCCAACTCTAATTAGTTAGCATGAAATTTAATTTTAAAATTAAAATAAATCTTTTTTATTTTAATATTAAAATAAACTTTTTATTTTAAGATTAAAATTAACTTTTATTTTAATTATAAAATCATTATATATATATATATATATATATATATAAGGTAATACATATATATAATATATGTATTCAATTTCCCTGACTCTCTTTTTCAAGCACGTGATATCCTCTTTTTTTTTTTTACTTCCTAGCTTGCATGCTCCCTTTAAAACATGAATCGGCTTTAAAAAAAATAACGTATATATATAAGAAATCATGCTTGACTCCTACATCACGTGAACAGGTGACTAAGTCACGCGAATCAGCAGCGGCGAGAGAAAGAAAAAAAAATTCGCCATTTTTTTTTTTTTTAAAATTGTATACAACAAAATTATGCCCAAATAAATTGTTCTAAACACATATCAACATATATATTAAATCTTGAACAATTAATAATTCACATAAAGGTTTGGCTCTGATGCCACTGTTAGGTTTGTAATATTCATGAACGCAATCAAATTGCAAAAATAAGCGGAAACGTGTAAAATCGTAGTTTAAAATTTTACAAACCATATACCCGATCACCCTTTATGTACAATTATTAATTAAACAAAAGATGAATAAGAAACATACCCTTGAAGATCCGAAGCTTCTCAGTACAAGTTCACCTCCAATCCTTTTCGCTTCAACTTGAATCCAATCTAAGTTTGGTTCCTTCCTTTGATCAACGTTAGCCACCCAGTGTTTGGCCTCTAGAGGTGATCCACCAAGGAAGAAGAAGGATTCAAGAAGATGGGTGGTTGGCTAAACCCTAGTTTTTCTATCTCTATAGAAAAGGGCGCGCTCTCCAACCATTGGAATTATCACGTATATGTGATATCGATATAAGACTCTCTTATAAAGATATCAAGTAACCTTATTAAAATAAGATATTATTTAATTAAACCCTTTTAATTAAAGGGCTCCCTAATCTTATTAGGGATAATTAATTAAACTCCTTTAACTAATTTTCCTTCCTAATCCAATTAGGAATAAATGAGAGTACTTATATTAAATTAATTCCTAAACTCTTTTAGAAATTAAAATAATAATAATAATTGTAATAATATTAATAAGACTCCTCTTATTAATTTATATTTAATATTTCTAAAATATTAAATAATAAATATTAAGCTATTTAATTTATTCTATCACCATAGATTAAATTAAATATACATAACATATTATTACGATTATGCCATTAACTTCTTAAAATAATTATTCTTCCTTTTATGGTGTGACCCTTTAGGTTCTCCATATTAAACAGGTTGTGAATAAATCAATTAGAACAATTCTAATCTTATTTAAATAAATAAATTAAATAATTAATTTATTTAAATAAATAATATTTATTCTACAATAGGGATAAGCCTCCTAGTGATCAACGACTTTCTAGATAATATAGATTTCAACATTAATCATAAAAGAACCTTTGAGTAAATAGTTACTGGTCATGCAATTCAATCCTTCCACCATACTGATGTCCCAATTAAATATAAGACATGAAATTACTTGTCAAGTCTTATTTTATTTAATTATATGTATTTCGACTCTTAAATGCACAACACCAAATAATGCAAATTAGAAACTCCTTTCTAATTTCATTCTGCATTGCCAAGGACTACCGTTTGTCATTTATCGAATCACATAGGACATTTCTCTTCTTTTAATAGAAGTGGTAGATTCTTTATTGATCATACATTATCTCCATGTACAACTTATTATACCCAAGCATACCCTTTGATATACCCTAAGGGTCTTAAGGAATAAGTCAAAGTATAACTCATCATACACAAGATACTATGATGATCTCAAGTCCAAGGATCACTTGTACTACTATCACTACAGGAATTCCTATTGACAGGCAAGTAAAACTCCATTAGGTATTCCTTAGCGAGCCAATGCTCAGATGAACTTATTCTCTAATAAGCACCTACATACTTGCTTTAGTGTCTCCACACAAATGATTATGAGATCAATCATCCTCATCCAATGAGCAAGCAACGTATGTACCAATCTATCCGGATTCACTAATCCCCAATTTAGTAATCCAATGATTGGGAACTATTTTAGTTTTAAGCTTTCTAAGAATTTAGATCTCATTAGAATGATCATCATCATTATTCTAAAAGCATTGCTTAAAACTATGGGTTTATCACATATTATAAAACAACATCATGTAGATAATTAAAAGCCTTTTATAAATTAATACTTTTTATTAATAAATGAATAAGATTGTTACAAAGTATATGCTTTATCATCAAACATGATTGGCTTGTGTGCATACTACTTTCAGGTACGTACATTGCTTGCTCATTAGATGAGGATGATTAATCTCATGATCATTTGTGTGGAGACATTACAGAAAGTATGTAGGTGCTTATTAGAGAATAAGTTCACTGAACGTGACTCGCTAAGGAATACCTAATGGAGTTTTACTTGTCTATCAATAAGAATTCATGTAGTGATAGTAGTACAAATGATCCTTAGACTTGAGATCATCATAGTATCTTATATATAATGAATTACACTTTGACTTATACCTTAAGACTCTTAGGGTATATCAAAGGGTATGCTTGGGTGTAATAAGTTATATTTGGAGATAAGAAATGATAAATAAAGAATCTACCACTTCTAGTAAAAGAAGAGAAATGTCCTATGTGATTCGATAAATGATAACCCATGAATCCTTGGCCAAGGTGGAATGAAATTAGAAAGTAGTTTCTAATTTGCATTCATTAGGAGTTGTGCATTTAGGAATCAAAATACATATAATTAAATAAAATAAGACTTGACAAAGAATTCCATGCCTTATATTTAATCGGGACATCATGGTGGAAGGATTGAATCAGTATGGTAACTATTTACTCAAAGGTTCTTTTATGATTAATGTTGAAATCAATATTATCCGAAAGTTGTTGATCGCTAGGAGACTTATCCCTATTGTAGAATAAATATTATTTATTTAAATAAATTAATAGTTTAATTTATTTATTTAAATAAGATTAGAATTGTTCTAATTAATTTATTCACAACCGGTTTAATATGGAGAACCTAAAGTGTCACACCATAAAAGAAAGAATAATTATTTAAGAAGTTAATGGCGTAATCGTAATAATATAGTTAAGTATATTTAATTTAATCTATGGTGATAGAATAAATTAAATAGCTTAATATTTATTATTTAATATTTTAGAAATATTTATTATTTAATATTTTAGAAATATTTATTATTTAATATTTTAGAAATATTAAATATAAACTAATAAGAGAAGTCTTATTAATATTATTACAATCATTATTATTTTAATTTCTAAAAGAGTTTAGGAATTAATTTAATATAAGTACTCTCATTTATTCCTAATAGGATTAGGAGGCAAAATTAGTTAAAGGAGTTTTATTAATTATCCCTAATAAGATTAGGGAGCCTATTTAATTAAATAAATAATACCTAATTTTAATTAAATAAGGTTACCTGATATCTTTATAAGAGGAGTCTTATATCAGATATCAATAATATGTAATTCCAATTGTTGCAGAGTACGCCCCCTTTTTCTATAAAGATAGGAAAAACTAGGGTTTGAGCCAATACACCATTCTTCTTGAAAGTTCTTCTTCCTTGATGGATCACCTCTAGAGGCCATACACTTGGGTGGCTAACATTGAACAAAGGAAGAAATCTACCCAGAAATTCAAAGAGATCGCGGAGAAGTAGGAGGTGAACTCGTACCTATGGAAGCTCGTATCTACAAGGGTATGATTCCGTAACTTCTTGGTCTTCGTTTTAATTTATAATATGCATAAAGGATAATCTGGGTAATTGGTTTGTGAAAAAATTTAAAATTTGATTTTATTTTGCTTACGCTATTTTTGCAATTTGATTGCTACTTTGATATTCAAAAAAAAACCTTACAGAAAATAATATCATTTACGAGTATTGAAAGAAAATAACATCATTTACCTTAGTAGGAAAGTAGTTCTAATCGGAATAAAAATGCTAGCCACAACTTATTATAAACTTATGAAATTAAACTTCCTCTATTTATTATTTTGAAATAGTAAGGGTTGATTTGATTAATGTGGTTAGTTATGGATAAAATGCTAAATATTTCAATAAGCAAGTGGTTATAAAATATTCATTGTTGTTTGAGAATATTCGTTTGGTCGTGGAATATTCTTACTTTGTCGGAATATTCGTATTTACTGACACAAATCTTGTGTGGGCCCCATAACGAAAGCGATTGATGAAGAAAACGATAAATATAATTTGTTTATAAATAACTACAGAAGTTATTACCAATAATACTCGCTGGAATACTCTAATGGTTAAAACACAAGAAGACATTACAGAGATTACACCAATTATTGATTCTTACGTAAGAAGGCACTACTCAATAATTGTTACAGTAATTACTGTTCAATATTTTATTTTATTGATTCAATAATTGCTATGTTGATATTTTATATTATTGTTGTTTCAATAATTGTCATTACACAGTATTTTCCATTATCGGATCAATAATTCATATTATTTGAATAATATTATTAGATAACATTATTGGCAATGTCTAGAAAGTTCTGTCTAAGGAGAGGTTTGGTCACCTAATCATACGCCAAGAAGGAGAAATCCTTATCGAAAGCCCCACTTTCCTGGAACAACACTGTCATTCGCCAAGATTGTGATTCTGTAATATTATTTGTGAATAATTAATTATTGATTTATATGATAATGAAAAATATTCATTTTATGTGGATATAGGTGGAGAAAATTTTAATGTGACAATTGTTGAAAAATTAATATTTTATCTTTTTCTGATAAAATAATTCATTTAAATATATTATTATATTTTAATAATATAATAATGGTGATATTTTTACAATGAATGTGGGATATATGAATATATGAGGAGGAAAAGTATTTTTGTTACCAAAAATATTTAAAACATGTTTTTCATGTTTGTGGACCCCATTTCTTGACTGAAATTTGATTATAGCCTATAAATCGTCCGTTTGTGGATTTCGGTCAATTTCTTTTTGGAATTTGGAAAAACTTTCTTCTATAAAGTTGTAGAGAATGAAATTTCCTATGGAAAGGACATAAGGTTCAATTTTTTTTGATAAAAGGGCTATTTATTATGAATTATTGAAGTTCTAAAATTCCAAAATAATTGATTTTTGAAGTTTTAAATATTTTTAATAAGAAAAATGTTTTTTTTATTTAGGTAAGGTGGGTCACTCTTGGTGGCTAATGTTTTGAATTAGATTATGTGTGCGTAAGAATTTAATAAATATATATTAATATTTTATTAAATTTTCTACTTTGGTGTTCTAAGCATTTTCCTATAAATAGGGTGCTTAGTTTAGAATTGAAAATCACACCGTAAACCAAGTTTTCTCTCTATATTATCGAGTTTTATTCTTGTGAGTATTTTGATACTTTGAGTGTTGTTATACTATGCAAGTTCCTTCAAATATTATATCCCTATATTCCAAATTGTAAGTACTATTCTTTTCGAGGTAAGGATGTTATATTTTTTTTAAAATGATATTATTTCTTCTAATATCATTATGCCGGATTATTGGTAAGATTTTTCTTGTGAAATTCTTGTCTTTTAGTGTCGGGATTACTATTCACGTATACGGCACTATTCACGAATACGGCACTATTCAAGAATACGGAACTATTCACAGAAAAATTAAATTTTTGTTTTTGTCCAAAATATCTATTATGGATACTAACTTTGATTATATCCATGTTTTGATCATTTTTAAATTTTACTCCATTATGATTATTTATGAAGTATTTTTGAACTCGGATTGTTTAAAGTATGAATCCTTAATATTTGTTCTTTTGTTTCACTGGATTCGTTTTCTTTTAAAATATTTTTCATCATCCTCATCTTAAATGATGATATTACTAAATATCTTTGGCCCGTAGTGCAAAGATGAATGAATTTTGATGAATATCTTTGGCCCAGAAGTGTAAAAAGATGAACAGTGTTGAGATGAACATGACTAAATCGATGAATATCTTTGGCTCAGAAGTGCAAAGATGAATATTTGATTCAAGATATATATCGATTGATGTTACAGATAAAATATCGATGATGGACTTTTAAATTCATAGATTATAGTAGATTTCATTCTCTACGTAACTCTTCTATGAATTATTATTTTTCGTTGCGAATATTGATCCGAAACTTGTTGTCTATTGTATTTTATCATTTTTTCCTCGTTGAAGACTAACGATAATTTGTTCTATATTATCTTAGTCATAATATTCTTTATCGGGCTAGTTGAGCTCACCCTTTCCTCCTTTTTGTTCCATTTTTCTTCTCGTGAGGCGAGAATGTAGCGAGTTCTAGCTCTGGTGTGGAATGATGGTTCTAGAGAGTTGTTTTAGTAGTCCTCACCATTTTTGTAAAATAATGTACCAATAATTATAATGAGGACTTATTTGGGTGTGAATATTGTCTAGATGACAATATTTGTATTTAAACTCACAGCTTTTATGTCAGATTAATAAAGTTGTAGTTGTTTCAGATTCATGTTATCGACGACTCAAAATGGGTGATGTATACCTATTTTGGGGGCGCCACAGCTGGTATCGTAGCTTAGGAATATGATCTCTCATGAGATCGGGAATAGAACTAGGAGGGAGAGACGAGTAAATCCTTCGCTAGTGTGTCCTACCTAAGCTTATTTGTTGGTCGGTCAAGATATAGGATATTATGTGATATGTTGATTTCTTTAATTAACCCTTGTTTTATGGCGTATTTGAGAATGTCGACCGAGAATGTTAACAATGGAGTAAATGAGACCGTGGAGACACCTTTACTCACCAACGAGGAGAACGTATACAAAGTCGTCAGTGGCAATGTTCCTCCCGCGAAACAACACCACCGAAAGCGTATGATGAACGACGGATGTTTAAAAGCTTTTTGCAGCTCATGCAAAATCGCATAAGGGAGACTCGTGTACAAAATACCGGTGGAAATGATAACAACGCACGGCTTTGTCACAAATGCAAGCGCTTCAAAGAGTCAGGACCACCGCAATTCTGGGAAAGCCGATCCGATTAAGGCGTAAACGTGGTCAAACAAATCACCAAGATATTCGATGTCTTCGATGCACGGAGGAATGTAGGTTCCATTTGCCACCTTTATGTTCCGTAATGAGGCGGTACATCGGTGGGGAATCAGTGAAGCGCACCCATCCAAATTGCACTCAAAGATGTCTTGGGAGACGCTTTCAAACTGCTCAATGACAAGTACTTTCCTCGAAAGTATTCATCATATGAAGGAAGTAGAGTTTATTAGATTGAACAAAATAACATACGACGAAGTGTCCCAAAGACGAGGCGAAGTTTGCAGAGTTATCCAGTGTTTGCACCTCATTTGGTGGAGAATGAGGAACGATGACGTGGATGTTTCGAGAGGTTTGAACCCAGATACGCCAATATCTCATTTCTCATAAATTTTCTCTATTCAGATGTTGTCAATGTGGCTCAATTATTAGAGTGAGATAACGAGTACGCTCAACCGAGGGACCACAACCAGATCATAATGGGTGACAAAGAAACATCGTAACAACGATAACCAAATGGAGAAAGAAAAATACTTGACAAAAAGCGGCAACCACTCGTGGTAATCATGGCCATGAGAATAAAAGAAGCGAGTCATGAGGAGATTTTAAAAGAGAGATTCAACAACAACCATGTGAAGACGCCAAAGAAAGAAGAATCGGTTCTATGGGAGGAGAACGACCACCCTATCAGATGCTATAAATGCGGAAAGAGGACATATATCACCCCAAACTACCCACAACAACAGCTCAAGGTATGTTATAATTATGGAAAGGAAGGACATATCGCCGAGATTGTACGATAGCGAAACCAAGTCCAATGGGATGGTGACTCAAAAGGTCATCCCGTAAAAGTCAAAGTCAACGATTCCTCGAAGAGCGCTTTGTTATAATCGGTCAAAATGCGAGGAACCCAAACGAGGTGATCACGGTAAGCTAATCATAAATTCTGCGCAAGTTTATACCTTACTAGATACCGGCTACCCATTCATTTATCTCTCCTACTTGTGCTCAACGCTTAAACTTAACTCCGGAGAAATTAGACTTTGATTTATCTCGTGGAGACTCAGTTAGAGAAACTTTCATCACATCCACTATTTATAAATCTTGTTTGATCCAAGTTGGCACCATCACATTACCGCCGACCTTATCTCTTTAAAGATACTTGCTTTTGATGTGATTTTAGGATTGATTGGTTAACTACTCATCATGCCAAAATTGATTATTTTCGTAAGGTCATTAGTTTTCATATTCCTAACCAACCTGTTGTATTTAATTCAAGCAACTAAACCATTAAAATCAATCATTATCATATCAAGTCATAAAGCTATTCGCTTATTGAAAAACTGATGTCAAGCTTTCTTAGCCCATATTATGGATTTGAATAAAGACACGCCGATTTGAATAATATTCCCGCTTGTTAGTAAATTCCCGACGATTTCAAGAACTTCCTGCCTACCCCGTAACGTGAAGTTTAATTCTTTATTGATCTTGAACCCGCACAAAGCCCATTTCTAAAACCCCATATCGAATGGCTCCTATTGAACTTCAGAGTTAAAAGTCCAACTACAGTGAATTGTTGGACATCGGTTTCATTCGCCCTAGTACATCTCCTCGGGGTGCTCCTATTTTATTTGTAAAGAAGAAAGACGGAGTATGCGACTTTGTATTGACTATCGAATCGAACCATGTCACCATCAAGAATAGGTATCCTCTACCTCGTATTGATGACCTGTTTGACCAGCTTAAGGAGGAGCATAATTCTTTTCAAAGATCGATCTTCGCTCGGATATCATCACCAAGATTAGAACCGAGGATATTCCAAAGACCGCCTTCGTAACTCCTTGCAGACGGGCATTATGAATTCTTAGTCATGTCTTTTGATCGACTAATGCTCCTGCGACTTTCATGGATATGATGAACCGAGTATTCAAGGATTATTTAGATCACCATTGTTGTTTTTATTGATGACATCCTCATATATTCCAAAAGCCGTGAAGATCATGAGCACCATTTGAAGTCGGTACTCCAAAGGCTTCGTGAAAACAAGCTTATATGCCAAGTTGAAGAAATGCGAGTTCGCTTGAGGAAGTAGCATTCCTTGGGCACGTGGTGTCAAAACATGGAGTATCTGTCAACCCGGCCAAGATTGAAGCAGTACAAAGTTGGGAGCAACCAAAGTCAAGCGATCAAGCACGAAGCTTTTCGGGCCTAATGGTTATTATCGGAGATTCGTGGAAGGATTTTCTCGATCGCTACCCCGCTAACTCAACTAACTCGAAAATATACAAAATTGTATGGAGCGAGGAATGCGAAAAGAGTTTCCAAGAGCTTAAGAGGAGACTCATTTCGCACTGCTCGATAATACCATCCGTTCTCGGATGGATTTGTTATCTACAACGATGCTTCAGTGCAAAGGGTTAGGATGTGTTCTCATGCAACATGGGAAAGTCATAGCCTATGCCTCGCATGACAACTTAAAGAATATGAGAGGAATTATCCTACTCATGATCTAGAGTCAAGCAAATGCTTTTTTGCTAAAGATCCGGAGGCACTATCTATATGGAGAGAAAGTGGAGATATATTCAGACCATAAAATCCTCAAATATTTCTTCACCCAAAAGGAACTCAACATGCGGCAACGACATTGGCTCGAGCTATTAAAATATTATGACCACACTATTCAATACCATCCTAGAAAAGCGAACGTGGTAGCTGACGCGTTGAGTAGAAGATCATATGCGGGAACAAGTGCGATGTTGTCAACATAAAGGCCCATTTTGTGTGATTTACAAAAGATGAAGATAGAATTCAAGACTCCGAGGACCCATGTGATGATGTCAAGTATACGCATAGAGCCAACTTTAATAGAAAAAGTTAAAGTTGCTCAAGCCACCGACCCGGAGCTGATGCGTATGAAGAAGAAAGTACAAGAAGGTGCTATTTTGAAAGCGAGAATCGATGAAGAAAAAATACTTCGAGTCCACTCCAGACTTTGTGTTCCTAACGACTCTGATTTGAAATATAAGATCATGACGGAGGCACATAATACACCGCTTTGCAATCCATCTCGAAGTACCAAAATGTATCGTGATCTTCTACATACATTTTGGTGGAACAATATGAAGAGAGAGATTGCAAAGTTTATCTCGAGGTGTTTAACTTGTTAACGTAAAGGCGAGCATCAAGTACCTAAGGGTCCGCTGCAACCACTTGAGATTCTCAAATGGAAGTGGGAACACATTACCATGGATTTCAAGCACGGTCTTCCCACCGGTTCTCAAGGTATAAATGCTATTTGGGTTATTGTTGATAGATTAACTCTCGTCTACTTTCATTTCTTGCCGATACGGAGACTTATTCCTTGAACGCCTTGCTCATATGTATGTAAATGAGATTGTGAGATTGTATGGCATGCCAAGATCCATAGTTTTGGATCGTGACCCAAGATTCACTTCACGATTTTGGGTTAGTTTGCAAAAAGCTATGGGCACGGATTTACGATTATCTGGGCCGCATACCATCCTCAAACGAGACGGACAATCGAGAGGACTATTCAAACTCTTGAAGATCTATTAAGACTCGTGGTCCTAGACTTCAAAGGAGTTGGGATAAGTATTTACCATCGGTGGAATTCTCCTACTACAACAACAGCTTATCGTGCAAGTATAGGGGTAGCTCCATTCAAGCATCAGATGGAAGAAAGTGTCGCTTCCAAGATGTTGGGATGAGGTGGGTGAAGCAACATTGTTGGGACCAGAGTTGGTACGATTATTATAGAAAAGATCCAAATGATTCGACAACGATACAAACCAAGAAAATCGACAAAAGAGTTATGCGGATCTTCATCGAAAGGAAGTGGAATTTAGTATCGGGGATCATGTATTGTCACGGTGTTTCCCCATGGAAGGGAGTTACAAGATTCGGGAAGAGAGGAAAGCTCAATCCACGATTTATCGGTCCATTTCATTCTCGACCGAGTAGGAAATGTAGCCTATAGACTCGCTACACTCCAAGTATGTCTCGTGTTCATAATATTTTTCAAATATCTATGCTTCAGAAATATGTGAAAGACGTTATCGAAGTTAGAACCGATGAGATAGCCAAGACTTAACGTACGAGGAGGTACCACAAGATCTTGGATAGGAATGAGCATATTTTACGTACAAAGGTCATACCACAAGTCAAAGTTTTGTGGAGGAACCATGCTATTGAGGAAATGACCTAGGAGTTGGAAACAGAAATGAAAGCGAGGTATCCTTACCTTTTTGAAACACCAGGTACGTACGCCAATTTCGAGGACAAAATTTCATAAGTAGGGGAGGTTGTAAGACCCCAACTTATTATAAATGAAATTAAACTTCCTCTATTTATTATTTTGAAATAGTAAGGGTTGATTTGATTAATGTGGTTAGTTATGGGTAAAATGCGCATATATTTCAATAAGCAAGTGGTTATAAAATACTCATTGTTGTCGGGGAATATTCGTTTGGTCGTGGAATATTCTTACCGCTTGTGAATATTCGTATTTACAAAGATGCAAAATTTTGAGTTATTCCATAACGAAAAAAGCGATTGGATGAAAAAATGACAAATATAAGTTGTTTATAAATAATCTACAGTAGTTTTTACCGTTAATAATATTGTTGGAATACCCGGTGGTTAAAACACAAGAAGACACCAGATTACACCAATTATTGATTCTTACGTAAGAAGGCACTACTCAATAATTGTTACAAAGAATTATCGCTCAATATTTTATTTTATCGATTCAATAATTGCTATGTTGATATTTTATATTATCATTGTTTCAATAATTATCATTACACAAGATTTTCCATTATCGGATCAATAATTCATATTATTTGAATAATATTATTAGATAACATTATTGGCAATGTCTAGAAAGTTCTCGCCTAAAGAGAGGTTTGGTCACCTAATCATGCTGCCAAGAAGAGAAAATCCTTATTGAAAGTCCCCTCTTTCGGGAAATGTACCTGATCACCAAGATTGTGATTCTAAATATTATTTGTGAATAATTAATTATTGATTTATATGATAATGAAAATATTCATTTTATGTGGATATAGGTGGAGAAAATTTTAATGTGACAATTGTTGAAAATTAATATTTATCTTTTTCTCGATAAAATAATTCATTTAAATATATTATTATATTTTAATAATATAATAATGGTGATATTTTTACAATGAATGTGGGATATATGAATATATGAGGAGGAAAAGTATTTTTCTTACTAAAAATATTTAAAACATGTTTTTCATGTTTGTGGACCCCATTTCTTGACTGAAATTTGATTATAGTCTGTAAATCGCCTGTTTGTGGATTTTGGTCAATTTCTGTTTGGAATTTGGAAATAATTTCTTTTGCAAAGTTGTAGAGAATAAAATTTCCTATGGTAAGGACATAAGGTTTGAATTTTTCTGATAAAAGGGCTATTTATTATGAATTATTGAAGTTCTAAAATTCCAAAATAATTGATTTTTGAAGTTTTAAATATTTTTAATAAGAAAAACGTTTTTTTTTTATTTAGGCGAGGTGGGTCACTCTTGGTGGCTGATGTTTTGAATCATATTATGTGTGCGTAAGAATTTAATAAATATATATTAATATTTTATTAAATTTTCTCGCTTTCGTGTTCTAAGCATTTTCCTATAAATAGGGTGCTTAGGTTAGAATTGAAAATCACACCGTAAAATCAAGTTTTCTCTCTATATTATCGAGCGTATTCTTGTGAGTATTTTAATACTTTGAGTGTTGTTATACTACTGCAAGTTCCTTCAAATATTATATCCGATATTCCAAATGTAAGTACTATTCTTTTCGAAGTAAGGGATGTTATATTTTTTAAAATGATATTATTTCTTCTAATATCATTATGCCGATTATTGGTAAGATTTTTCTTGTGAAATTTTGTCTTTTAATGTTCTCGGGTTACTATTCACGATACTGGCACTATTCACGATATACTACACTATTCACTTAATACACGTACACTATTCATAGAAAAATTAAATTTTCATTTTTTTTCCAAAATATCTATTATGGATACTAACTTTGATTGTATCCATGTTTTGATCATTTTTAAATTTTACTTCATTATGATTATTTATGAAGTATTTTTGAACTCAAATTGTTTAAAGTACGAATCCTTAATATTTGTTCTTTTGTTTCAATCGGATTCGCTTTTTTTTAAAATATTTTTCATCATCCTCGCCTTAAATGATGATATTATCAATATCTTTGGCCCCAGAGTGCAAAGATGAATGAATTTTTGATGAATATCTTTGGCCCGTAGTGCAAAGATGAACAGTGTGTTGATGAACACGACTTAATCGATGAATATCTTTGGCTCAGAGCAAAGTGAATATTTGATTCAAGATGAATATTTGATTCAAGATATATATTGATTGATTATAGTAAATTTCATTCTAGTAGATTTCATTTTCTATGAATTAATTATTATTTTTATTTCGCGAATATTGATCTCAAACTTGTTGTCAGTCTATTGTATTTTATCATATTTTTCCTCGTTGAAGACTAACGATAATTTGTTCTATATTATCTTAGTCATAATATTCTTTACTTGGGCTAGTTGAGCTCACCCTTTTCCTTTTTGTTCCATTTTTCTTCTCGTGAGGCTAGAATGTAACCAGTTCTAGCTCTGGGTGTGGAATGATGGTTCTAGAGAGTTGTTTTAGTAGTCCTCATCATTTTGTAAAATAATGTACCAATAATTATAATGAGGACTTATTTGGGTGTGAATATTACCATTAAAATTACTATTATATTATCACATTATACTATGATAATGTAATATTATAATAATATATTTGAATGAATATTTTATTGGAGAAGATAATTATGGTCTCATAGAAAAATATGTCAAACTTTCAACAAATGTCTCATGCTAAAATTCCTCTATTTATATCAAAATTGAAGAAATATTTACTTACCATATTCATCAATTATTTACAATTCTTCAATAATTATTTCTAATTAATATTATAGATTCACAATACTGAAAACCAGATCGTTCTCAGGAAAAAGGGGGCTTTCCGATAAGAATTTCTCCTTACTGGAGCGCAATTATATAACCTAACCCCTTTTCTCGACAGAAATTTCTAGACATTATCAATAATGCTATCTAATAATATCATTTCAATAATATGAGTTACTGTGTCATGACAATTATTGAATCAATAATATAAAACACTATTCAATTATCATTGTACCAATTATTGCATTAATAATATGAAAGAATGTGCAATTTTATTATATCAATTATTGAGTGACTTCTTACATAAGAATCAATAATCAGGGATACTATGCAATACCGTGTGCTACTGTGCAACAACGCATATTACTATACTTTTATCATCGGGTATTTCAACAGTTAACGGTAAAAGTTTTGTCGTTATTTTTTATAAAAAGATTATTTTTGTCGCTTTCTATGTCTAATAGTTATTCCTTTATGTGGTCCATCAATGATTGCGTCGTCGTACGAATATTCCCCAACAAAACAAATTTTTTATGACAACTTGCTTACGTTGCAAAATTTGCACATATCACTCATGATTATAGCATTATATCAAATCAACACCTTTATATTTAGAGAAAATTAATCTTTATTCATAAAAATTCGTGGTCTTACAACAGCAATCCCGAGTGAAAACTATGCAAGACAGCTCAATGGATTACCTTCGAAGACCTGAAGATGTTATTTTGGTCATGAACCGATCTTCTCGGATTCGAAAAAGGGCAAGCCCTCTGTTATTGCAGAGCTCTCGGAAAGAGCTTTCCGAAATGATATAGAACACCTCTTATAAGTAGGTTTTATACCTACTTATCCGGTATTTATTACTTGAATTAGTTGTTTAAACTCATGTTTCTCAGTTACTTTTCATGCATTTTGTGTTCATTTTGTAGATTATATGTTTGGGAGCTATGTGAGCGACTATTGGTATGAAAACGCAAGGAAAAGTAATCCGGACATCGTCTGGGCTTTCATGTTTATTTCATGTTCTTGGCTTAGAACTTGGACTATATTGTAGATCTTCTTCTTAGCTTTCCGAAACATCTTGAATCATTCCAATCAAAGTTTGGATGCAAGAGTTATGACATTTGTACCAACGAACGTTGAACTTCACTATTTTGGGTGGCTATTTGCATAGCAGTCACTTCTAGTCCAATTTCGACCTTCATCCATTCGTTATTTCTCAAAACTCAAAGAATAAAAGTTGTAGATCTTGTCGATAGCTTCGATTTGGTAGGTGGCAGGCCCCATACTCCTCCCGAATCAAAAGTATGTCCATTTTACCAGAGGACACTACAGCAAAAAAATAACTAACAGCTTATACCCAAGCCGGGGCTTGCTCTTTTAAGCCTTATACCCAAGCCGGGGATTGGGGTCCTGAGTTCAATAGCAGTAGCATAGCAAGTCAGGGCTTTCTATTTGCAAGGTAACAAGCAATCTGGGGCTTGGGTACACGCAGAAAGAGTAGTTTTTGTCAAAATTTGAGTCCAATAAGGATTGGTTCGAGCTGATTGATTCAAGGACTTCTAGGGGGACAAAAAGACAGATAAAGAGGCATATAAAAGGAGGAGAATTACAAGGATGAATAGAGGAAGAATTCCATTAGATTAGATTAGAGTAGATTGGGAAAAAATCCTATTTCTTATTAGTTTTGGAGATTGATGCAACTTGGAGACCATTGAAGATAGAGAACAGGACCTTGAGGAGGATAGAGATTTGCTAACAACAGATTCAATTCTTTTCCTTCATCTTATTCTTATCTTTTAATGTTTATTCAAGTGTGGATTCTTAGTTTTAATTCAATCAACTAATTCTTTGTTTGAGATTACAATGGATCTTATTGTGTAGTTTATTTTAATATGCTTCGCTATCAATTATTATGTTCTATTGTGAGGATTGTCTATTGTGATTTGGACTTAATTGTTTAATTGATTGGCTATCAATTATCGTGATAATCTATATGAACTCGAGAGATGAAGTATAGATTTAGATCTGATCATGATAGCATATGTTTGTGATTTCTGCATAGATGGAATTCATGATTCGTGTTTAGGATAGAGATATTCCTTTACGCCATATGTAATCTTATAGAAAACTTGTGCTTTAAATCCTTTTTAATTGTAATTCACATAAAGATATAGTGGATTAGTTAATTAGGGTGTCTTGCTTAATTCTGTCAATTATGGATTTAAGTGAGTATGGGTATTATGCATCGAGAGGTGGTTTTATCTACTTTAGTGTTCTTGATTAATAATTCAAGATAGAAAATAATTGATGAGAAGCGTGTTAACTTAAATGAAGCAATAAGTGAAGTGGTGATCTTAAATCTCCATAATCTAATTTTTAATTAGTGGTAATTAGAATTAGTGTAATTAAATAATTTAATTTATAATCTTAAATTGATTGTTTAAATAAAATTAGTTTGGTTAAGAGTTAGTATTTGGTAATTTGTATTAATAATTTCTCGTGGGAACGATACTCTACTTTCATTGTATTACTTGTTGACCACGTATACTTGCGTGTTGTGCGTAATTAGATTTTACCCAACAAGTTTTTGGCGTCGTTGCCGGGGAATTAGTTAATATATTTTTGCCAATATTAGCTTCAATCAAATTAGTCTTAATTTAAACATTTTCTTTCTTTCTTTTTATTTAATTCTCTTCCTATTTTTCTTTCTTTTCAGGTACCATGGATGGATGCAATTATCAAAGGCCATATTCGAATATGACTCAACCAAGGGACACGTGGAGTGATGGATTCAATGTATTTTCTGCATTATCAGCACAACTTGAGATATTTTCGAGGAGGTTAGACGTTGTTGCAGCCCAACGTAATTGAAGTATAGTAGTTACTTGCAATTATTGTGCTGATAATCATCTTAGTCATCAATGCACCGTTAGTTTTGGGCCGAGACAACATGGTGATGAATACCTCAACGATTATGCATATGATAATTATCATCAAGTTTGGGGGTATCACCTGGATTCATCATGGAGCTATAATTATCAAGATCAATACTCTGCTCCAAATCCAACATACATGCCGGAATTCTCATGTCCACCTCCATTGCCACAAGAAGAAAAGTCAAATTTGGAGGAATTTCTATCGAAGCTCATAGCAAATCAAGAGGAAAGGATGACGAGTCAAGAAATATCGTGCCATAATTTTAGAACCAAATGGAACAACTTATCACTACTTCCACACATGGTCCTCAATACACGGATTCCAAAACTGAGACAGATAATTCAAGGTTGGAGGAATTGTTGTCCAAGTTCATAGAATCAAATGAAGAGAGGAGAATTAATCAAGAGCGGTCAATTCAAAATCAAGAGATATCAATTCAAAATCTGCAGAACCAGATGGATCAAATGCTCAAAGCCTTGAATAATTATCCTCAAAACAATTGGTGTTATGATGAGGATTCCGAGATTGATAAATTCCCGAATTAAATATACAAATAGACGAGCCACAAAACGTTGAAAAAGAGGAGACACGTGGGGATAATAAAAACAAGGTCAGTGAAGAACTAACTATGAGAACCAACGATGATGAGCCGATGTTATTTATGCCTCAAGTGCCTTCTCCACCAAAGTTCAAGAATCTCGTTAGATTTGCAAAACCGTGCCCGCTTGGTAGTCATGTCGTTGGCAAGGCTCTTTATGACGTAAGAGCTAGTACAAATGTGAAGCCATGGTGGGATGAGGGGGAGAAGATGGAAGAAGAGCCCGTTGTGTTTGCCAAGCCTCAAAGCCCCAATCAAATCATAGGCTCAACGTACGGAAAAGCACCTAGTTATTCAACATTCTTAATTGGGCACTCATTTAAACAAAGCATGCTAGGTGAATTTAATTTGATAACTATCATAAATGGGAACCAACCAAAAGATACATTATTTTCGATGGATAGAGGGTTCCTCAACTATCGATGAGGAATTGGATAACGTTGACCGCATAAAGTCAGTCGAAATATCAGAAATCAAGCGTCACCGAATCGGGAGGCAACCCAGGAATTTTTATATTTATATGCTTTACTAGTTTATTTAGTAGATAGGAATTAATTTGCTTATTAAGTTCTCTTATAATCCAAAGTGATATTCTAATCCATGTTGTCTCTCTTCATTGCAGGTATTGGAGGTTCAATGGACAGGCAAAAGATTATGGAAAGGGAAGCCACCTGCCGGAGCCCATGACACAGTATCTTCCTTTCAAATTTTGATGTGGATGAGTTTTCAATTTTTGTGCCATGTCACCATCACCTCACGCTTAGCTGATTACAGGGAAGTTCTCTTCTACTTAATGCTTTATTTTATAATGAGGACATTGTAATTGTTAAGTTTGGGGGAGTTGATTAGTTTAGTTTTGCATGTTTAATGCAGTTATTTTAGTTTTGCATAAGTTGTCATGTTTGTTTAGTTTAGGTTTATTATATGTTTGCATTCATGTAGTGTAAGTGCATAATAGTTTTCATAGTAGAGTAGTTGTAAATAGTTTTTATTTATGTCCATAAAAAAAATCAAATATATATATTAGTTAGTTACTATGTTCATCTTCATGATTCCAGCTGTTAGATAGTTATAGTCTATTTTGGCCAATGATGAGATTGGAATTGGGTAGACAAGTATAGTACTGTCTATTAGAGCTTTGATGTGATTTCTTGTTATGAATCAAATCTTTTTCTGTTTGAAACTGGTATAATAAGGATAGCACAATAATAACAACTATGTGGATTGATTTAGTCTAAATTGATACATAATGGATTTCTTAAGGATAATACTAGTTTGAATGAATGAGAGACATGAAAAGGCGGAGATGGCTAAATTTAGACAAAAACTTAAGTTTAGGGAAAAATTTGGGATATATAAGCTTCATAAAGAAAAAAAAATGAATGAAATAAATACCATGGCTAGTCTTGTTTCGGGGCCTTTGTTACTTGAGCAAGTAAGCCCAAGGGAGTGTCTTTACACCTAGCGCCCTAAGGTCTTTATGGTCTGGGAGTCGTTGGTCGAAAGCTCGCTAAGGGGTAGCACTGTTAGCCTAATGGAATGAGACATTGCACAGTCATGGTTAAAAAAAACAAAAAAAAAAGCAATAAAACGGGAAAAGAGCAAAAAGCCCCCGTAATGAAAAGAAAAGCATAAGTATCCTGGATTGGACTCTTGAATTTAGTGGATGTTTGATTTTAGTTGGATCTAGCCTGTTCATGAATTTTGTGAGTTTAAACAATATGATGCCTTTAAAGAGATCTATTATGTGTTGTATTTAGCATTATATCAGTTAGCATTGATGTTGAGCACACACGCACTATACCAATAATAACAGTTTAAGATTTGATGATTGACTAGGAAATTGTTGATTGGTTTTGATATGAAGTATTTTCATGTTTATTTGATTTCGCTGAGGTCGGTTGAATAGACTTGTGTTTATCAATACTACTGAATTCGTAAGCATGTAGATTAGTTACATTTCATTGCATTGCATTATGTTGTGTTGCTTGGGGACAAGCAATGATTTAAGTTTGGGGTTATTTAATAAGTAGGTTTTATACCTACTTATCCGGTATTTATTACTTGAATTAGTTGCTTAAACTCATGTTTCTCAGTTACTTTTCAAGCATTTTGTGTTCATTTTATAGATTATATGTTTGGGAGCTGTATGAGCGACTATTGGTATGAAAACGCAAGGAAAAGCAATCCGGACATCGTCTAGGCTTTCATGTTTATTTCATGTTCTTGGCTTGGAACTTGGACTATATTTTAGAGCTTCTTCTTAGCTTTCCGGAACATCTTGAATCATTCCAATCGGAGTTCGGATGAAAAAATTATGACATTTGTACCAACGAACGTTGAACTTCACTATTTTGGGTGGCCATTTGCATAGCAGTCACTTCAAGTCTAATTTCGACCTTCATCCATTCGTTATTTCTCAGAACTCAAATAATAAAAGTTGTAGAGCTCGTCGATAGCTTAGATTTGATAGGTGGAAGGCCCCATAATTCCTCCCGAATCAAAAGTTATGTCCGTTTTACCAGAGGACACTGCAGCAGAAAAACAACTAACAGCTTATACCTAAGCCGGGGCTTGCTCTTTTAAGCCTTATACCCAAGTTGGGACTTGGGGTCCTGAGTTCAATAACAGCAGCATAGCATGTCAAGGCTTGCTATTTGCAAGGTAACAAGCAATCTGGGACTTGGTGTTAGGTTTGTAATATTCAAGAACGCAATCAAATTGCATAAAAGTGCGGAAACGTGGAAAAATCAGAGTTTAAAAATTTTTACAAACCATATACCCAGATCACCCTTTATACACAATTATTAATTAAACGAAAAGATATGAAGAACAAACATACCCTTGAAGATCCGAGCTTCCTCAGGTACAAGTTCACCTCCAATCCTTTTCGCGTTCAACTTGAATCCACCGGGTTTGGTTCCTTCCTTTGATCAACGTTAGCCACCCAAGTGTTTGGCCTCTAGAGGTGATCCACCAAGGAAGAAAAGAAATCAAGAAGATGGGTGGTTGGCTAAACCCTAGTTTTTCTATCTCTATAGAAAAAGGCGTACTCTTCAACAAATTGGAATTATGTCGTATGTTGTAAAAGTCAACAAAAATCTCACCCATAATAAGACTCCTCTTATTTATAGATGTGGGCAACCCACCTTAACAATTAAGGAATTGAGTTTATTTAATTAATTAAATTCTTTTAATTAATTAAGCTCCCTAATCTTAATAGGGATAATTAATTAAACTTCTTTAACTAATTTTCCTTCCTAATCCAATTAGGAATAAATGAGAGTACTTATATTAAATTAATTCCTAAACTCTTTTAGAAATTAAAATAATAATAATAATTGTAATAATATTAATAAGACTCCTCTTATTAATTTATATTTAATATTTCTAAAATATTAAATAATAAATATTAAGCTATTTAATTTATTCTATCACCATAGATTAAATTAAATATACATAACATATTATTACGATTATGCCATTAACTTCTTAAATAATTATTCTTCCTTTTATGGTGTGACCCTTTAGGTTCTCCATATTAAACCAGTTGTGAATAAATCAATTAGAACAATTCTAATCTTATTTAAATAAATAAATTAAACAATTAATTTATTTAAATAAATAATATTTATTCTACAATAGGGATAAGCCTCCCTAGCGATCAACGACTTTCCAGATAATATAGATTTCAACATTAATCATTAAAGAACCTTTGAGTAAATAGTTACCGTCATAATTCAATCCTTCCACCATACAATGTCCCAATTAAATATAAGACATGGAATTACTGTCAAGTCTTATTTTATTTAATTATATGTATTTCGATCCTTAAATACACAACTCCAAATAATGCAAATTAGAAACTCCTTTCTAATTTCATTCTCGCCAACCAAGGACTACCAAAGTTGTCATTTATCGAATCACATAGGACATTTCTCTTCTTTTAATAGAAGTGGTAGATTCTTTATTGATCATACATTATCTCCATGTACAACTTATTATACCCAAGCATACCCTTTGATATACCCTAAGGGTCTTAAGGAATAAGTCAAAGTATAACTCATCATACACAAGATACTATGATGATCTCAAGTCCAAGGATCACTTGTACTACTATCACTACAGGAATTCCTATTGACAGCAAGTAAAACTCCATTAGGTATTCCTTAGCGAGCCACGCTTCAAAGAACTTATTCTCTAATAAGCACCTACATACTTGCTTTTAGTGTCTCCACACAAATGATTATGAGATCAATCATCCTCATCCAATGAGCAAGCAACGTATGTACCAATCTATCCTGGATTCACTAATCCCCAATTTAGTAATCCAATGATTGGGAACTATTTTAGTTTTAAGCTTTCTAAGAATTTAGATCTCATTAGAATGATCATCATCATTATTCTAAAAGCATTGCTTAAAACTATGGGTTTATCACATATTATAAAATAGCATCATGTAGATAATTAAAAGCCTTTAATAAATTAATACTTTTTATTAATAAATGAATAAGATTGTTACAAAGTATATGCTTTATCATCAAACATGATTGGCTTGTGTGCATACTACTTTCACTTGGGTACGCGCAGAAAGAGTAGTTTTTGTCAAAATTTGAGTCCACGAAGGATTGGTTCGAGCTGATTGATTCAAGGACTTCTAGGGGGACTAAAAGACAGATAAAGAGGCATATAAAAGGAGGATAATTACAAGGATGAATAGAGGAAGAATTCCATTATATTAGATTAGAGTAGATTTGGAAAAAATCCTAGTTCTTATTAGTTTTGGAGATTGATGCAACTTGGAGACCATTAAAGATCAAGAACAGGAGCTTGAAGAGGTTGGAAATTTGTTGAAAATAGATTCAATTCTTTTCCTTCATCTTATTCTTATCTTTTAATGTTTATTCAAGTGTGGATTCTTAGTTTTAATTCAATGAACTAGTTCTTTGTTTGAGATTACAATGGATCTTATTATGTAGTTTATTTTAATATGTTTCGCTATCAATTATTAAGCTCTATTGTGAGGATTGTCTATTTTGATTTGGACTTAATTGTTTAATTGATTGGCTATCAATTACCGTGATAATCTAAATGAACTCGAGAGATGAAGTATAGATTTAGATCTGATCATGATAGCATATGTTTGTGATTTCTGCATAGATGCAATTCATGATTTGTGTCTAGGATAGAGATATACCTTTACGCCATATGTAATCTTATAGAGAACTTGTGCTTTAAATCTTTTTTAATTGTAATTCACATAGAGATATAGTGGATTAGTTAATTAGGGTGTCTTGCTTAATTCTATCAATTGTGAATTTAAGTGAGTATGGGTATTATGCATTGAGAGGTGGTTTTATCTGCTTTAGTGTTCTTGATTAACAATTCAGGATAGAAAATAATTGATGAGAAGTGTGTTAACTTAAATGAAGCAATAAGTGAAGTTGTGATCTTAAATCTCCATAATCTAATTTTTAATTAGTGGTAATTAGAATTAGTGTAATTAAATAATTTAATTTATAATCTTAAATTGATTGTTTAAATAAAATTAGTTTGGTTAAGAGTTAGTATTTGGTAATTTATATTAATAATTCCTCGTGAGAATGATACTCTACTTTCACTGTATTACTTGTTGACCATGTATACTTGCGTGTTGTGCATAATTAGATTTTACCCAATAAGTTTTTGGCGCCGTTGCCGTGGAATTAGTTAATATATTTTTGCCAATATTAGCTTCAATCAAATTAGTCTTAATTTAAACATTTTTTTCTTTCTTTTTATTTAATTCTCTTCCTATTTTTCTTTCTTTTCAGGTACCATGGATGGATGCAATTATCAAAGGCCATATTCGAATATGACTCAACCAATGGACACATGGAGTGATGGATTCAATGTATTTTCTGCATTATCAGTACAACTTGAGACACTTTCGAGTAGATTGGACGTTGGTGCAGCCCAGCGTAATCAAAGGATATAAGTTACTTACAATTATTGTGCCGATAATCATCCTAGTCATCAATGCACCGTTAGTTTTGGGCCGGGACAACATGGTGGTGAATACCTCAACGATTATGCATATGATAATTATCATCAAGCTTGGGGGTTTCACCTGGATTCATCATGGAGCTATAATTATCAAGATCAATACTCTGCTCCAAATCAAACATACATGCCGGAATTCTCATGTCCACCTCCATTGCCACAAGAAGAAAAGTCAAATTTGGAGGAATTTCTGTCGAAGCTCATAGCAAATCAAGAGGAAAGGATGATGAGTCAAGAAATATCGTGCCATAATTTTCAGAACCAAATGGAACAACTCATCACTACTTCCACACATGGTCCTCAATACATGGATTCCAAAACTGAGACAGATAATTCAAGGTTGGAGGAATTGTTGTCCAAGTTCATAGCATCAAATGAGGAGAGGAGAATTAATCAAGAGCAGTCAATTCAAAATCTGCAAAACTAGATGGATCAAATGCTCAAAGCCTTGAACAATTGTCCTCAAAACAATTGGTGTTATGACGAGGAATCCGAGATTGATGAAGTTCCCGAACTGAATATACAACTGGATGAGCCACAAGACGTTGAAAAAGAGGAGATACGTGGGGATAATGAAAACAAGGTCGGTGAAGAACTAACTGTGAGAACCAACGATGATGAGCCGATGTTATTTATGCCTCAAGTGCCTTCTCCACCAAAGTTCAAGAATCTGGTTAGATTTGCAAAACCATGCCCTCTTGGTAGTCATGTCGTTGGCAAGGCTCTTTATGACATAAGAGCTAGTACAAACGTGAAGCCATGGTGGGATGAGGAGGAGAAGATAGAAGAACAGCTCGTTGTGCTTGCCAAGCCTCAAAGCCCCAATCAAATCATAGGCTCAACGGACGGAAAAGCACCTAGTTATTCAACATTCTCAATTGGGCACTCATTTAAACAAAGCATGCTAGGTAACTTTAATTCGATAACTATCACAAATGGGAACCAACCAAAGATACATTATTTTCGATGGATAGAGGGTTCCTCAACTATCGATGAGGAATTGGATAACGTTGACCAGACAAAGTCAGGCTGAAATACTATAAATCAAGCGCTGACTGGGAGGCAACCCAGGAATTTTTATATTTATATGCTTTACTAGTTTATTTAGTAGATAGGAATTAATTTGCTTATTAAGTTCTCTTATAATCTAAAGTGATATTCTAATCCATGTTGTCTCTCTTCATTGCAGGTATTAGAGGTTCAATGGACAAGCAAAAGATTATGGAAAGGGAAGCCACCAGCCGGAGCCCATGACACAGTATCTTCCTTTCAAATTTCGATGTGGATGAGTTTTCAATTTTTGTGCCATGTCACCATCACCTCACACTTAGCTGATTACAGGGAAGTTCTCTTCTACTTAATGCTTTATTTTACAATGAGGACATTGTAATTGTTAAGTTTGGGGGAGTTGATTAGTTTAGTTTTGCATGTTTAATGCAGTTATTTTAGTTTTGCATAAGTTATCATGTTTGTTTAGTTTAGGTTTATTATATGTTTGCATTCATGTAGTGTAAGTGCATAATAGTTTGCATAGTAGAGTAGTTGTAAATAGTTTTTATTTATGTCCATAAAAAAAATCAAATATATATATTAGTTAGTTACTATGTTCATCTTCATGATTCCAGCTGTTAGATAGTTATAGTCTATTTTGGCCAATGATGAGATTGGAATTGGGTAGACAAGTATAGTACTGTCTATTAGAGCTTTGATGTGATTTCTTGTTATGAATCAAATCTTTTTCTGTTTGAAACTGGTATAATAAGGATAGCACAATAATAACAACTATGTGGATTGATTTAGTCTAAATTGATACATAATGGATTTCTTAAGGATAATACTAGTTTGAATGAATGAGAGACATGAAAAGGCAGAGATGGCTAAATTTAGACAAAAACTTAAGTTTGGGGGAAAAGTTTGGGATATATAAGCTTCAAAAAGAAAAAAAAAGAAAAAAATGAATGAAATAAATACTGTGGCTAGTCTTGTTTTGGGGCCTTTGTTACTTGAGCAAGTAAGCCCAAGGGAGTGTCTTTACACCTAGCGCCCTAAGGTCTTTATGGTCTGGGAGTCGTTGGTCAAAAGCTCGCTAAGGGGTAGCACTGTTAGCCTAATGGAATGAGACATTGCACAGTCATGGTTAAAAAAAACAAAAAAAAGCAATAAAATGGGAAAAGAGCAAAAAGCCCCCGTAATGAAAAGAAAAGCATAAGTATCCTGGATTGGACTCTTGAATTTAGTGGATGTTTGATTTTAGTTGGATCTAGCTTGTTTATGAATTTTGTGAGTTTACACTATATGATGCCTTTAAAGAGATCTATTATGTGTTGTATTTAGCATTATATCAGTTAGCATGGATGTTGAGCACACACGCACTATACCAGTAATAACAGTTTAATATTTGATGATTGACTAGGAAATTGTTGATTGGTTTTGATATGAAGTATTTTCATGTTTATTTGATTTCGCTGAGGTCAGTTGAATAGACTTGTGTTTATCAATACTGCTGGATTCGTAGGCATGTAAATTAGTTGCATTTCATTGCATTGCATTATGTTGTGTTGCTTGGGGACAAGCAATGGTTTAAGTTTGGGGGTATTTGATAAGTAGGTTTTATACTTACTTATCTGGTATTTATTACTTAAATTAGTTGCTTAAACTCATGTTTCTCAGTTACTTTTCATGCATTTTGTGTTCATTTTGTAGATTATATGTTTGGGAGCTGTGTGAGCGATTATTGGTATGAAAACGCAAGGAAAAGCAATTCGGACATCGTCTAGGCTTTCATGTTTATTACATGTTCTTGGCTTGGAACTTGGACGATATTTTAGAGCTTCTTCTTAGCTTTCCGGAACATCTTGAATCATTACAATCGGAGTTCGGATGCAAGAGTTATGACATTTGTACAAACGGACGTTGAACTTCACTATTTTGGGTGGCCATTTGCATAACAGTCACTTCCAGTTTAATTTTGACCTTCATCCGTTCTTTATTTCTCAGAACTCAAATAATAAAAGTTGTAGAGCTCGTCGATAGCTTCGATTTGATAGGTGGCAGGCCCCGTAACTCCTCCTGGATCAAAAGTTATGTCCGTTTTACCAGAGGACACTGCAGCAGAAAAACAACTAACAGCTTATACCCTAGTCGGGGCTTGCTCTTTTAAGCCTTATACCCAAGCCGGGGCTTGGGGTCCTGAGTTCAATAACAGCAGCATAGCAAGTCAGGGCTTGCTATTTGCAAGGTAACAAGCAATCTGGGGCTTGGTTATGCGCAAAAAGAGTAGTTTTTATCAGAATTTGAGTCCAAAAAGGATTGGTTCGAGCTGATTGATTCAAGGACTTCTAGGGGGACTAAAAGACAGATAAAGAGGCATATAAAAGGAGGAGAATTACAAGGATGAATAGAGGAAGAATTACATTAGATTAGAGTAGAGTAGATTGAGAAAAAATCTTAGTTCTTATTAGTTTTGGAGATTGATGCAACTTGGAGACCATTGAAGATCAAGAACAGGAGCTTGATGAGGATGGAGATTTGCTGACAACAGATTCAATTCTTTTCCTTAATCTTATTCTTATCTTTTAATGTTTATTCAAGTGTGGATTCTTAGTTTTAATTCAATGAACTAATTCTTTGTTTGAGATTACAATGGATCTTATTGTGTAGTTTATTTTAATATGTTTCGCTATCAATTATTATGTTCTATTGTGAGGATTGGCTATTGTGATTTGGACTTAATTGTTTAATTGATTGGCTATCAATTACCGTGATAATCTATATGAACTCGAGAGATGAATTATAGATTTAGATCTGATCATGATAGCATATGTTTGTGATTTCTGCATAGATAGAATTCATGATTCATGTTTAGGAAAGAGATATGCCTTTACGCCATATGTAATCTTATAGAGAACTTGTGCTTTAAATCCTTTTTAATTGTAATTCACAAAGAGATATAGTGGATTAGTTAATTAGGGTGTCTTGCTTAATTCTATCAACTGTGGATTTAAGTGAGTATGGGTATTATGCATCGAGAGGTGGTTTTATCTGCTTTAGTGTTCTTGATTAACAATTCAGGATATAAAATAATTGATGAGAAGTGTGTTAACTTAAATGAAGCAATAAGTGAAGTTGTGATCTTAAATCTCCATAATCTAATTTTTAATTAGTGGTAATTAGAATTAGTGTAATTAAATAATTTAATTTATAATCTTAAATTGATTGTTTAAATAAAATTAGTTTGGTTAAGAGTTAGTATTTGGTCATTTGTATTAATAATTTCTCGTGGGAACGATACTCTACTTTCATTGTATTACTTGTTGACCACGTATACTTGTGTGTTGTGCGTAATCAGATTTAGGATTCCCTAATTGCAAGTTATGAAGGTTACAAGTTGTCTGCGTGTAGATCGAGGTACACGTACTTTGAGGCAGTAGGGCCCACGAAGCCCAAATACCAGTAGGCTCATGACCGCCGTGTCTATATATATCGACTTCCAATTCATTTAAGCAATTTTGGAGAGAGAAAGAGAGCCTAAGAGAGAGAAAATCTGAGATCTATAGTGAGAAATAGCTCAAATCTTGCTTCTATCTTTGTAAATCTCTTCTGTAAACACTTCTATAAATATATGCTACAACATATCAAGTTTTAACCGGTGAAAATCGAGTTTAGAGGCGCCTAAAGTCATTCGATAGCCATTCTCGTGCCTAACTGTAAGATCTCTTCAGATCTGCTTCTTTTCCTTGCTTTACAATATATAAGTATATATATATATTGAAAGTAGTATGCACACAAGCCAATCATGTTTGATGATAAAATATATACTTTGTAACAATCTTATTTATTTATTAATAAAAAGTATTAATTTATTAAATGCTTTTAATTATCTACATGATGTTGCTTTATAATATGTGATAAACCTATAGTTTTAAGCAATGCTTTTAGAATAATGATGATGATCATTCTAATGAGATCTAAATTCTTAGACAGCTTAAAAATAAAATAGTTCTCAATCGTTGGATTACTAAATTGGGGGTTAGTGAATCCGGATAGATTGGTACATATGTTGCTTGCTCATTGGACGAGGATGATTGATCTCATGATCATTTGTGTGGAGACACTAAAGCAAGTATGTAGATACTTATTAGAGAATAAGTTCACTGAACGTGGTTCGCTAAGGAATACCTAATGGAGTTTTACTTGCCTGTCAATAGGAATTCCTGTAGTGATAGTAGTATAAGTGATCCTTGGACTTGAGATCATCATAGTTTCTTGTGTATGATGAATTATACTTTGACTTATTCCTTAAGACCCTTAGGGTATATCAAAGGGTATGCTTGGGTATAATAAGTCGTACATGGAGATAATGTATGATCAATAAAGAATCTATCGCTTCTAGTAAAAGAAGAGAAATATCTTATGTGATTCGATAAATGACAACCTAGTAGTCCTTAATCAATGCAGAATAAAATTAGAAAGGAGTTTCTAATTTGCATTATTTGGAGTTGTGCATTTAAGAGTCGAAATACATATAATTAAATAAAATAAGACTTGACAGTAATTTCATGTCTTATATTTAATTGGGACATTGTATGGTAGAATGATTGAATTGTATGGTAACTATTTACTCAAAGGTTCTTTTATGATTAATGTTGAAATCTATATTATCTGGAAAGTCGTTAATCGCTAGGGAGGCTTATCCCTATTGTAAAATAAATATTATTTATTTAAATAAATTAATAGATTAATTTATTTATTTAAATAAGATTAGAATTGTTTTAATTGATTTATTCACAACCGGTTTAATATGGAGAACCTAAAAGGTCACACCATAAAAGGAAGAATAATTATTTAAGAAGCAAATGACATAATCGTAATAATAAGTTAAGTATATTTAATTTAATCTATGGTGATGGAATAAATTAAATAGCTTAATATTTATTATTTAATATTTTGGAAATATTAAATATAAATTAATAAGAGGAGTCTTATTATTATTATTTAATTCCTAAAGAAGTTTGAGAATTAATTAATAAAAGTACTCTCAAATATCCTAATAAGATTAGGAGGCTAATTAATTAAAAGAGTTTAATTAATTATTCCTAATAAGATTGGGAGCCTAATTAATTAAAATAAAACCCAATTCCTTAATTGTTAAGGAGGGTTGTCCACATCTATAAATAAGAGGAGTCTTATTATGGGTAAAGGTGGTTGACACTTTTCACAAAACACATGAATACGTAATTTCAATAGTTCGAAGAGTACACCTTTTTCTATGAGAGATAGAAAAACTAGAGTTTTGCCAAATACCCATCTTCTTGAATATTTCTTCTTCCTTGGTGGATCACCTCTAGAGGCCAAACACTTGGGTGGCTAACATTGATCAAATGAAAGAACCAAACCCGGTGGATTCAAGTTGAACGCGAAAAGGATTGGAGGTGAACTTGTACCTTAGGAAGCTCGAATATTCAAGTGTATGATTCTTGTTCTTTATCTTTTCGTTTAATTAATAATTGTGCATAAAGGATGATCCGGGTATATGGTTTGTAAAATTTTAAAACTCTATTTTATCACGTTTCCGCTTATTTTGTGAAATTTGATTGCGTTCATGAATATTACAAACCTAACACACACACACACACAAATATATATATATATATAGATCTTCCTCTGTATGGCACAGATCTAGCTTTTTAACCGTTCATTTTGTGTAAATAGTCAATATTTGCATTGTATTGACTAGATTTATACTAGATCTAGCCAGATCTAACTTTTAACCGATTCAAAAGTTGTAAAACTTGAACTTGGAAGCTAGAATGGCTCAGATCTAGTTTACTTTCTAGTTTTTGTAAATATTTAGCATTCACGTGACCCTAGATCTGTGTCTCGAGGAAACGGGAGATTTGTTTAATCGCATACAAGGATTTGTTCAATAGATCACTTGTTTAGCGAAGTTTACGCTATTTGTACATAGTATGTTAAATATTCATTGTGCAAGTTTTAAATATTCATGTGAGCCTAGGACCTACAATAGATTGAAGATCCAATCAATGGATTTAGATCCTGTTCCAGTGATGGACTTGTTTAAGTTGTAAATGTCAGCTTGCAATCCAATGTAAATGTCAATTCGAGGCCTTAAAACGGTTATCCGAATTTAAGGCCTCAAAATAGTGAAATCATGGTATGTAGGTGTTCGGTTTACTTCGATGGCTTCCATACCCATAAGGTGCTCGACCCTTGTATTTTCTAGTTTTCATTTCGTCACTTAAAATGATTTTCAAATCAAATTAATGAAGATTTTATAAAATATAAATCGCATCGAGATAGATAGACTTGAGGAAAAATCAAGCTATAAGACCCCCAAGTTCTGAACCACCCTTAAAGATGCTTCACATCTCAATAAAATCAAATGAAGCCACTTCTAGGAGCAAAAGATAGGTTTAATTCAAGATAAAAAGAAGTATCAAATGTCTCAATTCCTATTTGAGCAAAAGGGTTTGAAAATCAGATTTCAAAATCTTACTTTTATATGCTTTCATATCTGTTAAAACTGAACTTTTATGCAAATCAAACCCTTTGTACATAGGTCCAAAGAGGCAGCATTATTTTCAAAATAAAGCACAAAACATCTTTGCAACATAAATCAAAAGTTTTCAACATACACACACACAATGTATATGGAATGAAAAGGTAGCGGTAACCGTGTTTCACGGAAGTCGGGAGTGCCTAACACATTCTCCTCACTTAAGTAAACCCCCGAACTCTATGAATCTCAAGTTTCAAACCAATTAAATAAAGTCACATATTGGGGCATAGTGCGAAAACCTTTCAAAACTCGGATGAGTTGATACATCCATTTAAACTTATATCAACTGGCGTCTTTGTCTAATTCGACACAATCGCATTAAAATCATTTTTTTCAAATCGTCGACATTTATGTCAGTCTTTTCTAAAAATACACCTTTGCAACATAAATCACATAAAGGGTAGAAAAAAAAATTAAAAAAGAGAAAACACGACGTAAACACACATTATAAATTATTTATAACAATTTATTATATATAATAAATATAATTTATTATATTTACCATATCACATACGTTCACATATTACACCGCACGTAATCACACCTACAATGTAATACAAATTATTAAAACAAAATTTTATTTTATTAAATATTTATTTTAATATTATCTGAAAATTCCGAATCGCTACATATTGTCATTCTGCTCCTTTTTGGGTTTGAAGAACTTTACATCATTCTCGCTGAGCTGTTGTCCATCAAGGAAAGACTGGACTGAACCCATTGGTTTTCCCTTGTTAATAAAATCTATGCCACCCATATCCATATTTGCTGATCCTGTAATACTCATTGGTAAGGAGAAGGGGAAATTGGGCAGAACTGGAAAGACTGAACAGGCTGTATGTGGATCACTATGGTGGGAATTCATAACAAAAGAGCCAAAAGACATTGAGTTTGGTAGGGGTGGTAATTTCATCGGGTAAACAGAGGAACCTCCAAATTTCATCTCAGCACCAAAATTTCCAAGAATATAGGGTCTAAGAAATTCGTTAGGTGGTGCGGGATTTCTTTCGAAACGAAGAGCAAGATCATGAACTTGTGGATCAAGCTTTGGGGAATTAGAAGTTCTAGCTAATGTTAGAGTAGGCTGAGTGCTAGAGACAGTTGGTGGTAAACTTCCAATACTCGAAGTGATCACCTGACTACTGTTTTTGGTAACAGGCACTTCATGGTTGTGTTTCCCCTCATATATTGTAATTACAGATTTTAGATTGTGGGATGCTCTTTCCACGTGCTTTCTTACTGGGCATCCAGCACTAGTGCATTTGTAATAGCTCCTGCAGGAAGGCACATTTCAGGAAAACCAGAGTTAATACTCATAAAAAGTAGTTGAAGGACATGAACTATTATACTTCATATTGCAGTCTGCATCAGTGTCTAGTATATATGGTTTTGATACTTTAACCAAGTTCGTAAATGATCTAAAGGAAAAAACTTACGCGTAAAAAGAAATCAAAAAAATCACATACCTCGGGTTAGGATTTCCTTTGACTACTTTTTGCCCATACTTTCGCCATCGGTACCCATCATCAAGTACATCTACTTCACTTTCTATCTGGACAACAATTCTTGGTTCACGTGTTGCCCTTGATGTCAAATTTGTTTCATTTATGCAGCTGTCTTTCCTCCTGAAATGAGTGGTTAAATATAATTTTAAAACATGAATGTTTTTCTTATGTACCTGCTACAGTATAGTAAGAGGGACGTGGAGGAATTACCTCCTTTTTGACTCAGATTCACCGTCATCGGCATCTTCTTCAAGCGATATGCTTCCCTGGGTTGCACCATCTTCATCACCATCATGACTAGTAAATGTAGAAAGTTCTGGAGTTCCGGCAGATTCAAATACACCCATCGGTTTTCCTTGGGTGTTCGACAAAAGATCTGAGATCTCGGTCAGAACAGATGTTGAAGATGTCCTTTCAAGACCATCAGGCCTACAGTCTGAACCAACCTTTATATCCTCACACCCCAGTTGAATATTTCTCCAAATTTCCCCTCCTTCCACTTTGATGCAAGAGCCATTGTTTTCAATCCCTGAGATCTCACTGAACGAAAACCGAGACCCAAGTATTGCCCGGCGATTAGGCTGAGGTTTTGGGTGATTATGAGCACCCTTATAGATTATTTCTGTTATTTGCCCATCATGGGAACGTTCAACCTTTTTCTTCACCTGACAATTTGGATGCGTACATTTATAGTAGCTCCGAGGATATTCACTACCTTTAACTTGTTTTTGCCCGTACTTTCTCCAGTTATATCCATCTTCGGATGACCTCAGCATTCCTGTGGGAGCATATCCCTCTTTTTGTTGTCCTTCTAGAAGACGAGAAAGAACTGAATCACCTCCATTTGTAGGTTCTATGAACTTAGACATTTGATCACCTGTTGTAATGGTATGACGTGATTGTTTTAAACCATTACAGTTTGCATTCAGAATCATAACTTCCAATAGTTTAACTTCATCAGCAGATGAATCAGTAGCACAGTTATTTGTAGCAGTTTGTTTTTGATAATCTGCTGGGAATTCAACATCCATAGGTGGCTGCATGGGAGCAAGAGTTCATTAATTAAAATCAGCCCCCAAATATGAGAAATGCTGAAAGAGGAAGAAACCTGTTCAGAATCAAAAATACCACACAATTTAAATGTACTAGTAACATTAATACCTTGCTAATACACTATAACAAGTCTACAGTACAAACACAGGCTTCAACACCAAGAATTCAACATATATAAAAATCTTAAAAGAAGTGATGAAGTATCTGAAAAGGATTGTGTAATCATATAAATATCACTGTCTGCATAAGTTTTGTTACTTCTACCAGATACTCCTTGTGCAATACAGAAGTGGGATCAAAAACTTACCACAACACACGCTCACACACAAAGAAAAATTAAAATTTTAAAAAACTTGTCTCAAATTAAAGCCACCTTTTATCCCATAGTTTGGTTAGGCTGAAAATGAATAATATAGTAAAGTGTAAACACAGAATTCATTTGGATTGATTTTCATAAGAGAGCTACTTTTTACAGCCAGCTTGCAATGTCTGACTCAACATTTCTACTTTATCCTGACTTGGGACAGGCTATGCAAGAAGCATAGTGGAGAAGCACACAAAAACCAACAAAAAATAAAATAAAAAAGCAAACAGAGCAAAAAGAGTAAAAGAAAAAACAAAAAATTGAAAGAAAGAAAACCTATATGGCGGTGGGTGTTTCCCGGGCTTGACCCCCATGAACACTTGACCATCGCACCAAACACAACCTTTGTAGTTGTAAGTTTAAACATTGTCATAATATTCCATCGGTTAAACATGCCAAACTAGACCAGTTATACCAATTAAATAGATAAATTTTACCTTCTTTGTTAGATCTGAAATGCATGGCAGTGAAACGGGACCGCCATCATGCTTGAAACTGAAAGAAGAAACAACATCACTGACCCTGTCCACATCTGCAGCAGGAGTGACTGAATTCAGCATTAAGCTTTCATGACTGAGAGGGGGAAATGGATAAGTTCCGGTAGTGGGAGATTGCTGTGCCTATGGATAAAGAGAAAATAACACTTTAAAAAGAAGTAAAGAAAAACCTTTATGGAATTAAAAGGGATTACTCAGAGCAACCTTGAAGGATGCACTGTTCCAAAATTAATCAATCATGACAGGCAAAACACAAAAATAGCCATCTGGACAAAATTATCTTGTAAATAGAACCTCAGTTCCATTATATATATGAATCAAGATATGTGGTAAAATAACGTGATATTTCCAATTGGGTGAGCATTAACATTGTGAGTTTGTTCCTATGATATGGTTGTGATGTCCCAAAACCTCAAAACATGCACCAAGTCATTTATGAATGAGTCACCTGACAAAACTACTGTATATGCCATACATCCATCTTTAGAGGGAACCTACAAATAGGTTACTAGGTGGAACAGCCAGTGTACACTCGTGGTAACAAGTGGCACACACACTCAATGCTTCTTGACATAGAACACATATGAAATTATCTTCTATCAAGTCCCAAGCTGCTTCCAAACCAACATTACACACCTTCATTAAGGAGCTCTTGTACACCATATAAATTCCAGATTGGAACCCCTAAACTAAAGTACTAACCAATTGCCAACCTTTTGTCATCTCTAGGGGTACCAAACAAAAGGTAATCCTTCCCCCAAGAATTCACAAGTGAAAGTAGGTACATAGGCTAATAAAAATGTCCACATGACCCACCTCTAGCCCTGAAAGCCTCATCAAAATGTGGGGAAGGGGAACCTGAATTAAGTACAAAATTTTAATAAAAGAAAAGAGAAAATAAAATAAACTGGGAGAACAAGAAGTCCACCCTCAGCATGTTCGCAAAAAATGAAGACCCTAAAGAAAACTTAAAAAAGTTCCCAGTTCACATACATCAGACATAGGGGTACCATTAAAGGCCCCTATCACAGAAGACCACTAGGAATAAAAAGATAACCCTATCTTTTAACAACTGAACAGATAAGAATCTCCCTCTATACAATCGAGCATTTCTCTCATTCCAGATATCCCAAAAAATTGAGATGAAAGCACCAGTTCCATAAAGGTTTGGCCTCCATCTTACTACCAAATCCTCGAAAATGAATGAACATAACTTCCATCGAAAATGGGCACACCCACTCCTCTCCTAACACTCCAAAGAGACAGCTCCAACAAAACCCCAAGTAATAGAACAATGCATAAATAAATGGGCATATGGCTCATTACTCTGCCTACACCTAGAAAATATTTGGAGAAAGAGCCATATAAGATCTACACTCCTGATAAAGATCACTAGTGTTCAATTCTTGTAAAACCAGAGGCCACACAAAGGCCACGACTTTGGACGGAACCTTAAGTTTTCCAATGTATGAGGGAATGTAGAACGAGCAGCAAAGATGGACAATTGAGAAAAATAGCTTTGACAAGAAAAGTTTCAAGTAGGATCTATACTCCATAAACGTTTATCAAGGGAGGAGGAAAATTGAATAGAATCAAACAAGATAAGCAAATATACCAATTCATTAGACTCCAAATTAGTGAGGCTCCTGAAGAAATTGAAATCCCAAGAGGAGTTCTCATCATAAATTATGAACTTAGAAATAAGAGCATCATTTAATGAAGAAAAGAGATAAAGACGACTAAAAGGAAGAGAGAATTGATTATATCCCACTCAAGAATCCTCCCAAAATCATATTTTATGACCATCATCAACCCCATTTTTAAAATGAGGAAACATAAAGCGTACCTCGAGAAACGAATTTCCGAGGAGTCGTATGGGTACATAAGTCCCGGGCCCAGATTCCCACCTGTTCAATTGCATACTATACTTTCTCTTGAAAACCTTATGGAAAAAAGTGTGAAGTTCCAAAGGAAAACACCAAAGCCACTTACCCGCTAGAGTCTATTAGGATCAAGAAGGTCTTGTTCTTCCAGCTATAAGAGTTAAAACAATGGATGTTTAAGGATTAGAAAGGTAGAAGTAAGGGTTCAACTTTGAGCCTTGAGGCTTCAATTAATTAGGGAAAACTTAGTTCAAGTTTGTTCAATATGCCTGAATAGTAGCAATGAGTAAATTGCTTTTTCTAGTAAACAAGTTATCTGTTTGATGATATAATCAAGACACTTAAAAATCAAGACGTCTAGGGTCTAAAAAAGTTAATGTCAGATCTTCTTGCGGGAAAAAAAGCAACACTGAAGTGAATTTAGAAGAAGAAGTGAAGCCAATATCTCCAAGTTTAATGCGTTTTTTCCCCCGAAATTCTTGTTGAGTGAATTTGTAATTACGTCAAGTGCTGAAGATCCCCGATTCATTCTATTTCCTAAGAAAACTATCCCATAAAAGAAAATTCCTTTGCTAAACCTGGTGAGGCTTCTTTAATATGTAAGCTTTACCCAAAATGTAGATATTAAAACCTGTGACCTTGAGGTTGGTGGTCCTTCTGATGTCAATTTGGGTAGAGATAATATTGTGAGTTTTTTTGGGTCTATTGGTCAAGGGAATGCTTGGATATTCATTTAACTTTCAGCTTCTACAAAGGGGATTTCCTATGGTATCGATCTCTATAAGGATTGGCACATTACCCTTTATTGATGATTTGGCTTTTTTTCATTTCTTTTCTTGAGGATTTATTGTCCCATGATAATTTACTCTCCTTCATCTCCAATAAAATATATTTTCATGTGAAAAAAATAAATATTGTGCAGGTGTTGCTTGATCATGGTAAACATGAAAAACTTGGTCAAATCTGGTTTTTTGATGTTACTGTAACTAGGATGTTTGCATTCTGGTGGTTTAGGAGATTCAAAATAAAGATAATCCAGTATGGTCCTTTGCAAAGAATTTTATATGAAGAAAAAGCTTGACCAATAAAATGTCCGGCCAGTACTTTAGTTTTCATATCAGATAAATTAGAGTACACAGGCAACAAATGAAAAAGAAGAAGAAATATGGTAGTGTTAACATCATAAGGGACCAATTACTCTCATAATGGATTGACAGAGTGATGTAGAACAGTGTAACAGTTGCAAGTTTTGAACAGACCTCTTGAGTGAGTAAATTCAAGCAAGAGGATAGATATGGCTTACTTTCTCCAGTATTACGCAAATTTTGGGTCTTCAACAATTCCAGCAAGGAAGAACGCGACTAGCATGTATATATAGGTGGGAGAATAGTTATTAGGTATTAGGGCATCGAATAATAATTTTCATTTCTCTTGTTTCTAATTCTTTGCAGTTCCCTAATATTATCTCTTTTCTGAAATTTCCCTTAAATAGTTGTTTCATAGATAAGTACGGTTAATTCTCTTATTTACCTGAGTTTAGTATCTTGTTTAATTACTATTTTATCCAAATTTTTATTGAAACCAAGTAATTGATCATAACAAGTGGTAACAGAGCAGCTTTTCCTCCCTATTGATATGATCTTAGACTTTTCCTCCTTAATAGCTAGCTTTTGCATATTGGCTCTTATGAGATCATAACAATTGGTATCAGAGCACTGCAATCTTTTACCTTCTAAATAGAGAAAGCAACCTATAAGCTAGATTAAAATATTAGTAGGCATATTTAATACATGAAATGCAATAGAATATGACGACCTATCTCGGATGAGTGGAGCTTGTTGTAATTCCATCAGTTTAGACAAGTTGGTGTAGTTTGATATTGTAACGATTTCTGATCGTAATTAAGTTTTATTTAATATTATTGAATAAAATGAGATTTTATGAATATAATTTTTTTTATGTGTTTAAAGGTCGATTCTATGACCTAGAGTGTGTTTATGTGTTAGGGGTTACGAGTTTGAGATCGTATAAGAAAATAAAAATTTTCTGAGAAAAAGACGTAAAAACACTATTCATCTAAATTTTTTTTTGCATTTTTTCGATTTTTTGAAAAACGCGCGAACGTTGAAATGACGAGGAAAGACGGAATGTCTAATAAAATTTGAAAACGAAAAACGCAGTATTTTGACTGTGTAACGAATTTTAGAAAATTAAATTAGTATAATACGAAAATTATACGATAAGAATACGGGAAGTCAAAGTCAATGAAAGTAAAGGTTTATTGTTAAGTGATAGACACATAATTCATATATTTTATTATCCCTAATTTTGTCCTTTTAATTATATTAGTTTATTAAATTAATATGTTTTATTTTATTTTGTAGAATTTAATATTTGTTGCAATAAAGTCAAAATCTTGATGATCAAACGATATTTAATGCTCTTATTCATGTAAGGAATATCCAAGAAGAATCCTGCAAAGAGAATGAAAGAGGTGGAACAATATTGGTGTGTAAGTCAGATCCAACAAGAGAAAGGAAAGTCTATCTAGAAGATCTTTTTGAGAAGTTGATTGTCACTACAAAGTTGAAACCTACATGGAAAGGGAACAAAAGTGTCCAAGTTCAAAAAATCTAAATTAGGGTTCAATGATATTTTCCCTATAAATAAGTCTCTTGTTTTAGAGAGGAGGGAGTATTAGGTATTGTATTAGTTTAGGTTAGGAGTAGGAGTAGATTAAATTAATTTTTTATTGTATGTTCGTTGGATGATCGTTAATTAAAGAGAGTTTTCTTATTTATTTTTAATCTTCTTCTTTTTTTTATTTTAGTTAGTTTAATTATTTCGCCTTCATGTTTCGTTATTGAAATACCTTCGTGTTATAGTTCTTATGTGATTTTAAATTAATTAAGAGGTTTTGATTGATTATTTTTAAGATATGAGTTTTTCATAATCCATGCTTGCTCAAAGAAGTTTTGATGGGTTATAGTTAATCCTTAAATTTTCATAGTCTATGCTTGCTCATGTTAATTGTAAATTACTAAATTAAAGGGAAGGGAGATCAAAATCATAATTGAGTTATAAAAATAGAAGAGATTGAATTATATGTTATGTTTATTATTTAATGGATTCGGATTCTTAGATTGTTTCTTCATTATTAGTTTTCATATTCTAGTTAATCAATTTTCAATCTTTGTTTCTAATTCGCCTAAAATAGATATTAAGGATACATTAAATTAATCTAGTCTCTGTGGGTTCGACCTATACTTGCCAGTTCTTCAATTTGACATTGTGCACTTGCAGTACATATTTTTATCACATCAAGTTTTTGGCGCCGTTGCAGGGGACTAGACTTAATTTGATATTCCTTAATTTTTATTTATTTGAATTAGTTTTTTTTCTTCTTCTAATATTTTTTTTAAAATTTTTCAAGATTATCGAAGCGAATCAACGGTGCGGAAAGATAAGATTATTGCTGCGCTTTTCCTGGTATTTTGTATCTTAACTCAAAAACAAAAAATAAAATAAAAAATTAAATAGCTTTGTTTTTTTGTTAGTTAGAAAACTAATTGTCACATTCATGCATTCACTCACGTAGAGCACATCTTGTTAGGTTTTTATTTTTATTTTTTTTGTCAAATATAAACTGTGGTGATTGCTGGAAGATTGAGGTTTGTTAAAATTTCTCCTTCTTTCATAATTCACATAGTTTTAGGATATTTTATTTGTTTATAGTTTTTATTTTATTTTATTTGTGTATTTTCATGTTTAATCCAACATTAAGGGCACAACTTATAACAAGATAAGATGGGAATTTCATCACTCTTCCTTGGCCCACAAACCACTCATTCATTTTGCATAACTCTGCCTTAATAAAATCAAGTAGACATTGGCCCCTAGGCCTCTCGAGCTCAATTAGGACAAGGGACTCCAAGTGGATGCTAAATTTTAAATTAATCAAACTACTAGTGTTTAGGCAAGTAATTCAAAAGGCAAACGCCTAAAGGATGTGTGGTTATTCAATTAGTCACCGTACTCACGGAGAGACTCCGACCTTTCTTACACTTATCTGGCTAGTGGTGTGATTAATTTTGAATTTGGTGGACCTTGCGGTGTAACTTGGAACAGTTAGGAGCTGTCTAGATTTTATTTAGGTTAACCACATAATTAGGATTTTTATTTCATTTTATTTTATTATACTTTTTTTTGTGACTTTCATGGTTAATTGTCTATTTGTTTTGTGATTTGTGGAAAAATGAATTCTTATTATAGTTGGAATAATAATTTTGCTTGGAATCAAGAACCCTATGAAAATTTTAATGCACACCAAGTAAATCATTTTTTTTTCAACTTATGAAATTTCTTATCTAAGTTCATATCCATATCCATATCCATATTCGGATCCAGAACTCAATATCCACAAGAATTATCAAATGAAGAAGAGGAAAGACTTAGTGCCTTAGAGAAAAATATGGAAGTTTTAATGGAAAATCAATTTAGCATGAATCAAGCTATATCTCGTCTAGAAATTCAACTGAGTCGATTAGCCACCATAATAAATGAACAAGAGGTGGGTGAATTTTTTAGTAACTCTGAGGTTAATTTTGAAAGTTTTGATGGATGTGGAAATGATGAGGAAAATGAAAATCTTACATTCAATTCTACACAGTTTGAGTCAAGCCAATTTGAGGAGTTTAAAAATTATGAGTCTATGCCTAAAATTGATCATGTTGCATTTGATGAGTATGTTGAAAAAGTCTATAAGCCTAAAACTTCATACCCTAAAAGACTTATCCCTAAAAAATTACCTAGTGACTTTTTGGACCAACCCATTAAAGTAAACATGATACAAGAGTTGTCAATGACCCAAGAAATAATTGAAAATAGACTCTTAATTGAAAAGGATCCAATTGATTTTTTCTTAAATCACCTTGACCAAAATTGGAATGAATCCGAATATTTAGATAAGGTTAATGAGCTGTTGAGATCCACAGTAATACCCGAGAATTTCCACGTATTATTAAATAAATATATTAATGGAAATAAATATTTATTTGAATATGAACGATTTCGTGTTATGAAATGAGATAACTCAATTATATTAAATAATTGAATAATTGAGGATATGTGGAGTTTTGTGATGAACCCATTGAGGCCTTGTGTGGCATGATGATGGGAAATATTAACAGTAATATTAATTAACAAAGGAATTATAAAGTAAGCAATTAAGTAATATTAATTGTTGTTGTAGTATATTTATGGATTTTTAATTGATGTTAATGAGGCTAATTAATATGTGATTATTAATTGTTATTTAATTGATAATGGTTATGGCGGAATATTGATTTCTTGGTAATTAATTAATAATAGGTGATTATTATTGTTTGAAATGTAACTATAAAAATATAATAAGAATTATATAGATAAATAATGATTATGGAAATCCATAAATATATTGATCAATGATGATTGGATTAATTAATATTGGTGTTAATTAATCAAGGAAGTGAATAAATTATTTAATTATTTATATGATAATAGTAGGTTAACAGTTATGTGCATAAGAGAAATAATACAACTATACTATATAGTGTATTATGGCATTTGTGTGACTATATATATTAAGTCGTATAAAACTATATTGTATGAGGCAATATGAGTAAACATATTGGAACTATATGTTATAAATACATTATCTATGTGACAAAATGCATGTGGGTAGGTATTAAAATAATATACCATGAGCATATTGTAAACTCTCATTTTTAATATACCAGTGTGACAAAATGTACATGGATTATATATATGTTGCATAACATCTACTACCTTGAAATGTTAAAGCATATTGTGACATTTAGTTGAGATGTGTATTAAAATATAACATAAGAGTGAGAATGTGTATGAGTATACAAGAATGCTGAGTTATATTGGATTGTCCCAAAATGATTGTCCCATTTGCTCATTTCTCAGCCACGTGTAAAACAAAAGGCTATGGCCTATGTTCTCCCTTTTCTTCCAAAGCTTACTAGCTAATGATCATGGGGGGAGTGGCATTCATGATGCAAATCAACCAACAATTACCTACTCCTTGATAACCTTCATGCAATTCTTCCATCCTTTGGGTTGAGTTCTTGGATAATGGCTTGGCATGGTCAAGAAATTTTCTATAAATTGAACATTTCTCTTCATCCTTTGTGTTGCTTGAAATTGTCTGAGAATTACTTAGTGTAAGATTGAGAGCATACAAGTGTTCTAGGAGCTTGAGAGTTCATTAGGAGCAAATTCTTTCGCATTATAAAGGTATAATTCCTTTTTCCTTGATTCCCTTTCATTCTCTGTAAAACTAAGTTTTTAATTCTTGAAATATCAAATTATTGATTTGGTGGAATTGGATGTTAATAAGGTTGGGTATTGGTTATAAGGTTGTTATATGACCATATAAACATGTTTAAACTGATACATGATTGTTTGGAATCGAATTGGTGAATAATTTTGGAAGTTGGGCGACTTTTTCTTAAAGCAAAGCTATCTATTACTACTGAAGAACGCACACAATTAGCATTATTATTTACATTTGTATTGAGTTGTCTGTTTGCAAGTCTGATCAATATGAGCTAGTTGTTATGACTCAAACTAGCATGTAAACATGTGTATGATGTATATATGGGTATATTAACTCAATAAGAACATATTTTAATAGACTTGCATGATTAACGAAAGTATATGGTTTAAATAGAGATTTGGACTTTAAGTTTTGAAAACAAACTATGTTAAAGATCATGTTCTACAAATTGTGAACCTAGTAAGCTATACATGACTGATTTTGCACATAGATGAGCATGTTGTAGTGTACATAGTTCCTTTGAGCATGATCAAACTTATTAAGCCCTGTGTTAGATATGTTTCCAAGAAAAGACTTGGCCTAGTGAGCTAACATGCATGATTTCTACATGATGTATATTCTGACTTTGCAAGCATGTTAGTATGACTTAGAAATGCATGAATAAACCATTTGCTTTTGTTTATATGAATAGTAAGGAAACATTAGCATGTTGAACCTACTAGTAAGTTTAGAATATGAATATTGTCATGATACCTTGAAGACTAGAATCTGACATTTGTGATCATGTTTGATGATGCTCTTAGACTTACTCATGTAGCGTAACCATGGATATACCATGCTTGTGTGTCATATTTCAAATAAAGCATGAACAAAGCATATTTTCAACTAAAGCGGTGTTAGTTTCACACATGTGTTATGAATACTCACAAGCATGACTAATATAAGTGTTCTAACTATCTTGTATATCTAGAGAGTAAGCATGATAGACCTTGTGGTTTTACGACCTTGAATGGCCTTAATTTGTGAAATGTTTAATTTAGAAATATATTATAAAAGGGAACCTAGATCGACTTGAGAGACATGAAAAGACAATTATCATAACAAATATATCATGTATGATTGTTTTGGTCAAGAGGGATGAAATTGCAAAAGCAACAAATGACTCTGATCTGATGCAGGCGAGGACAATATTACAAGCCTTGCTACAGAGCAAATGCCTGCCGATCAAAATCGAGAGTTCTCATTGTTTGAAAATGATGTTTGATGCATGCCTATATGATGTTTTTAACTTGTAATATATGACTAATATGCTATGTAATGTGTTGAGGAGCATGCTATGAGATGTAAATAGAGATTAATTTGGATTTTCGAATGATAAGTTCAAGAGGATGTTTGCATGATATCAAAAAAACAAAGATACGTGGGTTAAACTTATGATGACTTATAAACTGATTTTGTACCATATGTGCATACTTGAATCATGAAAAAATTGATTAAAGACTGTGATAGCTAATGAAAACCTTGAACATATAATATGTTATGAATAGGATTCGAAAGTGTTGATTTCTTAACGAGGATAAACTACGGCGTAAAAACTTACTAAGTATCCTAAACCCTACTCTTATTGTACAAGTATAATTGCATTCTTTATTCGACAAATACCGTAAGCTTATCCCTTTGAATACAAGTTATATTATTTTCTCGTTCAAATGAGCTAATATGCTTAAACCCTTGTGAAAGTTATTATTCATGTTGAACTTAATATCATTCTTGAATATTATGAAAGAGTCGATGCCATTTGATCCGGCTAAACTATATGCATGTTTCTCAAAGCTGTCCAAACCAATTAATTGGTGCGGAAATCTTAAAAGCTGAGTTGGACAACCTTTTTGGTAAGGGGAGTGTTTGTTGTTGGAAACCCCAACACATGAATAAATATTATTGTAGTGTTATGCATAACGTAAAGTATTGTAGACTGATCATCTATAGTACTTGATATTTTTGGGCTATCAGTTTAATATTGGTAACTCTGTGGAAGTTCAATAGTCCTTAGTATTTACTTTCAAAGATAAATTGCTTATCCATTGGATACATTGTTAGTCGTTGAATTCATATATATATATATATATATATGTTGATTTATAGTGAATTGTCATTCTTATTCCAAGAATTGATGATATTCTTTATCCATGATGTTATTCTGACACCTTGAACTATCCTAGAAATGACACTTTGATATTTCAAACCTTGTGATATTATATCCTACACCCTTGTTGTATATTACTTGCTGGGCAATTTGTGCTCATCCTTGCTTATTTAAAACCTTTCAGTTAAGGAGGAACAGGGAGGTGTCTCTGGAGCAGACAAGGGCAAGGGCAAGGCTACCGACTAGCTTGTTCCTTTATGTTTAAAAAAAAATTATTATGATATGTTAAGACTAATTGCAGACTATGTTTAAACTTGAGTAGGATTATGTAATAAGTCTTTATTTGATATTATTATGTAATCTATTAAGCATTGTAGGTTACGAGACTTGGGGGAATAATTATAATAAATCATTGTACATTATTCTAATTTAGATTTTCTGTTGTGAATGTATGATTTTAGTTATTATGGTTTTACCTTGAGAATGTGATGAACCGAATTCGAGTGACCAAGTGGAGGTCCGAATTTGGGGGCGTCACAGGTTGGTATCAAAGCTGTAGTTATAAACCTTAGGAGCGAGTGTCCTTAGATTATAACTCGGGAGAACTTAGAAGTTAGGAAGGAGATAAAACTCATGTGGAGTTTTCCTTGAGAGACTTAGTGTGTTATGAAATGTAACTTCATTCTATACAACGAACTTATGTTTGTTTGACATTCTAATGGAGTTATTGTTTGTGTTGTCTTATGTTGGTGATTGTAGGATAACTGACATGGGAGGACCTACCCGAGTAGTAGAGGAGGAGCCGCATGATATCCACGTAGTATTTGAGACACCCTTGATAGCGGAGCCTATTTCAGTAGTATCCCCTTTTGATGATGACGATGAGGAAGAGGTGGAGTCTGACCCTGAAGAGGAGCCTTTGGAGGAGGAGCCCGAGCCTGTGGAGGACTCCGACGAGGCTACTTTTGAGGATCGGATGTTAGGAGAGTATGAAGAACATATTTTAGAGTTGGGATGTAGAGTGGAGGAGCTAGAGGCTGAGGCTAGGGAGAGAGAGTTTGCGTTCCAGAAGTTGAGGGACGAGGACCATTAGAGGCAACTAGTGATGTAGAAGATGGAGGTAGAGATTGCTCACTGTAAGGAAGCAGGGATCCAGATGGGTGCTTTATTTTACCGAGCGGTGGCTAGGAATGTTGAGGTGGCAGAAAAGTTGGAGGAAATAGAGCAGAAGGTTTTGAGTGAGAGGGCGGAGAAGGAGGCTCTCCGAACTCAGTTAGAAATGGAGGTGATGGATAGGATTCACTTCGAGGAGAAGTGGGAAGAAGCCAATGATAAGGCAGATGACCTAGAGGATGAGGTGTGGTGCAAGAGGAGGAAGATGAACAAGATAGGCTATGCTCTACGCGCACGGCCATGGAGAGATTGATTGATGGGGTACATCATTACCCAGATGAGCAAGGATGTACCCTGACATACCATAAGTCGAGATATGGTGGTACACATCACACGTAAGGAATATCGAGAGCGCTAGTAGAGCGTGGGATGTTAGATTGAGTTTAGAGGAAAAGCTCGATGTGTGTAGTAGTTTATTTATGTGTTGTAATATGTTGTTGTAATCTCAATCTTTTGTGTAAGATGTGAGATAGTGGTAACCCCCCAAACTTCTGAAAAGTGTTAGGGGGTAGTAGGTTAGTATGTCCCCGTCTTTTGTGATATTAGGGGATATGTGTTATCATTTATAGCGGTATGCTAGAAAAGAACATGTAATGTAACCCTTTGGCATATGAATATAAATGATCCTATTTGAAAAATGTTATAAACTTGTAGTTCTTTTCTATTGAGAAATGTCTAAGTATTATAATTAGATAATAAAATGAAAATTTTATGCGAAAAAAATGCCACCAGACGTAGAATAACCGTCCCCGAAAGAGTCGATTAATGATGAGAGAGGTCCAATAGATCCGATACGTAGATTGGTAGATTTATTGGGAGAAGCTCGAGGGGAAGAAACGAACCGTACCACCCGCTCCCCAAGTTATCCCAAAGAATAACCTTCAAAGATTTTAAGAGTGTAGGACCCCCGAGTTCGCGGGAACCATCGACCGATAGTTTCACAAACCTGGATTAAGGAGATTGAGAAGGCCTTCACTATAGCTCGCGTGGGTGAAGACCGAAGACAGGATTTTCCACATACATGATGAGGGGCGAAGCGAACTATTGGTGGAAAACTAATCAACAGAGAGGAGGGGGAAGGAACGATAACATGGGAGGAGGTTTTTACGCGTTTTTTTGAGAACTATTTTCCAAAAAGTATGAAGAGTAGGATGGAAGTAAAATTCCTAGAGTTAAAACAAGGTGATATGACGGTGGCGCAATATGCAACTAAGTTCAATGAACTAGCGCGATTTGTAGAGCACCAAGTTGTGGATGAGGAGAGAAAGGAGAGACATTTTGAGTAAGGGTTGAAGCCGTGGTTGTATAATAAGGTATCGGTCTTCCAGATTGATTCCTTTACAACGTTGTTGGAGAAGACAATCATTGCAGAAAGTGGCAGTGAGGCCTTAAGTCTATATCATAAGGAGAAGAAGAGCAAGAACGCTGGTAGTGAACATCGTGGAAGGAGCAGCAGCGGAGGAAGTAACTCCGAAAAAAGGAAATGGGAAAAACAATAACAACAACAGAAACAATAACCAAGGTGGGAGTCACCAGGGAAACTTCAAGAAGAGGACCGAAGCTTGGAACAAATGTGGAAGAAGCCATCAGGGAGAATGCAGGAAGAGGAAAAGCAACTGCTATAATTGCGGCCAAGAGGGGCACATATCGCCAAATTACCCAAAGCCGAAGAAGATCAGAGGATGTTTTGCTTGTGGATCAACAGAGCACCAGATAAAGGAATGCCCGAAGAAAGTAAGCGGTGGAGCTGGCGGAAGCTAAGGAGGAGGAAGTAAGTTGATGATTGGTGGACTTGCGTAACCCAACCGATCGACCACTCGAACCTTTAAAATGACCATCCAAGACATCGTAGCTACGAAGGACGTGGTGTCAGGTATAATCCCAATCAATAATATAAATGCTTATGTATTATTTGATTCGGGTGCCACCTGTTCGTTTGTATCTGAAGAATTTGCTAATAAACTTAGTACACCCTAAGAACGTTTAGAAGATCCCTTGAACATAGAGGTTGTGAATAAGGAAATAATCCCTATAGAGTACATCTATCAAAATTGTCACATGAACATTAGAGAACATGAACTCGCGTAGACTTGATTCCTATTAGATTAGGAGAATTTGACGTATACTGGGGATGGACTAGTTATATGACCATGCATCAGTAATTGACTGTCAGAACAAATGTGTGAACCTTCAGACTCCGAGTAAGTCTAAGGTAGTGTTTTATGGAAGCTCATCGCTTAAGCAATCATGTTGCGTTACGATGATGCAGGCCAAGAAATTTTTAAAGAAAGGATGTGTAGGTTATTTAGCTTACGTTGTGGATACTCGGAAAAAGAGAGTAGAGATTAAAGATATACCCATAGTGAGTGAATTTCGGGATGTGTTTCCGGATAATCTACCTGGCCTTCCGCCAGACAGAGAAATCGAATTCGTAATAGATTTAGCACCGAGAACGACACCGATTTCGAAAGCTCCGTATCGGATGGCGCCAGTAGAAATGAAGGAATGGATGATACAACTTCAAGAGTTATTGGATAAAGGTTACATTCAAACAAGTGTGTCTCCTTGGGGAGCACCAGTGTTATTTGTTAAGAAAAAATACGGATCGATGAGGCTCTGTATCTATTATCGAGAATTGAACAGAGTAATGATCAAGAACAGATATCCACTACCGAGGATAGACAACTTATTTGATCAACTGAAGGGAGTGAAGCGTTTCTCAAAGATCGACCTACGGACGGGATATCATCAACTGAAAGTACGGGATGAGGACATACCAAAGACTGCGTTTCGAACCCGTTATGGACATTACGAGTTCTTGGTAATGTCATTCGGTTTAACTAATGCTCTAGCAGCATTCATGGACTTGATGAATCGAGTTTTCAAGCCATACTTGGATAAATTCATAGTAGTTTTCATCGATGATATTTTAATTTACTCGAAGACGGAGGAAGAACACGCCGAACATCTGAGGATTGTTTTGGAGGCACTACAAAAGGAGAAGATGTATGCAAAGTTTTCTAAGTGCGAATTTTGGATGAAGAAGGTTCAATTCTTAGGCCATGTGGTGGATAAGAATGGAATCTCAGTAGACCCCGAGAAGGTCGAAGCGGTAAGTAATTGGGAACAACCAAGAACTCCGACGGAGGTGAGAAGCTTCTTAGGGTTAGTAGGGTACTATCGAAGATTCATCCAAGATTTTTCTAAGATAGTGACCCCGTTAACTAATTTGACGAGGAAGACGGTGAAATTTTTATGGAACGACAAATGCGAAGAAAGTTTTCAAGAGTTGAAGAAGAGATTAAGTGAGGCGCCTGTATTATCATTACTAGATGATATGGGAGGATTTGTGGTGTACAGTGATGCGTCACATAGAGGACTTGGTTATGTGCTTATGCAACACGACAAAGTTATTGCGTATGCGTCACGACAATTGAAGGATTATGAAAAACGATACCCTACTCATGACTTAGAGTTAGCGGCAGTAGTTTTTGCGTTAAAGATATGGAGGCATTATTTGTACGGAGAGAAATGTGAGATATACATGGACCACAAAAGTTTGAAATATATCTTCACGAAGAAGGAGTTGAATATGCGTCAGAGGAGGTGGTTAGAATTAATCAAAGATTATGACTGTGAAATTCTTTATCATCCGGGAAAGGCAAACGTGAGTTAGCTTAAGCGCTCTGAAGAGAAAGGAAGGAGAAATTGTTTCAATTAACGACTCGGGAGGAGTTAATAAGAGATATGGAGAAGTTGGAAATAGAGGTGAAGGGACCCAGAGGTCGAAGAGAAGTTATTTGTAATGGAAGCTTGTCGACATTGTTGGATAGAGTAAAGGAAGCCCAGGAGAAAGATGGAGAATGTGAGAAAATCAGAAGAAGGATCACGGAAAAAGAGGAAGAAAAATTTTGAATAGATAAAGACGGTATCTTAAGATTCAAGGAAGAGTGTGGGTGCAGCGGCGGTAGAGAGTTAAGAGAGAGAGATTTTACACGAGGCACAATCGACGATATTTCATTCATCCGGGAGGCACAAAGATGTACGGGACTTGAAGCAACATTTTGGTGGCCAAATCTAAAAAGAAAAATCATGAGTACGTTAGTAGATGTCTTACGTGTCAGCGAGTCAAAGCAGAGCATCAGCGACCGAGTGGTTTATTACAACCGTTGGAAATACCAGAGTGGAAATGGGAGCATATCACGATGGATTTCGTGGTAGGACTTCCAGTCACACAGAAAGGTTTGGATGCCATTTGGGTTATCGTGGATCGACTTACGAAGACCGCACATTTTCTACCTATCAAGATCCGCTACAGTTTAAATCAATTAGCGAGTCTGTACGTAAAGGAAATTGTTTCACGACATGGAGTGCCAGTGTCGATTGTTTCTGACCGAGACCCGCGTTTCACGTCAAAATTTTGGAAAAGCTTGCAAGAGAGGATGGGAACACAGTTGAGGTTGAGTACTGCTTATCATCCTCAGACAGACGGACAAAGTGAGCGAACAATACAAACGCTAGAGGACATGCTTAGGACTTGCGTGATGGACTTCAAGGGAAATTGGGACGACCACCTACCCTTAGTCAAATTTGCGTATAATAATAGTTACCATGCGAGTATCGGCATGCCACCGTATGAAGCTCTTTACGGAAGGAAGTGCAGAACGCCATTATGTTGGGACGAAGTCGAGAACGACGAATACTCGGACCAGAGTTAGTACAACAAACCGCGGATGTGGTGAAAGTGATAAGGGCGACTTGTAGCGACTCAAGATCGCCAAAAAAAGTGTGAGACTTGCATCGGCAAGACCAAGAGACTTTGAAGTCGGCGGTTTGTATTCTTGAAGGTATCTCCATGGAAGGAAAGATCCGTTTAGACAAGAAAGAAAATGAGTCCAAGATTCATAGGACCATTCGAGATACTAAAGCGAGTGGTAGCGGTAGCATACAAAGTTGCACTACCACCGAGTTGGAACACATCCATAACGTGTTTCACATATCAGTGTTAAGTCCCATACAAGCCCGACTACAAACACGTGATTTCTTATGAACCCATTCAAGTGGAGAAGAACTTAGCGTCTGAAGAAATTCCTATCCAAATCCTCGATAGGAAAGAGCAAACCTTGAGAAATAAAGTTATTTCTTACGTAAAAAAGTACTTTAGGTAACCACGATGTCGAGGAGGCAACGTGGGAGTTAGTTAGAAGATAGGATGATGAGGATTATCCCCATCTATTTGTGTAACCTTGTAGCAATTAGGACCAAATTTTTATAAGGGGAGGGATGTAATACAGAAATTTCCACGTATTATTAAATAAATATATTAATGGAAATAAATATTTATTTGAATATGAGCGATTTGTGAGTTGTTATGAAATGAGATAACTCAATTATATTAAATAACTAAATAATTGAGGATATGTGGAGTTTTGTGATGAACTCATTGAAGCCTTGTGTGGCGTGGTGATGGGAAATATTAATCAATACACTAATATTAATTAACAAAGGAATTATAAAGTAAGTAATTAAGTAATATTAATTGTTAATTGTTGTTGTAGTATATTTATGGATTTTAATTGATGTTAATGAGGTTAATTAATATGTGATTATTAATTATTATTTAATTGATAATGGTTGTGGCGGAATATTGATTTCTTGGTAATTAATTAATAATAGGTGATTATTATTGTTTTAGAAAATGTAACTATAACTAATAAAATATAATAAGAATTATATAGATAAATAATGATTATGGAAATCCATAAATATATTGATCAATGATGATTGGATTAATTAATATTGGTGTTAATTAATTAAGGAAGTGAATAAATTATTTATTTATTTATAAATAATATGTAAGTTAGTAATATAATAATATTATATTATGTGCATAAGAGCAATAATACAACTATATACTATATAGTGTATTATGGCATTTAATGTGACTATATATATTAAGTTGTATAAAACTATATTGTATGAGGCAATGTGAGTAAACATATTGGAACTATATGTTATAAATACATTATCTATGTGACAATATGTATGTGGGTATATATTAAAATAATATACCATGAGCATATTGTAAACTCTCATTTTAATATACCAGGTGTGATAAAATGTACATGGATTATATATATATTGCATAACATCTACTACCTTGAAATGTTAAAGCATATTGTGACATTTAGTTATAATATATGGTTGAGATGTGTATTAAAATATAACATAAGAGTGAGAATGTGTAGGAGTATACAAGAATCTTTGAGTTATATTGGATTGTCCCAAAATGATTGTCCCATTTGCTCATTTCTCAATCACGTGTAAAACAAAAGGCTATGGCCTATGTTCTTCCTTTTCTTCCAAAGCTTACTAGCTAATGATCATGGGGGAAGTGGTATTCATGATGCAAATCAACCACCAATTATCTACTCCTTGATAACCTTCATGCAACTCTCCCATCCTTTAGGTTGAGTTCTTGGATAATGGCTTGGCATGGTCAAGAAATTTTCTATAAATTGAACATTTCCATTCATCCTTTGTGTTGCTTGAAATTGTCTGAGAATTGCTTAGTGTAAGATTGAGAGCATACAAGTGTTCCAGGAGCTTGAGAGTTCATTAGAAGCAAATTCTTTCGCATTATAAAGGTATAATTCCTTTTCCTTGCTTCCATTTCATTCTCTCATAAAACTAAGTTTTAATTCTTGAAATATCAAATTATTGATTTGGTGAATTGGATGTTAATAAGGTTGGGTATTGGTTATATAAGGTTGTTATATGACCATATAAACATGTTTAAACCGATATATGATTGTTTGGAATCGAATTGGTGAATAATTTTGAGGTTGGGCTAGCTTTTCTTCAAAGCGCGATATACAACGCTTGAACCAGAACATGGCTAGCGCCACTACTACATTTATATTGAGAGGCATAGCGATAGCAATTATGCGATCAGTCCTATTTTTAGTTGAATGTTACATTTTTAAAATCGATCAATATGAGCTAGTTGTTATGACTCAAACTAGCATGTAAACATGTGTATGATGTATATATATGTATATTAACTTAATAAGAACATGTTTTAATAGACTTGCATGATTACCGAAAGTATATGGTTTAAAAAGAGATTTGGACTTTATGTTTTGAAAACAAACTATGTTAAAGATCATGTTCTACAAATTGTGAACCTAGTAAGCTATACATGACTGATTTTGCACATAGATGAGCATGTTGTAGTGTACATAGTTCCTTTGAGCATAATCCAACTTATTAAGACTTGTGTTAGAAATGTTTTCAGGAAAAGACTTGGCCTAGTGAGCTAACATGCATGATTTCTACATGATGTATATTCTGACTTTGCAAGCATGTTAGTATGACTTAAAAATGCATGAATAAACCATTTACTTGTGTTTATGTGAATAGTAAGGAAACATGAGCATGTTGAACCTACTAGTAAGTTTAGAATATGAATATTGTCATGATACCTTGAAGACTAGAATCTGACATTTGTGATCATTTTTGATGATGCTCTTAGACTTACTCATGTAGCGTAACCATGGATATACCATGCTTGTGTGTAATATTTCAAATAAATCATGAACAAAACATATTTTCAACTAAAGTGGTTTTAGTTTCACACATGTGTTATGAATACTCACAAGCATGAATAATATAAGTGTTATAACTATCTTGTATGTCTAGAGAGTAAGCATGATAGACCTTGTGGTTTTACGACCTTGAATGGCCTTGACTTGTGAAATGTTTAATTTAGAAATATATTATAAAAGGGAACCTAGATCGACTTGAGAGGCATGAAAAGACAATTATCATGACAAATATATCATGTGTGATTGTTTTGGTCAAGAGGAATGAAACCCAAAGCAAAAAGCTTCGATCTTGGTTTGGCGGGGGACAATGTATTGTTGGATCCTGCCCTAAACTGAAATCTAAGCGCATTGCATTGCCAATCAAATAATCATAATTGAAGTACATTGTTTGAAACTGATGTTTGACGCATGCCTATATGATGTCTTTAACTTGTAATATATGACTAATATGCTATGTAATGTGTTGAGGAACATGTTATGCTATGTAAATAGAGATTAATTTGGATTTTCGAATGATAAGTCCAAGAGGATGTTTGCATGATATCAAAAAAAACAAAGATACGTGGGTTAAACTTATGATGACTTATAAACTGATTTTGTACCATATGTGCATACTTGAATCATGAAAAAATTGATTAAACACTGTGATAGCTAATGAAAACCTTGAACATATAATACGTTATGAATAGGATTCGAAAGTGTTGATTTCTTAACGAGGATAAACTACGCGTAAGGCAAGTATCCGAACCCTACTCTTATTGTGCAAGTATAATTGCATTCTTTATTCGACAAATACCGTAAGCTTATCCCTTTGAATACAAGTTATATTATGTTCTCGTTCAAATGAGCTAATATGCTTAAACCCTTGTGAAAGTTATTATTCATTTTGAACTTAATATCGTTCTTGAATATTGTGAAAGAGTCGATGCCATTTGATCCGGCTAGACTATATGCATGTTTCTAAAAGCTGTCCAAACCAATTAATTGGTGCGGAAATCTTGAAAGCTGAGTTGGACAACCCTTTTGGTAAGGGGAGTGTTTGTTGTTGGAAACCCCAACACATGAATAAATATTATTGTGGTGTTATGCATAACGTAAAGTATTGTAGACTGATCATCTATAGTACTTGATATTTTTGGGCTATCAGTTTAATATTGGTAACTCTAGTGGAAGTTCAATAGTCCTTAGTGACTGCTCAGTATAAATTACTTATCCAGTTGGATACATTGTTAGTCGTTGAATTCATATATATTTGTTGATTTATAGTGAATTGTCATTCTTATTCCAAGAATTGTTGATATTCCTTATCCATGATGTTATTTTGACACCTTGAACTATCCTAGAAATGACACTTCGATATTTCAAACCTTATGATATTATATCCTGCACCCTTGTTGTATATTACTTGCTGGGCAATTTGTGCTCATCCTTGCTTATTTAAAACCTTTCAGTTAAGGAGGAACATGGAGGTGTCTCTAGAGCAGACAAGGGCAAGAGCAAGGCTACCGACTAGCTTGTTCCTTTATGTTTAAAAAAATTATTATGATATGTTAAGACTATTTGGAGACTATGTTTAAACTTAAGTAGGATTATGTAATAAGTCTTTATTCGATATATTATGTAATCTATTAAGCATTGTAGGTTCTGAGACTTGGGGAATAATTATAATAAATCATTGTATATTATTCTAATTTAGATTTTCCGTTGTGAATGTATGATTTTAGTTATTATGGTTTTACCATGAGAACGTGATGAACCGAATTGAGTGAATTTGAATGACTTTTTATGGATTGAATTAATTCTAATAAGTGTTTGTGGAGCAAAACTCATGAGTAAGATTTAAAGATTTAGAACTCTTGAACCTTTGATAAGGTACGAAATCTTAGTTCGAAACACCATCTGGATTAAAATTGATTTCATGAGCATTTTTGCACTTCACGTTTGCACTAATTCTTAGTTGTGGGGTATAAACTATTATTCGAGTAATTTCAAAAAAGAAAAGAAAAGAGAAGTTGAAAAAAAAAAGAAATAAATAACTGCTTCAATGTGCATTAAACGAAATAATTGGGTATCCAAGCCTCAAGAAGCATCGATATTCACGCTAAAAATTGTGATGGATAAATGCAGCTTGACTAGTCTAATTTTGTGGCCTTTGTTACTTGAGTTAGTAAACTCTTAGGGTGTCTTTACATCTAGTTCCCTAAAGCCAATAGGTTTGGGAGTCATTGGTCCAACACTCGTTACATAGTTAACTGTGAAAAGCCTAAGAAAATGAGACATTGCACGAGTCAAGAAAAAAAAATCAAAAGAAAGAAAAAAGAAAAGAAAAAATGAGAGTGCTTAATTTTCATAGTAAAAACCCTACGAAGAGTTACATCATATACACATGCATGCATCACATGAAATTGATTTAATAAAGGATGGTGTCTAAAATGAAGATTGAGTATTTTTAACAAGGTAAAAGTGTGATTTTGAATTTAATCTTACTTATGTATAATGCCCATGGATATTTAGAAGTTTTCTTTCAATTTCATAATTTGTTGAACCCAAAAATATTTTTTGAATTTTGTGGGTATATTCACTGCAAACACTCACGAGACACAACTCGTCCACTTAGGGTAACATTGGGGTTTAAAGGCTTGTTGCACATGCTAAGTGCAATCGTCTTTCCTACGAAAATGGGGTAGTATAATTTTTGTTTTATTTTATTTTTATTTTACTCGAGGACGAGCAAAAGCTAGGTATGGGGGTATTTAATAGACACGTAATTCATACATTGTATTATCCCTAATTTTGTCCTTTTAATTATATTAGTTTATTAAATTAATATATTTTATTTTATTTTGTAGGATTTAATATTTGTTGCAATAAAGTTAAAATCTTGGTGATCAAGCGATATTTAATGCTCTTATTCATGTAAGGAATATCCAAGAAGAATCCTGCAAAGAGAAAGAAAGAGGTGGAACAATCTTGGTGTACAAATCAAATCCAACAAGAGAAAAGAAAGATCTCTTTGAGAAGATGTAACGACCGAGAAATTCGGATTTTATTGTAAAATAATTTTATTGAATTAAATAATAAATAAAATTATATTCTATGTATTATCAAGATGGTTGTCATTGTATAACCTAATAATGTGGGAATGTTGTAGTATTTTAGCTACATGAAAGAATTAAAGTGTTTAAATTTTCAAGACGAAAATAAAAGTTTTCCGAGAAATTTTTCGAAAAACACTATTCATCGATATTTGCTCGGGAATTATTTTTGAACTTTCGAGAAATACGTAATGATAGAATATCAAGGTAAGATGGATTATGTAATAATAATCTAAGTATGGAAAATACAATATTTCGCTTGCGGACTTAATTTGAGAACATTAAGGAAATGGAAGAATTAATGAGTTAAGTAATAATCGTATGATATGTGAGTATTGTACGAGGTAATGTATATGAGTATACTACAAGGTATTATACGAGTTTGTATGAATGAAGGTATATCGTATATAACAAAGTTGTATATGAGTTAGAATACGAGAATGATATGTAAACAATACGTTATATGTATTGAGCAATAGTATTGGACTTGTAGAATTTGTTAGGAATTTGTACAAGCCCAAGTGAATTATTGGTAAGGCCCAAATGTTAATTAATGAACAAGTTAATGTTTATAAATACAAGCCCAAAAGTTAAGTAAGTTAATCCAAGCAAGCTAGGATCCATTAGGCTATAGTGACCCATGGGGCAAACCATGTTATTATGGTTAATCTTGGTAATCAAGTATAATGTGTGATGACCAAGTATTAGGTGTAATGACCAAGCAAGAGATAAGAGTTGTGTTAACCAAGTAATGAATAGTAAGGATGTGACTTAAGGAGGTGGGTTAGCCTAATGACTAAACTACCCTAACCTTGTGAATTCTATAAATAGAAGGAGATTGCTAGTCATTTGTTAATTGTTCAACTCATCCAATCAACTTATAAAGTGCTTAAGTGTTAGAGAGAATAAGCAAGAATAAGCTACTTCCATTTGTAAGAAGAAGAAGACTATTTCACAAAAACTTCAAGGGTAAGACTTCTTGTCCATTAATCTTCTATCTCTACCATGATAGGTTGATAAGAAAAGTATGGATTAAGAAACATGAATGTTAAGAAGTAAGAAGAATGATTAATCAATGGACTTAAGCCGCATAAGCCAGAAATAAGTCATTCAAACTTACATTAGATAAACTTATGAAGAAGCTATATGAACTTGTTATAAGTTTACCTTAAGAATTTGTATGAAAATAAAGAACTTGTAGGAACATGTATCTAGTATACATGAATGAAACTATATGTTGAGATCATATAAGGATGATGATGAAAAGACTTTAATTATCATAAGTTATGAACAATGAAGCTATAAGTAGTTTATACTTTAACAAGTTATAAGCTCATGGTAGAATAAGTCAAAATCCAACATGAAGATAAGTTGTTGTAAGAAGTATGTTGAGATGTTCATATGATGAATTGAATTCATTTGGAGTAATGAACAAATCATAAGTAATGAAGATTTGCCAGAAATTGCACGATTGGACGATAATCGTCGAATTCGTGAAATTCTCGGAATAGAAGTCAAATTTTGTGTTTGAATTCGAAAACGTTGGTTTTCGATGGAGACAAGTCATATTTGGCATTATAGAGTTGTGGACTCAAAAATGATCGAATTCCAATTTAGAACGAAGAAACGAGCGTTGAACGTTCACGAACGTTTATCGTTTTCGTTAAAAATGAACCAATAGGTGAATTTTTAGCAAATGAAGTCAATTAGATAAAATTCTTGCATGAACGCGTAGAGTATGTAATTTGTGAACCGTAGACTTTTGAACAAGCCGATTCGGACTTATAACGAAGAAGTTATGAGCTCGGGAATTTCGTAAAGTTGAAAAAAGCATCCAAACTATCTCGGTGCGAGTTGGGCGCCATGGCACCATTGAAGGCCAATTTATCATTGTGCAGTACTGTGAATAGTTTATGACCTACTGGAAAGTGGCGCCACAACGCGGACCACTGAGTAAGGACTCGCGCCGCAGCGCCAAGTCTGGGACTTTGCTATTGTAATCTCATGTACCGCAGTAAATATTAAAGTATGATGTTTGGCCAATGTAGCCGATTTCCCTAGATCAAAGATAATAAGGAATGTTTGTAAGTACAAAGAAAGGAATGTGATTAGTTCAAAGTGAACTTACGTTAAGGAACTTGAAGTAACATTGTTAAAACCTTGTTAAACCTTAAGGATAGTATGAGAAGGTTGATAATAACCTAATTGAATATGAATGTAAGTATGATGACAAGCCGGAATTAATAGTAAACAAATCTAATACATGATTAGATTGAGATGAAGGGTAAGATATAGTTGTATACATACTTGATTATATATGATCTAATGTATGGCGTTATATAATCATGTATTGTAGACACTTGAAAGACTCTAACATAAAGTAATTTATACCATAGCAGACGCTGAAGGCAAGTATTCTAACCCTTGCCTCAGTCAATCTGAACAAGCTTTGTAATTCATGTATCCTTGCGCATGAATTGATGTATGATAAAGTTAAAGCTAATTCTTTCGGCTAGACTTAATGCATTTGGTGGATTATTGATAATCTATCCAACTGTTATTAAATGTTGTTATCTTTTGTCAACTACTCGATATGGTTTTCAAAAGAAGATTGAGTATGATAAACAAATATTTTGTCATTTTACGACAAGCACGTGAGGTTGCCATAAATTAAACGTAAATACGTTTAATGAATGTAGTGTTGATCAACATAGAGTACTATAGGTTGATCACCTAGAAGTGCTCGTAAGTAATACCGGACTTACGGACTTAGTGACGGGTTGTCCTTTTCAAAGAAAGAATGAAATACTCAAGGTCTTGGACCGGAGTTTATGTTTTACTGGATATTATTCATTGTGAAATAATTTGAAAGAAAGATGAAGTGCTATTTTGAATTATCAATAGTACTTCATAACTATTGTTCAGTTATTGAAGATATACGATTCTTATGTGTCAAGCATGTTGTTATTGAAACTGTCATACTTGCTGAGCTAGTTATGCTCACTCTTGCTTGAACCATATGAATGCAGCTAAGACTGAACATCCGGAAGGATCGAATAAATATAAAGGAAAGGCTAAAATGCGCGCATCGTTAAAAAGGCATCATGTAATAAATATAGGTATAATGTTGTAATATAATTGATATTATGACAAAGAACGTTTGTAATGGGTATAGAACCTGGGGAATGAAAATATTACTTTGAATATATAGAAGACATGTTCGTTCTTTTGAGGCTTTTCAATTGAATGAATGTATGAATGGTAGTACCGTATAGCACCATATGTCGGGTTGGAAGATACCCGGATAAGGGGGTGCTACAAGTTGATTGTCACTAGAAAGTTGAAACCTACATGGAAAGGGAACACAAGTGTCCAAGTTCAATGAATCTAAATTAGGGTTCAATGTTATTTTCCCTATAAATAAGTCTCTTGTTTTAGAGAGGAGGGAGTATTAGGTATTGTATTAGTTTAGGTTAGGAGTAGGAGTAGATTAAATTACTTCTTCATTGTACGTTCGTTGGATGATCGTTAATTAAAAGGAGTTTTCTTATTTATTTTTAATCTTATTCTTTTCTTTATTTTAATAAGTTTAATTATTTTCCATGTCTAGCTAATTTTTTCCATCTAGAATGAAAATGAAATTAAATAATTATTCTTGATAATATTTTTCATCTCTTCTATTATTTAGCCTTTTATGTTTCGTTATTGAAATACTTTCGTGTTATAGTTCTTATGTGATTTTAAATTAATTAAGAGGTTTTGATAGATTATTGTTAAGATATGAGTTTTTCATAATCCATACTTGTTCTAAGAAGTTTTGATAGGTTATAGTTAATCCTTAACTTTTCATAGTATATGATTGCCGACGTTAATTGTAAATTACTAAATTAAAGGGAAGGGAGATCAAAATCATAATTGAGTTATAAAAATAGAAGAGATTGACTTATATGTTATGTTTATTATTTAATGGGTTCAGATTCCTAGATTGTTTCCTCATTATTAGTTTTCATATTCTAGTTAATCAATTTTCAATCTTTGTTTCTAATTCGCCTAAAATAGATATTAAGGATACATTAAATTAATCTAGTCTCTGTGGATTCAACTTGTACTTGTCAGTTCTTCAATTCGACATTGTGCACTTGCAGTACATATTTTTATCACATCATTAAGCCTTTGGGCTTTGACTTTGGGAAGGCCAAACTAAAGTTAATAGAAGCCCAAAGAATGGCCCAAAATAAAATCTAACCAAGCCCAAACCAAGATTTAACAAGACGGGTCAAAGATAGGTCAATTGGTGGGCAAAATGGGATGGGGCAACCTATGTGGGGCCCCCAAGGGGTGAGGTAGCCGGCCAAACCAAGCTTCCTTGAGAAGCTTGGCCAAAATATCTTCTAAGTTGCAAACTTTATTTAATGGAAATTGCCCCAAAAGTCTTGGTTGATCATTTTAACTCAACCATGGTTAGTTGTTAGTTGGTTAATGGGGAGATGGATTGTAAGAGGAGGAAACTTGAGGGTGCTAACCATGTAAGACCCTAAGCTAAGTGACTAACTCATAAGCCTACGCAAATTAGCCCTAATGACCAAAAGACTCCAACTCTTGCAAATTCTATAAATACAAGCTCATTTCTCTTCATTTCTTCACCAATTCACTAATCTTAAGAAAAGAAACTCAATTTAATTTGAGAGAGAAGAGAGAAATTTGGATAATCAAGAAAGAAGAGCTAGCTAAATAATCAAGTTCATCAAGTAACCAAGAAACCAAAAGGTAAGAATGAAGAACCCTAGTTTTACATTTATTTAATGCTTTGTAGAATGATAATGAAGTGCCTTGTTGGTGGTTGTTGTACGATTCATGTGAATTCCAGAGAAATAAGGAAGAATTATTGAACTTAAATCACTAATATATGTATGCCAAGTGAAATCGTAATCGAAATAACGAACTATACGAAGAACGAATTAAAAACGTGTTGTTGTTGATGGACAAGTTTAAAACCATTTTTCGTAAATTAGTTTTAATATCCGAGAAGAAGGAAACAGAAATGTATGAACTGTTGAAATGTTCCGATTGGAATGGAGTAAAAATATGCTATAACAAAGTTATGGCAAAATTTTTAGTAAAAGACGTTAAACGTCGAAATCTTAGTTCGGTATGATTTCCGAACGAATTCATAATGCGAGTTAATGACTCCAAATATTTAATGTTTCATGAGAATGGTGTAGAACATAGAAAATGAGCCGTTGGCTCAAGAACGAACTCATTCCGGTTTCAGATGAGTAAGTTACGAAGAAATGAAAAATAAACGTTAAGAATGCGAAGTTGAAAAACTGAGCAATGAGAAATTTTGAGCCGATTGAAAGGCTTGTTAGAGAATCCAAAAAATTATTTTATCCGGGAGAAATTGTAGTGTGTAGTAAGTGCAACAAATAGGCTCGAGAACAGATTCATTCCGAGGTGGGATGATGAAGTTACGAATTTATAAAGTTAGTGCCAAAATCATTTGCGCAAGATTTGAACTTGGGAAACAAAATCCCTAGAACGACGCCGCATCGCCACTATTTCAGGCGCCGCAGTGCCCAACTGTAGTAGCTCAAGGAAGTGTTGGCGCCACAACGCTAGGAAGAAGAGTTAAACCTAGCGCCACATCGCCGGGTCAGGTCAAGACCTAGTGAGGAGTTATTTAAAACTTTGACATTGAAAAATTGTGTGGAATATTTATGAACATAAATGTTAAATTAATGTATTACTATAACAAGTGATTAAAACCTTATTTAATGGTTGAATGTTATTTGAAAGAATAAACATTATATACGTAAAATACTTTAAACAATGTGAATGTAAATGTTTAGTATACACATAGAATGGACATGTGTAGCGTACATGAGACTGTATGGCTTAGAAATTAGTATAATGGTGTTAGACTATGACGTATAGACGTCAGAAAGCCGTAATGAACGATAATGAACTTAATGAATGTTCCAAGTTTAATGACTTGGGTAAAGTATGCTAGAAAGAGAAGTTAATGTAAAACATATGTGAAGTCTATTGTGGCTAATTGGTGTGTCATCATGATTATATCATGTAGGACATATTAAAACCGAGTTAAAGTAAAGATTAGAAGAACGCTTTAGGCAAGTTTTCTAACTCTTGGTTATACTTTATGTTAGGCAAGTTTTATAACATCATCTGATTTTGTTCGTATGAAGTTTATATGACATTTTTAAGATCAAGTGTACAAAATTCTTGTATGAATGTGTGAATTTCATGCTTATACAAATCTATTAGTATTTGTGCAAGTATTCCAGACATGTTATGACATGAATTGTTTAAGGAAGTGTTGATGCCATTTGTTTCGACTAGAAAAAGATTAAAATGTTTTATTGATTTGATATTAAATCCTTGAAATATTGTTGATGTTATGTTAAGCTATCCAAATCCAATTGCTTTGGTATGGATTCAAAGGAAAGCCTGAGAATGAACAAACAAAGGTTTTAGTCGAGTTTTCGACTGACACACAAGGTGTCAAAATTAAACACATAGTCGTTTAATGGACGAGTGTTGTACAATATAGAGTACTATAGGCTTATCACCTAGACGTTCTCGTAAGTAATATCGGATTTATAGTTTTTATTTCGGGTTATCCTTTTTAAAGAAAGTTCTTGGTCCTTCGACCAACTCAGTACAAATGACTATTATGTTGTTTTGAAAATGATTTTTAGAGTAAGGAAAAGTATTATTTTGTTTATTCATAATACTTCACAACTATTTGCTCAGTTGATGAATAATGATTATATGATTCTTGATTTTGTTGTTATTGAATTGTTATACTTGATGGGCAATTAAAAGCTCATTCTTGCTTGAATTATATGATTTTAGCCAAGGCCGAACGTACTGAAGGATCCGGTAAGGATAAGGGAAAAGCTAAGATATACAGTAGAAGACTTTGTAATAGTATAGTATTATTGTGTAATGAATAATATTATGATAATATGAATACGTAATGGCTATAGAAACCTGGGAGAAAGAACGGTTATGATGTAATAATATAGTAATTACAATCATGTCAATAAGATATATAATCTAATATATGTGTATGTTACAGTATCGTGTAACTCTTTATACAGGGTTTAAAGGTACCCGGATTTGGGGGCTTCACATATATGGTCTTGGGCTCTCTACGGGCTATCTTATGATCATAACAAGTGGTATCAGGGCTTTGTAATTCCCTAGCCTATTGGTAATGCAAAACTAATGGTGGACACATCCAAATTGAAGAGTTTGGTTAACCGTGTGGGAGCAAATGAGGAAAAATTCAATGAATTAAGCAACATGGTCAGAAAAGATAGGGAGAAAATGATTTAGAAAACTGCGGATGTGGAGAGGAAGGAAGAGGTCTTTTAAAGAATTGAAACTACTCATTGTTGAGATATAACATCAGGATGTTATCACCTCACAATCACCATCCTTTTCTCAGAACAACAATAGGGATAATTGTGAGAGTTGTTTTGGAGAAAGTTTGTTTATCTCAAGTTAATGACCATACCAGAGCTCTAATATTGTGAGAGTTGTTTTGGAAAAAAATTTATCTCAAGGTAATGACCATACCAGTTCTCTAATAGTAATTATGTGATTCACTATAGCTCCACCTATACTTCACCCATCACCAACATCATAACATTTAATCCCCCACAAATCCCAACCTTTCAGCCAAGCCACCAGCCTCAATATCATCAACCTTCAATTATCCATCGATTAATCAACAATCCCACTACCAAGTGAACCCGCCAATACACCAGCCACAAATCCCACCACCCCACCATCAGAATCGTCAAAACCTCCACAACCAACACCACTTCATTAACATCTTCCTCCCTTCAACCACACAAGACCCAACTATTACCCACAACCACTTTACCAACATATTAATTCATATCCAACACAAAAAATGAAGTTTCAACCCCAGTAGTTAGCGCAGTGGTTCAAGGTCGCCCTGGGATGAGCCGTAAACCCGGACATCTTAGGATCGACTCTCAACCGCAACAATTGTTAAGGCAGAAATGTTCATGGGGCCACGGACTGTCAGTACAAGTTGGTTCGAAAGGCAAAACGGTTGGGTCCGACCTAGGGGATTAGTCCGACCGCGATTGGAAAACCCCACATTATCAAAAAAAAAGAAAGGAATTTCCCAAGCATGATGGCAGTGGGTATGGGTTGTAAGGCTGAATAGTTATTTGATTTTGTACCAATGGAGGAACCAATGAGGGCGAGATTTGTTGGAATTTACTTCGAAGGGAGGCTAATGTGTTGTAAAGAACTACCAAACAAAAAGAGGCTATATACCATGGAGAGATTTCACCTAAGATGTGATTACCAAATTTAAGAAACCCGAGATAGGGACGTACAAGATTAGTTCATCGAGACTAAATGAATGGGAACTATTTCTTGAGGAATTAAGATCACAAGTGGTGGTGAGACATAGAGGCTTGGCACGAGAAGGGGACTATGCTTTTTCAATTATGATGCTTGCACACCTCGTTTCAAATACAAAACAAAGGTGTATACGATAGTAGGGGAACAATAAGGAAAAGGAGAAGAATAGTTCATAAAAGAGTATGTAGAAATTATTGAAGAGACCAACACTAATGAGCGAGAAGGATTAATGGTGCAGTTGAGATCTCACTTAATACACTTACTAAAAATGCAACAATAGGTACCTCAAACTTAAATAAATTGACAAGAAAAAACTCCTCAACATAATCATTGACAGCTTCAAAGATCCTAAAAGCTGAGTGCATCGTTGAGATGACCAAGCCTCTATTATTTCGGCGGCATGTGAACAAGTTGGTCAGTAATTCCATGTGTAGGATTTTAAGCGGAAGACGCATAGTCAGGAGTTTGAAGCAGGCCTTAGAGTCCTATCTCTCAGGGGATGTGGTGCAGAATATGCCAACATCAATCTTTTCCTTGATAAAGTGTCAGTAAATCTCTGCATGCTTAGTCATGCATGTCATATCGAACAGGATTGCGTGCAATATTGATAGCTGAATAACAGTCAGAGTAGGGCATTAAAGGCTAAATTAACAAGGAAGTCGAGATCCCTTAAAAGTTTCTTAATCCATAATAGTTCACACATCCCTTGATAGCTTGAAACTAAATCTTTACACTTGACCTAGAGACAACCTTGCTTCATGCTCCGTCATGTAACAAAGTTACCCCCAACAAATGGGCATAATAACCAGTGGTAGACCGTTTGTCACGACTGCCACCCCCAGTTTGCATCCGTGAAAGGTTATGAACAATAATAAAACATATATATAAAAAAAGAAGTTAAGAATATTTTTTCCATTTTCTTTTTCATTTGTGTTTATACGCAGAAAAACAGTAATTCTATCAGGCATAAAAACTTTCACGAACATCTAGAAGTACTTACAAAATAAAAAAAAAAATTGCTACATATATTCTTCTTGGTTACTCTTTTGATCTATCTGCACTTTGTGTAATTTACAACATTTTATCAACCGTAGATGGTGTATCTATAATGTTGTGGCATGATGGATGAATGATAGGGAAATGGAAACTACTACCCCCTCCATTCCAATTTTGCTGATACATTAGGACTTTTTAAGTCAATTAGCAAAACCCCTAAAATTCAAAAGTTTTTTTTTTGGAAATGATATTTGTTTATATTTTGAAAGCAACAAATAAAGTTATTAGTAGCATTTTTTTTACTAGTATACAACAGTTGTATTTATTTTTACTAAAATCAAATAAACTCATATCGGTTTTGAATTTCATAATTTTACAAATTGACTTAAAAAGTCAAAATATACATCTAATTTTATCAGGAAGAGTGTATTACTTAATTTTCAAATAGAGTAACCAATTTTACATTTTCACCCCCAAAAGTACATAATCCCCGATTAAGATAAATTTCTTGCTTCGTCCTATATATATTTCAGAGGACAGTAGAAAAATGACAAACATGTTCATCAAGCAATAACAGAACATTTTAGCCCAAATTCAAGAGGCAAAATGAAAAAGAAATAGGTCTACAATACCAAGAATTTAAAAGAAAAGAGTTTAACCTGACAATTAGGAAGCATGATAGGAGAGTCGAGCAATGCTGTGGGACTAATACCGGCTGGTATAGTAAGGTATGACGACATCATAGCCGGAGGGGACAGAGGACTTGTTACCGACCTAAATTGTGCCACATTGATCCTGGAAGCATTGAAACCACACTTGGCGGCCCTCCGCTCCGCAATACTCCCTCTACTCATCAACCCTGAAGGATTCTCGTCAAAATCCCCAATCTCCTCTTCCACCTTAAACTCATTTTTCACCGCAATTTTCTCACAATTCGGACCCTCACACATTGAGAATTCTTCAGAAACTAACCCTTTAGGGCTTGAAACAACTCTCCAATCATCAAATTTCCCTCCATTCCCGTCCATCTCCATTAATTCCTAAATACGAATTAACAACTCCAAAACCTACATGATTGTCATATTATCGAAACAGAGTAGGGGTGTCTTGCCGATCAAATTCATAAGCCCTAATTTTATTTGATTGATACTGTGTTTGTAGCCGAAATCAAACACAGTATCAATCAAAGTTGCAGAATATTTAAAACCCCCAGAAACTTCAATTAGTTGTTGTAGCTCAATTCAAGACTTTTAATTTCTCTCTCATGAATCACCATCCCAATTTTAGTATGAGATAGGGAGAGAGAAATCAAACTGCTTTCATTTTAGGAGAGAGGGAATCTGTTCAGTTTAGCGTCGGATGTGCAATGCTAATGGCTAGCCGATAAGTCTTGAGCGGAGGTTTAGTTACATAAAATAATATGAAAAACAATATATAGTGTTCTGTTTTTGCGGTTGTAAATTTATTTTCTTTCTGCGGGGGAAAAACACTTGTCAAGCGATACACAAGTGGCACGTGCGGAAATCTAACAAATGATACAGCTAGTTGCCTCTTAGATGTCGGATATCGTTGCATTTGACTTTCTAATTCTCTGTGAAAGTGTGAATAACCAAAAAATGCTCGAAGTTTGGCACTTTTTATCAATATAACCTATGAACTTTTATAAAATGTCTAGATTCATAATATTATATGGATATCTAGATACATGTAATTTTCATTGAGTATTAAAATGTATGACTCTTGAGTTTTGTAACTTTCTAGTAGTATTGATGTTCTTATTTCTATAAATAAAATAATTGTAAAATGATTAATGGATATACAAAAGATTATGCAAATACTCGCTTTTATCTAATCATTTTGTTTTTAGTTATCTTTTATAACACGTTATCAGCACGATTTGTTTTTCACTTTCGTTTTGAAGATAATCATATTTAGTTTGAAGCAAATGAAGGTATAACCCTCTCTCTATATATATATATACTTTTGATTCGCAATTTTAACATTTTACTTGTTAGTTTGCAAGTTATAGGCAGAATATTATCATCGTTGTGCGTTGTACACATTTACGCTGTATGTTTATCACACATTTACCGTTTACTTGTTAATTATTTAAACACTGTAGCTCACACAATTGTGTTGGAGTTTCTTTTGCACCACATACTGTTTTGGTAGTAGGTTTATGAGCGCATCTAATAGTTGTTGTCAGTACGTGTATTGCATTGAGATCATTACACATTAGCAAGTAGTATTATTTGGACGTTGCATGCTCAACATACAGTCAAATTTCACTGGTGTTTAAATAACTATTTGTAAATACCAGAAGTAGTAAAGTAATCAAACTTGATCAGAACTCATCAGTATTTGAGTAACCTTTAATAAAGCTCTAAAAATTTCCCACATGCTTTCGGACAATACAATATCTGAATGAAAACCAATCACAAAATCAACAATATATATATATATATATATATATATATATATATATATATATATATGTTCATGTGTTCATGCACATGCATGTGAATAGTTATATGTGAATAGTTATATGCAATCCAAATGCTTTATTATTTTAAATCCCAAACAACTGCATAAATAATTTGGTTTAGTAAAGTTGCCTGCTAGTATGTTCAAATTTATTTATATACATTTTGTACGTTAATTTTCATTGATTTGTTATTTTCTAACCTGTGTAACTCCAAACAACAAAGTTTACAGAATGTATATGACATGATATAAGAAATATATCTATCTGGTTAGAAAAATAAACGACATTAAAAAATAAATAAATAAATAATAATAATAATAATCATAAGTTGCACAACTGATGCATTTATCTATAATTATATTATGTTATCACATCCTTAAACTTGAGTTCGTGGAATTTGATATTTCGGTAAAGAATTATTTGTCATGGATCCTTGATGCCGAAATTCATCTTGATGCCATGGGTCTTGGAGACACCATCAAAGATGGTAATGAAACATCTAATCAAAACAAGGCAAAGACCATAATTTTGTTACGCCATCATCTCCACGAGGAGTTGAAATTAGAGTATCTCACAATAAAAGATCCTCTTATTCTTTGAAAAAATTTGAAAGAAAGATATGACCATCAAAAGACAGATATTCTCCCAAAAGCTCGTTATGATTGGATACATTTACGATTGTAGGATTTTAAATCAAGAAGTGAATATAATTCGCAATGTTTAAAATCGCCTAAATTGAAATTATGTAGAGATAATATCACCGATGGAGATATGTTAGAAAAAACATTCTCTACTTTTCATGCCTCGAATGTGCTCCTCAAGCAAAGAATATAGAGAACGAGGTTTTAAGAAATATTCTCGAATCGATTTCATGTCTCCTCGTATTCGAACAAAATAATGAGCTTTTAATGAAAAATCATGAATCGCGACTAATCGGTTCACCATTCCATTCCCCAAGTGAATGTTACAAGATATAATAATAATAATTATCGGGTCGTCGTCGCGGTCGTGGTAGTGGTCGTGGTCGTGGGCTACGACGAGGAAGTTTTAATTACCGCAACCATGATACCAAATCTTCAAAGAATGAGGAGAAACAAGAAAAGGGGAAGAATATAAATAACAGAGATACCAAGAAGGAAGAAAATATTTGTTATCGGTGTGGAATGAAAGGACATTGGTCTCGTACCTGTCGTACAACCAAACATCTTGTTGATTTATATCAGTCCTCATTGAAAGGAAAGGAGAAGAACGTAGAAATAAATTTTTCTCATCCACATCAAGATAACGATGATATCTATTTTGATCCTATGGATATGACACACCTTGACGTTGCAGATTTCTTTACTAATGACTAAGTTAATATTCCTTGTAATAAAAATAATTAGTTCAGAATTATGTTAGTCCTTTTAAGTGTGTTTATTTTATGCTGATGTATTTCCTTTCATGTTGGCTTATTTAATGTATTTTGTTTTCTTTGAATTGTGTTATTAAATATATATAATATTATGTCTTATTATGAACTTATTATATATTTATTCCTTTTATGAAGAAAATATGGATATGCGTCATGCTATACATGAGCATAATATCAATGGTGAAGATATATGCTTAGCAGATAGTGCAACGACACATGACATTCTTAGACATAAGCAATATTTTTCAAATCTAAAAATGATGAAAGCAAAAGTGAATACAATATCGTGTTCAACAGATTGATCAAGGCTCCGAAAGAGCCAATATAATGCTTCCTAGTGGAACAAAATTTATTATTGATAAGCTTTATTTTCCACTAAATCAAGGAGGAATCATAAGTTTTAAAGATATACGACTTAATCTGCAACCATATTGAGACAACCAATGAAAATGGTATCAATATCTTTACATTATATCAAATGTCTCTACCGAAAAACAAATATTGGAAAAATTACCCGCTTTTATCTTCGTGTTCAGACTATACAAGTATTAGTACAATTGAAGTTAATGCAATAATGAACCGAAAGTTCAATGAACCAAATAATTTTATTATTTGGCACGACCGGCTCAATCACCCCGATCAATAATGATGCGAAGAATTATTGAGAATTCACATGGTCATCCATTGAAGAACCAGAAGATTCTTCAATTTAAGGAATTCTCATGTGCTGCTTGTTCTCAAGGTAAATTGATCATTAGACCATCACCAGCTAAAATTGGGACTGAATCCCCAAGGTTTCTAGAACGTATTCAAGGAGATATTTGTGGGCTTATTCACCCACCAAGTGGACCATTTCGATATTTTATGGTTTTATTAGATGCATCTATAAGATGGTCACATGTGTGCTTATTATCAACTCGCAACCTGGCGTTTGCGAGATTACTTGCTCAAATTATTAGATTACGAGCACAATTTCCAGATCATACAATCAAGAATATTCGTCTTGATAATGCTGGTGAATTCACATCCCAAACATTTAATGATTATTGTATGTCTCTTGGGATAAATAATGAACATCATGTCATTTATGCCCATGTTTATACTCGTAATGGTCTTCATTGAATCATTTATTAAACGCCTCCAGCTTAATTGCAAGACCATTGCTCATGAGAACAAAACTTCCCGCTCTCGTTTGGGGGCATGCTATTTTACATGCAAAGAACACTTATTCGCATTAGGCCAACATCATATCATAAATTCTCCCCATTACAATTGGTTTTTGTTACGAGCCGATATATTTCCCATCTAAGAATATTTGGTCAGGCGGTATATGTTCCAATTTATCCTCCACAACGCACAAAGATGGGTCCTCAAAGGAGGCCGGAATATATATTGGGTTCGAGTCCCCATCAATAATTAAATATCTTGAACCCTTAATGTGTGATTTATTTACTACACGATTTGTCGATCGTCATTTTGATGAGACTATGTTCCCAAAGATTAGGGGGAGAAATTAAACAGCTGGATAAAGATATAACTTGGAATGCATTGTCATTATTGAATTTTGATCCTCGTACAAAACAATGTGAACAAGAAGTTCAAAAGATACTTCTTTTGCAAAATATAGCAAATCAGCTACCAAATGCATTCATTGACTCAAAAGGAGTAACCAAATCTCATATACCAGTTGTAAATGCTCCAGCTCGGATTAAAGTTCCAATAGGACAATCCGGAAAAATTATAGCAAATGAGTCTAAGGCACGCCAGAAGCGTGGTAGACCAATCGGTTTGAAAGACAAAAATCCTCGAAAAAGAAAAGAATTAAATAGACAAGTTGACATTATTGAGGAGGAAAATATTCATGAGGATATAGACATAGCTAATCATAAAACCCCGTAAGAGGTTCAAAAACCGAAAATAATAAAATGATGAGATCTCGATAAGTTATGTCTCTACAAAGAAAAGATGGAACCAAGTGAGATAGTTGTTGACAACAGCTTTTTCATATAATATATCACTTGATATAATTAATGAAAACGAGGATTCTCGACCCTAATTTCACCAAAGAATGTAGACGCAGTAAATGATTGGCCAAAATGGAAAGAAGCAATACAGTGTAATTAAATTCACTTGCAAAACGTGAAGTTTTTGGACCTGTAGTCCAAACACCCGAAGAAGTAAAGCCAGTTGGATACAAATGGGTCTTTGTGCAAAAAAGAAATGAGAAAAATGAAATCGTAAGATATAAAGCACGACTTGTGGCACAAGGGTTTTCACAAAGACCTGGCATTGATTACAATGAAACATATTCTCCTATGGTAGATGCCATTACATTGCGGTATCTTATTAGCCTAGCAACTCATGAAAAATTAGATATGTGCCTAATAGATGTTGTTACAACATATTTATATGGGTCAATTAATAATGATGTTTATATGAAAATCCCTGAAGGATTTAAAATGCCTGAAGCATATAATTCAAATCCCTGGGAAGTTTACTCAATCAAGTTGCAAAGGTCCCTATATGGGTTAAAGTAATCAGGACGCATGTGGTGGTACAATCGTCTTAGTGAATATTTATTGAAAGAAGGATGTAATAATAACCCTATATGCCCATGTGTTTTTATAAAGAAGTCGAAATCCATTTTTGTTATCATTGCTGTGTATGTTGATGATTTAAATATTATTGGAACTCATGGAGCGATTCCAAAGACAATGAATTATTTAAAGAAAGAATTTGAGATGAAAGATTTAGGAAATTTTTTTTTTGTCTCAGCCTGCAGATCGAGCATTTAGAAGATGGAATTCTCATTCATCAGTCAACTTACACAAAGAATGTCCTTAAAAGATTTTATATGGATAAAGCTCATCCATTGAGTACCCCAATGATTGTTAGATCACTTGATGTGAAAAAGGACCCTTTTAGACCTCGTGAGGATAATGAAAAATTACTTGGTCCTGAAGTACCATATCTTAGTGCAATTGGTGAATTAATGTATCTTGCTAATCATACACGACCTGATATAGCATTCTCTGTGAATTTGTTAACAAGATATATCTCTTCTCCTACCCGGAGACATTGGAATGGGGTTAAACATATTTTTCGTTACCTACGAGGAACTATAGGTATGGGATTATTTTATTCAAATAATGATAATCATAAATTAGTTGGATATGCTGATGCAGGATATCTATCTAATCCACATAAAGGTCGATCTCAAATAGATTATCTTTTTATGTGTGGTGATACTGCTATATCATGGAGATCTACAAAGAAAACATTAGTTGCCACTTCATCTAATCATGCTGAAATACTTGCAATCCATGAAGCAAGTCGAGAATGTGTGTGGTTGAGATCAATGACTCAATATATTCATGAAATATGCGATTTATCCTCCAGCAGAGGAACTCCAACCATTCTATATGAAGACAATGCGGCATGTATAGCTCAATTAAAAGGAGGATACATCAAAGGAGATAAAACAAAGCATATCTCACCGAAATTCTTTTTCACACATGACCTTGATAAGTGTGGTGACATTGATATTCAACAAATTTGATCAAAAGATAATCTAGCAGATTTATTCACCAAAGCATTACCAACTGCAACGTTTGAAGGACTGCGTCGCAATATTGAAATGCGACAACTGAAGGACTTAAGGATACATTCATGAGGGGGAGCTAATACGCGCTGCACTCTTTTTTCCTTAACCAAGGTTTTTTCCCATGAAATGCAATCCCCTTTTTAATGAGGCAGATTTAACGCCATGATTCAATACAATAAATCCAAGGGGAGTGTTATAAAATTTCTAGATTCATAATATTATATGGATGTCTAGATACATGTAACTCCCATTGAGTATTAAAATGTATGACTCTTGAGTTTTGTAACTTCCTAGTAGTATTGATGTTCTAATTTCTATAAACAAGACAATTGTAAAGTGATTAAGGGATATACAAAAGATTATGCAAATACTCTCTTTTATCTAATCATCTTGTTTTTAGTTATCTTTCATAACATGAACTTATTTTTCTCATAAAAACCTTTTAATTCTTATAATTGAGTAAAAAATACTTTTAAAATCAATCTTTTAAGAGATGAATCATGATTCACCAATGATAAGATGACATGACATATAGTATATGATGTGTAAAGAAAATTACTTTTAACATTATTTTTATGTTAAATTCATTTTACTCATTTAAAAAAATATTTATAAAAATGTCTTTTAATTCCTAAAAAATTCATTTATTAACATCTCCCCCCGGGTTGCTCCTCATTGTATTCTGGTTATAAATTAGGAAGTTAATTATCTTAACTAACTCATAAATAGTGATAAATAACCTCAAAATTCGTTAGTGCCATAATAAATAGTCCCTATCTGAAAATAGATCCCAGTGGCCCTAACTAGATGGTCATTAAAGCAATGGCATTGCCACGTCATCCCCCGAGGGACTCAACACACTTATCATCATCCCTCGCCATCAATGATGGTCTGTGAAGAAGTCAAGACAAAGCATTGACAATCACCATTAAAATAGGCCAAAATTAAGTAAGTATGGGAAACTGAAAAGAAAATAGCTAAATATGGGATATCTCACTACGTGAGCTGATATGAAGAGGTATTTGTCGATGTCGAATTTTTTTTCTAATTTTACGTTTCTACCCTTTTTTAAGATTTCAATTTATTTATTTCATTGAAAGGGTGATTTTTTAGGGAAAAGCCGACACAAATGTCGACAGGGTTTTAAAAGGTTGATTTTAAATGAAGGGTCAATTAGATAGAGCTGTCAATTAGTAAGTATTCAAGTGGATGTACCAACGCATTCGAAATTTGAGATTTTAAATGAAATATGGCCATAAATGTGATTCCATAAAATTGGTGTTGAAACCGAAATTCATATAGTTCGGGGGCTTACTTAAGCGAGGGGAAGATATTAGGCACCCTCGACTTCCGTGAAAATATGGTTACCGCTTTCTTAATGTTTTCCTTAAGTGTGAAGTGTGTGTGTGTGTGTTTATAGGATTGCGGAAATAAGATCAAAGCATACAATCTAATACTAAACGCAACGGAGGCATGCAAAATATAAATTTAAATTTTTTTGCAATCCCAATGTATAGCCTTATGAAACATCATTAATTGAGGAAGGATAAAGATATACCTTTAAAGAGAATTCAATGCTTTGATTGTAGACTTCAAATTTCAATCCTTGCTCCTTTGCGATCTCTCCAATTCACGGAACACACGTTCGTTACAAAAGTATGCAACGCCCAAGAGGTATCCACCAAGAGAAATAGATTGAAGATGTGATTTTAGACTCAACAAGGTCTTGGATGGCTAGTCCTAATTCTTTCTATTCTAACAACTTAGGGTTTTAAGAATCCTTGCAAGAGAGATGCAAGTTGCATAAGCATTAGTCTATCACACAATAAGACTCTTCTTATTTATAGACTGTGATAACCCGAATACTTACAAGATAGTGAATTATGAAGTATATGATTTCGATGAGTAGAGTATATGGCAATGATCCTTAGAAAAAGTAATGAATGGGTTAAAGAATATATAATACTCAAATATAATTGAGTTTAAGAAAATGTTATGAATAAAGTCTATAAGAGTTTGTTGTGAAATCAAATGTAATAGGAAATATAAAACCTGTATTAAGGTAATGCGTTGAAGATGTTTTACGATATAATATTGAAAGCGAATTGACAAAAACTGAGTAAGGGATGTTTCGGTGATTCCGAAGACGGAATTCTTATAAAGGGGGGAAGGATATGACAACCCAAATTTTTAGTAATTATTAAAATAAGAATTTAATAAATAAAATTCTTATTGTGGGATATTTTGAGTTTGAATAGTTATATATATATATGTTATATATAAATTGAAATTTGCGATTTGGTGTGAAGAGAATTAAATGTTTATATATAAAAGAGAGTTGTATATATATTCATATGTTGGAGAAAATGAGATTTAATAGTTAATTAAACTATTAAAGAAATTAAATAATGTTAGTTAATTTAATTAAGTTGAGAATTATATTATTTAGTAATATAATTTGATTCTTATGCCTTATTGGCAATGGAGTTATTATGAATTAGATTTCATAAATATTGTGAGTAATTTACTTAATTAAAATAGTGAATTAGTGTAAGCATATTTGTTTTAATAAATGAGGAAGTAATATATTACATATGAGTATAATATGTCAAGGTAATACGATTGTCAACCTTGTAAATGGTTAAAATATTTATCGAATAAAATAAATATTTTAGTTGGAATATTTATGGTATTAAATAAATATTTGATCGAAATTGTTATGGGATAATAAAACTGATGGGGTTTATTACGCGAGTATAATGGTGATATTCTAATTTAATTAAATAATTAAATTAGAGGGATTATGATTTGTCAAATAAAGATTATAATTTGATTGGATAATGTGTGACATGAGGACTATAGGATAAGAGAATTATTAAAATAAATAAGTAAAAAGGGATATTTAGAGAGCTAGCCAAACATTGCCTTGTGGCCTTGGTTTTTGTAACCGATGGTAACTCCCTATTTGTATAACTGAAGAAGGAATAAAAACATGTTAAGTGTTTTATTAGTTAGAGAATTTTAATTGAAAACACAAAGAAGGGAGGAAGAGAGAAAATTTATAGAAGAAATCCTCTGAAGAAGTTTAAGAATCAAAGAAGGGAGAAACAATAAATTGTTCAAACTTTCAAGCTTTATAGCAAATCAAAGGTAATAATTTAGTTTTGTGTTCTTAGTTTATGTTTCATGAAATTTTCTTTTAAGAAGGGTTGTTGATGGAACTTTTGATGGTTTAGTTTGGTAAAAGGATGATATATGTGTTGGTAGAGGTTTATAATCTGTTATATATTATTTATAAACGATTTTGGTTAAGTTAATTCATGAAAGAAGGATTAAATAAGAAGAAATTGAGTTTTGTTGAAATATATACATTTTGGCTTATTTTGGAGTCAAAATTGAGGGTTAATCCATGTTGTACTCTGTAAATTGATGATGGATGTTAAAATGTTGAAAAATGAAAACAACGAAGGTTAAACAGATTGATTTGGTTAAGAATTGAATCTGTGGTGAATGATTAGGTTAAATATGTTAAAAACAAGAAAAATTGGTATAAACCTTGAAATTGGGTCTTTAGAATGGTTGTAATGTTCGTAGGAGATGTTAATTTTCAGGTATGTTATATTTCTATGAATTATAAATCCAAAGAGTCAAAAACGGACTCAATTGAATGTCTAATGGTTGAGTTATGAAAATTGACAGGGGAAAGAGTCAAAAGTTTGCAAAGAACAAAAAATTGGAGAACTGCTTCTGCTCCGAGCTGCCGCAGCGCCGCTTATGAACTAAGTTGGAGCGCTACAAATATTGACGTGCTAGTAGTCAATGAAATCGAGATCTGCGCCGCAAAGACCGATTTTAAGAGTTAAATCAGGTATGCAATGTACTTTGACCCATCTTACGAGATCTGGACTCGGCGCCACAATGCCGATAATACAAAGGGAATTGGCGCCGAGAAGAGCTGTTTCAAGGATGACCTAAGGAAAATGAATTCTAATTGATTTTAAACAACATAATACATTTAATAAGGTATTATGGGAAGTTTTAAATACTTAAAAGTTAAGCATTAAATTGAAAGATTAAATTTATGGTATGATAAGGAGATTAGTTTAATTAACTCAATTAATGTGACGCCCCCAAAATAGGTATACATCACCCATCTTGAGTCGATAAATACATGGTACAGAATTCAAATACAAACTTAATTATACAACTGTCGTGTAAAATATGACAAAACATAGCTGAGAGTTTTAATACGAATATTGTCTTCTAGGCAATATCCAAACTAAAATTAAGTCCTCATTACAATTATTATCACACTATTTTATAAAATAGTGCAGACTACTACAACAACCATTTCGGACCATCACTCCATTCCCCGACTAGTCCCGGCTACGTTCTCAATTCCTGAAGAGAACAATGAAAGCAAAAGGGTGAGCTCAACTAGCCCAGTAAGAAATATTATAACTAAAATAATGCAGAATAAATTATCGTTAGCCTTCAACAGTGTTAAACTGATAAAATATAATAAACATCAAGTTTAACTACAGCGGAACAAGCAATCCATTAGAAGAGTCAAGTAGAGCATGATATCTACTATCTTCTATGATTTAGAAAGTTTATCATCAATTTTATCACTGAGACTCAGCTTAATAAATAATCCACATCACTGAATTATCCATGCACTACAGGCCAAGGATATTCATGTTTTCACCAATGGTCATGATCATGCCAACAACTGTCCATCAATGCACTACAGGCCAATGATGACTTTTGCCACATCGTTTGTAATATTACAGGTCATGATTATACCGAATGATCCCTGGAATAATAATATTTCATACTACAGAGTATGGAAGACAATATTATTTCATATGAATATTGAACAAAAATAATATCCCTTACCTTAAAAAGGAGAGTATTCCAACTGGTATAGCGGGGATATTCTTGAAGAAAACTTATACGGTTTTCTACGCTCAAAACTTCCTTAAACTCTAAAGAAATACGCTCAATATTATAAAAGAACAATTTTCTGATTCTGGTGTAATTTTTAATTATAAATTAAGTATTCTATTTATAGAAGAATGGAAATGATATTATTTGAATAAAATCATGGGTGCACAGTGTTAAAACTCATGGGCGCAAACTTTTGTTTGAATTTTTTTTATTATTTTACTATGCAGTCACTATGCAGACACTATGTATAATAAAATATAATATATTCTATTTTTCATAAAAAACAAAACTTATTATAATATATTATATGTATATATTCTCCCACCATTACTGCCATTCTTTTTCAATCTCCTCTCGTGTCCAAAATGTCACTCCCCCCACCCATTATTCTTCCAACACGTGGGCCCCACCTGACCCACTTGTGGCCCCCACCTTTATTATATATATATATATATATATATTGAATAACTTTCTACCGATTATTTTGAAAAATGGGTAAATAGGGGTCCATATAATAAGCAAAATTTACAACAAATACTTCATAAAAATTCCCTCAATATTTTTAACAATATTTATTCATCATTATTATAACTTGCAATATTAACAATCAGATCATTCCCAGGAAAGAGGGGGCTTTCCGATAAGGATTTCTTCCTATTGGTGCGCAATTAGGTGACCAAACCCCTTTTCTCGACAGAACTTTCTAGACATTGTTAATTATGCAAATAATAATATGAATAACTTGTCATCTCAATTATGGATTTAATAATATAAAATATTGTAACAACAATTAAATCAAATAACGTGAGATACTATGCAACAATTACTGTAGCATGAATAAAACTGAGTGACTTCTCACGTAAGCATCAATAATCAATACCGTGTGCTACTATGCAACCACGTGTATTACTGTACTTTTACCACCGGGTATTTCAATAGTTAATGATAAAAATTTCGCCGTTATTTTCATAAAAAGATATTTCTGTCGTTTTCTAACTCCGATAATAATTTCGTTGTGGGGTCTACCAATGATTGTGCTGTCCTACAAATATTTCCTGTTAAAACGAATATTCCCCCACCAATTGAATATTTTATAACAACTTGCATACTTTTAAAAATTTATAAATATTACCCACAACTATAATATTATATCAAATCCACACCATAATATTCAAAAATATAATTCGTGAAAAATTAGTCTTTATTTATGAAAGTTGGGGTCTTACAACCTCCCATTCTTATGAAATTTTGTCCTCGAAATTGGGGTACGTACCTGGTATATCGAAGATGTGAGGATACCTTGATTTCATTTCAGATTCTAACTCCCAGGTCATTTCCTCAACATTGTGGTTTCTCCACAAAACTTTAACTTGAGGTATAACCTTGGAGCATAAAATGTGTTCCTCCTTATCCAAGATTTTAACAGGTACCTCTTCATACGTTAAATCTTCCGCTATTTCATCCGGTTCTAACTCAATAATGTGGTTCGGGTCTTCCACATATTTACATAACATAGATATGTGAAAAACGTTATGAATACGAGACATACTTGGAGGTAAGGTGAGTCTATAGGCCAGAGTTCATACTGGATTGAGGATTTTGAATGGCCCAATGAATCAAGGATTGAGCTTTCCTCTCTTTCCAAATCTCATAACTCCTTTTCATAGTGCCACACGTAACAACACATGCTCTCCAACATTGAATTTCACGTCCTTTCGATGAAGATCAGCATAACTCTTTTTTCGATCTTGTAAGGTTTTTTATACGTTGTCGAATCATTTGAATCTTTTTTGTTGTCATGCGTTCCAATTCCATTCCCAAGAACGTTGCTTCACCCACCTCATCCCAGCATACTAGAGAATGACACTTGCGTCCATACAACGCCTCGAATAGAGCCATGCCAATACTTTCTTGATAACTATTGTTGTAGGAGAATTCTACTAATGGCAAGAACTTGTCCCAACTTCCTTTGAAGTCAAGGACATAAAGTCTTAATATATCTTTAAGAGTTTGAATAGTCCTCTCCGACTACCCATCCGTTTGAGGATGATAAACCGAATTGAATCGCAAATTTGTGCCCATAGCTTTTTGCAAACTAACCCAAAATCGTGAAGTGAATCTTGGGTCTCGATCAGAAACTATGGATACTGGCATACCATGTAGTCTTACAATCTCATTTATGTATATACGAGCAAGACGTTCAAGCGAATAAGTTTCTCGTATAGGTAAGAAATGAGCAGATTTGGTCAATCTATCAACAATGACCCAAATTGTATCTATGCCTTGAGAAACCTTGGGAAGACCAGTAACGAAATCCATGGTAATGTGCTCCCAGTTCCATTCTGAAATTTTAAGTGGTTGCAATGGACCTTTTGGCACTTGATGTTCTGCCTTGACTTGTTGACACATTAAACACTTTGAGATAAATTCCGCAATCTCTCTTTTTATATTGCTCTACCAAAATGTATGTCGAAGATTACGATACATTTTGGTACTTTCAGGATGGATTGCAAATGGTGTGTTGTATGCCTCCATCATGATTTTATACGTTAAATCAGGGTCGTTAGGAACACAAAGTCTGGAGTTGACTCGAAGTATTCCTTCTTCATCGATTCTTCCTCATACGCATCAGCTCCAGGTCTGTAGCTTGAGTAGCTTTAACTTTATCGATTAAAGTTGGTTCTACTCGTATATTTGCCATCATCACGTGGGTCCCTGGAGTCTTTATCTCTATCTCCATCCCTTGTAAGTCATACAAAATGGGCCTTTGCATTAAAAATATCGCACTCGTACCCGCATATGATCTTCTGCTGAATGCGTCAGCTACTACGTTCGCTTTTTTAGGATGGTATTGAATGGTGTGATCGTAATCTTTCAACAGCTCGAGCCAATGTTGTTGCCGCATGTTGAGTTCCTTTTGGATGAAGAAATATTTGAGGCTTTTATGATCCGCATAGATATCCACTTTCTCCCCATACAGGTAATGCCTCCGGATTTTAAGGGCGAAAATGACAGCTGCCAACTCTAGATCATGAGTAGGATAATTCCTCTCATATTCTTTGGGTTATCGTGAGGCATAGGCTATGACTGTGACACCCCCAAAATAGGTATACATCACCCATCTTGAGTCGCCAAATACATGGTACAAAATTCTAATACAACTTAATTATACAACAGTCGTGTAAAATACGACAAAACATAATCTAAGAGTTTTAATAAGAATATTATCATCTAGACAATATCCACACTCAATGGAGTCCTCATTACATTTATTGTCACACTATTTAATAGAATAGTAAGGACTACTAATGCTATCATCTGGTCCGTCACTCCATTCCCCGACTAGTCCCTGCTACGTTCTCATTTCTTGAAGAGAACAATGAAAGCAAAAGGGTGAGCTGAACTAGCCCAGTAAGAAATATTATGACTAAGATAATGCAGAATAAATTATCCTTAGCCTTCAACAGTATAACAACTGATAGAATACAATAGACAACAAGTTTTAGATCAACAACTGCAGCAGAATAAACAATCTATTAGAAGAGTCAAGTAGAGCATAAAATCTACTATCTTCTATGATTTAAAAAGTTTTTCATCAACTTTATCGCTGAGACTCAGCTTAATAAATAAAATCGAATCATCCCTACACCACGGCCAAGGATATTCATGTAATCATCAATGGTCATGATTATACCAAATAATCCCTGGTCATAATAATACCAATAACTGTCCATCAATGAACTACAGGCCAATGAGGACTTTTACCACATCATTCGTTACATTACAGTCATGATTATATCGAATAATCCCTGGTCATAATCATACCAAGTCCATCTATGCACGTAAGCCAAAGATGACTTTCATCACAATATAAGCATGAGGATGATGACAATGACATAATAATTCAATAAAACAAGTTCAAGGATAAATTTTAAAGATTTATAATTTAATTTATCCAAAATTCAATAACGTTCAAATTGTCAACATGATACTGCTTTGTGGAGTAAAATTCAAGAATGATCAGAAGAATATTTCCATGAAAAGATACTGGATGAAGCGCAAATATCAAGGATATTCTACTAATTTCATGGAGTATAGAAGCCAAAACTTTAACCAAATGAGTATAATAGAATATATGAAACTGCAAATAGATTTTCACCCGCCATGCGGTAATCCACATAGACAGATCATTTCCATAATTTAATAAGGAATGAATACGAAGGGTCATTCACCATGCATGTGGTAGTCCGCGTAGACAGGTTATTCCAACAGAATATTAAAGAATGGAATAACAAAAGAATTCACTATGCATGCGGTAGTCCGCGTAGACAGGTTATTCCAACATAATAATAAAGAATGGAATAACAGAGAATTCACCATGCATGCGGTAGTCCGCGTAGACAGGTTATTCCAACAGAATATTAAAGAATGGAATAACAAAAGAATTCACTGTGCATGCGAAGTCCACGTGAGACAAAGTTATTCCAATGTAATAATAAAGAATGGAATAACGAAGAATTCACCGTGCATGCTAGTTGATCCGCGTAGATAAAGTTATTCAACAAAATAATAAAGAATAGAATAACAACCCTTACGAGTATTGAAAGAAAATAACTCTCTTCATGAATACGAAAAGAAATAATACCCTTACCTTAGAAGAAAAACTGGATACCGGAATAGTGAGGTAGCGACTTCTCTTTTTTTCTATAATTTCTCTATAATAATTGCTCTTGTGAGACTTAGTGAATTGGTGAGAATGAAGGAAGAATGAGCTTCTATTTATAGGAAAATATAGTTTCGATAACTGCACGTTTTGGGGCTCGAAATAATACAGTATAATACCTTCCTCTTTTTCTTCATTTTTAATAAGCATGAACTAACTACGAATAATCAATAATAAATTCTTAGACGTGGTCTAATCAACAATAATTAACCACCATAATATATGAATAAATATAACTCAAGGTTGAGTTAAGAAAACTTGCCTTCTAAGTTGATTACTGCTACATAATATACTTATCTGTGTTTGAAAGACCTATAATCACAATATCGGTCTTACAATTAGCACAATAATTCACTACACACAATACTGTAATTTACAGTCAATACTTCTCCTAGACACATTATCACATAGTCACATCAGTGTTTATAACCTATATAAACACTTATCAAGTCTAACTAATTTGGTCTGGTTGGACTTCAGTCTATTCTCGGTGTACTGGTCACCCTATCCGACAATTAACACTTGTATTGTCAACTAAACTCGGTTTTTAAGCTTCAATATTATTTTAGATAAGTCAAATATCATTTATAAAATTTTTCGGAAGCTTTTAATAATTTTCAAATAATTATTATAATTTATAATAATTTTTCAAACACTGAAATCATTTTTAAATGATTTAAATATCAAATAAATCCATCATCATTAATATTTAATAATATTAAAATATTAATGACATACTTATCAAAATATTAAAGTTATTTATAATAACTTAAAATACTTTTAAATCACCAATATTCTACTTAAATGATTTTTAAAGTAATTAAAATCATTTTAAACCATCACCATTAATATTTAAATATTAATGAAATCCTTATCAAAATATTAAAAGTCATTGATTATAACTTAACATATTTTTAAATCATTTTCTCTCATTTTTAAATGATTTTTAAATCAATAAAATCATTTTAATTCATTTATTTAATTTTATAATTAAATAAATCTAATATCATTAATATTAAATTATTAATGAAAATTTTCCAAAAATATTAAAAGTTACATTTTATAATCAAAATATTTTAAAACACTTTATTCTTATCTAAAATGATTTTTATAATATTAAAATCATTTTTCACTAATTTATTTAATACACTAATTAAATAAATTAAATATCATTAATATTCAAATAATTATAAATATTAATGAAAAATATCCCAAATAATTAAAAGTTAATTTTCATAATTTAAAATAATTTTTAAAACCATTTTTGGTAATTTTAGAATTTATTTTTTTATTTTTAATCATTTTCCAGAAATTAGGAAAATAAAATTAAATAAACCGTCGCTATAGCCCTTTAGCGACGCTTTCTGTCGTCTTAGGTGTTCTTGAGCTCAAGAACACTGACAAGTCAGTGTTCAAGGTGCTCAGTTTGACCACTCTTAATTCTCAGCCTGAACATGTTCTGGGCTTGTTTAAACATTGATTATGTAGTGTTTATGTAGCACTACACACATCCATCATCATCTAAGCCAAACAATATCATATCTTCACAATCCAGAGCTTCAAAATGGATGTCAGAAGCTTTCTGGGCTTTCTGGGTTACCCAGAAACCCAGACAGCTTCGACTGCCCACTTTGCAACTCGATTCTATCCCAGTTCTGGTTATCGTTTAAGTGTTTTTAAGGTTCCAGTCTATAGTACACATGTCATAGAACACATATACATCAACTGATCAGTCAAACAACATCACAATCACCTAATACAACTCGGTCAAAGGATGTCAGAAAGTGTGTTCATCAAGTTTCTGGCTTTTCCAGAAACTGCAAGTCAGTGTCGAGTGGTCTAGTTTGACCACCCATTACTTCAATCATGTTGACTATTTTTGGGATATAATGTTAGGTTTGTAATATTCAAGAACGCAATCAAATTGCATAAATAAGCGGAAGCGAGATAAATCAGAGTTTAAAATTTTTTACAAACCATATACCCGGATCACCCTTTATGCACAATTATTAATTAAACGAAAAGATAAAGAATAAAATCATACCTTTGAAGATCGAGCTTCCTCAGGTACAAGTTCACCTCCAATCCTTTTCACGTTCAACTTGAATCCACCGGGTTTGGTTCCTTCCTTTGATCAACGTTAGCCACCCAAGTGTTTGGCCTCTAGAGGTGATCCACCAAGGAAGAATAAGAATTCAAGAAGATGGGGTGTTTGGCTAAACCCTAGTTTTTCTATCTCTATATAAAAGGCGTACTCTCCCAACTATTGGAATTACGTATGTTGTAAAAGTCAACAACCACCTCACCCATAATAAGACTCCTCTTATTTATAGATGTGGGCAACCCACCTTAACAATTAAGGAATTGAGTTTTATTTAATTAATTAAATTCTTTTAATTAATTAAGCTCCCTAATCTTATTAGTGATAATTAATTAAACTCCTTTAACTAATTTTCCTTCCTAATCCAATTAGGAATAAATGAGAGTACTTATATTAAATTAATTCAAAAACTCTTTTAGAAATTAAAATAATAATAATTGTAATAATATTAATAAGACTCCTCTTATTAATTTATATTTAATATTTCAAAAATATTAAATAATAAATATTAAGCTATTTAATTTATTCTATCACCATAGATTAAATTAAATATACATAACATATTATTACGATTATGCCATTTACTTCTTAAATAATTATTCTTCCTTTTATGGTGTGACCCTTTAGGTTCTCCATATTAAACCGCTTATGAATAAATCAATTAGAATAATTCTAATCTTATTTAAATAAATAAATTAAACAATTAATTTATTTAAATAAATAATATTTATTCTACAATAGGATAAGCCTCCCTAGCGATCAAATCCACTTTCCGGATAATATAGATTTCAACATTAATCATAAAAGAACCTTTGAGTAAATAGTTACCGTATAATTCAATCCTTCCACCATACAATGTCCCAATTAAATATAAGACATGGAATTACTGTCAAGTCTTATTTTATTTAATTATATGTATTTCGATCCTTTAATGCACAACTCCAAATAATGCAAATTAGAAACTCCTTTCTAATTTCATTCTCGCCGCCAAGGACTACTGGGTTGTCATTTATCGAATCACATAGACATTTCTCTTTTATTAGAAGTGGTAGATTCTTTATTGATCATATATTATCTCCATGTATAACTTGTTATACCCAAGCATACCCTTTGATATACCCTAAGGGTCTTAAGGAATAAGTCAAAGTATAACTCATCATACACAAGATACTATGATGATCTCAAGTCCAAGGATCACTTGTACTACTATCACTACAGAAATTCTATCGACAGCAAGTAAAACTCCATTAGGTATTCCTTGCGAGCCAAGTTCAAAGGAACTTATTCTCTAATAAGCACCTCACATACTGCTTTAGTGTCTCCACACAAATGATCATGAGATCAATCATCCTCATCCAATGAGAAAGCAACGTATGTACCAATCTATCCGGATTCACTAATCTCCAATTTAGTAATCCAACGATTGGGAACTATTTTAGTTTTAAGCTTTCTAAGAATTTAGATCTCATTAGAATGATCATCATCATTATTCTAAAAGCATTGCTTAAAACTATGGGTTTATCACATATTATAAAACAACATCATGTAGATAATTAAAAGCCTTTAATAAATTAATACTTTTTATTAATAAATGAATAAGATTTTTACAAAGTATATGCTTTATCATCAAACATGATTGGCTTGTGTGCATATTACTTTCAATCTCCCACTTGCACTAAAGCCAATCGCCATTGTATCTTATACTCTTCTTCTCTAAGTGACGATTATCCTGCATTTGGATGGATAAGCTTTAGTTAATGGATATGTAATGTTGTTCTTGAGAGTCCACCATCTCTATAGTGATTTCCCATCTTTCAATGATTCTTATAATCAAATGAAAGTGCCACAACACATGTTTAGATCCAAGATGAGACTTAGGAACTATTCCTAGTTCTGTAATGAACTTTTAATCCAAACAATCAACTTGCATGCCTTCATTTATAGCTATATACTTTGTCTTTATCACTAAACCAAAGAACTCTTTTCTTGCTTAGAACCTTTCCAATTCACCGCACCACTGCTCAAGATAACGCTTTACCTTAAAGTGGATTTTTCATCATCTTGGTCTGTCTTCAAAAACTTGAGTCTGTTAAGCCCTCTAGTTTTAATTTAGACCCACCATGAATATGATCACATCCTTAGTGCTTGGTAAGCACTTTAAGATGTTTTCACCGACTCATAGTGAACTTCTCCATAATATGACCGATCAACATCGTCTCGTACATTTCATTGCATACATGATTGTCACTCATGCGACCTCTCTTTCAGGAGTCTGTGGGGACTATTAAGAGAGATACACTCCATAGCTCATCGACAAGAGACATATCTTGGAGTTTGCCATGCTAAACGACTTTAGCATCAAATGAATATACGTTCCTTGGATTAAGTTGAGCATCCTTTTAAATCTATCTATATAGATTTATATCCCCAATTATGATACTCTTCCAAATCATTCATGGAGGATTGTTTAGACAACTTTATCTTTACTGATCGTAGCATTGGTATGTAATTCCTCAGCCGTAGTATATCAACATATAATACTAGAAATTTCACGATGCTCCCACTGACCCTTTTCTACACATTAGAACTTTTACCTCATCATATGTAACTGGATCATCATCTTCTATGATGTGTACCTCATCATCATCATCCATGATGAATCCATACCTCCTAGGTATCTTTGGTACTATTCCAGATTTACGATTCTATTTGTGGTACAATAGGTCTCATCTACAGTTCCTCTTATTTGACTTATAGTGTTTTGTGGTTCTTAAACTTTTCAAGATCTATTATCCTCCCACTAGCCCCTTTAATGATAAACACCTTTATCTTAGAAGGCGCGCGTTTCAGAACAAACACCTTTTGCTAAGTAGAATTATAGAACATATACCCTAAACTTACTTTAGGATGTCCCACAAATCAGTACATGTCAAATCTTGTCCCAAGCTTATCCTTCAAACCTTTTCACATAAGTTGACAACCCTTATCTTAACATACTTAAGATTAGGAATCCTCCCCATCCATAACTTTTATGAAGTCTTGGGGCCGGATTTTGAGGTTACCATTTTCGTAGATATGCAGCCATTTCTAGGACATTATCCCACAAGGATACTGGAATGTCGGTAAAATCATTATGGACCGCACCATGTCTAACAAGGTATGATTTTTCATTCAGATACATCAATCAATTATTATGTATCGAGAGGCGTCCATTATGAGAAAACCATTTGAGATGATCCAGAAACTTATTGCACAAGTATTTATTCTTTGATCTAATCAAAGAATCTTAATACATTGCTAATTTGTTTCACTTCTGGATTCTTTGAACCTTTCAAATAATTCACACTTGTATTTTAGCAAATACACACATTCAACTCTTTGAATGATCATCTCCTTTTCTTATACTAATTTGTTCAATATGCAAAATTATTTTCATGTAAGTCAAGTATACAAAATTTATTAAGTAATATTCCAGTTCTATACAAAACATTATTATTATAAATAGAACAACAATTGTTCTTAATTATAATACCAAAGATTTCATTGTCCAACAATAAAATGGAAATAATACTTTTAATAAGAACTGGAATACAATAACAACTTATTGACTTAATAGATTTGCCCGTAGGCATTGCTAAACTATAAGTTTCTATGGCTAATATGGCAACCTTTGCTACATTTCCCGCATATAGGATTACTTATATTTGTTTAGCTTTCTACTTCTGCTTGGTCCCTTCATAAATCTATATTTATGATAACCAAAGTCGGTATCCAATACCCAAGTAGAACTTTGACTTAAAGAAAAATTTATTTTAAATCATGAACAAATTTGCATTTGTAACCAAAACTTCACTAAGCTTCTTTGGTTAGCCTCTGCAAGATGCTTCTTTCAGTTTCTTTCTAGTGTCCAGGCTTATTGTAGTGGAAGCAAACTCCTTTGCTATCCGTATCAGTTTTGTTCTTATTATCCTTTGTTTTTGCCTTTCTATATACCTTCTTTGAATCGTTCTTCTTTTCAGAAGATCCTTTGGCCCCTACCAGTAAGACGTGATCTTTCTTGGTTGGAAAGTGACTCTCAACATTTTTCAATATGTTAAGCAAATCAGCGAGGCTGGTATCTAGCTTGTTTATATGAAAAATTTACAACAATTGTGAAAGGAGTCCGGGAGTGAGTGCATGATCAAATCTTGGCTCAACTCTCAATCCATGACAAAACCAGTTGTCCTAATTGATCAATCAAATTGATTATGTTAAGAACTTTTTGTCTGTACTATAGTGCCATTGCCCATTCTAGATCGGAAGAGCTCCTTAGATATCTAATTATCTATCAGTCCTACTTTCCTCACCATCAACTACTTGATGTGCAGGAATATAGTAGGAGCATCCATAGTTTCATGCTGACGCTGAAGCTCGTTACTCATGGATGCGAGTATGATGCATTGAGCCAATCGTGCATCATCTTGCCACTTTCTAAAATTAGCAATCTCTTCCTCGAGGCATTATGCGCAACCATTGCGAGGATAGGCGATTATGACATAAGATAGCTTTTCAAATATGAGAACTATTCTCAAATTCCTTAACCAATCCGCTTTATTTGATTACGGTTAATTTAGCATCTAATATGCTTCGCGATGATAGTAATTTTAGACATTGTAAAATTCTCAGAAAATGAATTTGTAATAAACAACATTTTAACATACATTCTTTTATTAATTACCAAAATAAATTAGGTCTTGTTTTAAATTGGTATCTCCCACTATTTTCTTCAAACTATATTACCTCACTTATATAGTTCGCAAAATCTAATTAAAGATTCGCTAGTGAGAATAAGGATCTCATTTCAAATGTATATAGCCTTGTGGTGACACAACAAACTATATATAAATAAATAGGTAGACAACTTTTGTCAATTACATCAACTATGCAACTCCTTTTCTTTTGCCTCTTAGATTATTTTGATCAAGTGGTGGCACATCCGAATCAAAATTATCCAAGTTAAGTCCCACCTAGCACTCCATATATTCAAAAAGAAAAATATCATCCTTGTGGTGACACAACAAAACAATATTGTTCAATTTTCTTTATAAGCATCAAATGTGATAAATTAACATCTTAAATACTTAATACTTGCCTTGTGGTGACACAACAAACTCATATTAAATATTTAATACTCTATTAATTTTATCATGCTAGAAGGCTTACGCTTCGATATTCCAAATATCTTTGAACGCTTAGGACTTAATATATAAAATAAATTTTGAGGGATTTATTTTAAATGTCTCATCTTGTTTAGCTTATTACGCACATATATATATATAAAAATACGCGTTATATTAATTAACATGCGAAGCATGTTTGCATAATATATAATATATATAGTATAAGCATGCACATATAGAATACTATATTCTTCCTGATTAATTATGGACTTTTATTCTAGTTTGGTTCACTAGAGCCACCAAGTGAACCAAAAGGTCAAACCCTAGGGTGCAAGGAATAATAGTTAAATATAACTATTATATTTAAACCCTGCCCATTACAAACGGGTCTTCAAGCGCTCCTTGCTCCTTGATCTCCAATTTTTCAAAATTAATTCTAACTATTCCTATTACAAAACTATTTATAAAAAAATAGAAATCTTGATCAGCAGTCAAGGGGAATTACATAGGAGGGAGATAGAATTTACATTAAGAAAAAATTAGAGAAGACGAGGTACGCAGACCCCATTTAATAAAACCCATACATTCATGCATCCAACTAAAATAAAATCCAATCACATTGGTCAATAGTCCATAATCAATCCCATTTATTATCATACACATCATCATATGCATCAATTAATAACATTCATCTTATGAATAATAAACATTTAATATATATATTGATATCATTTAATGGGCAAATTTAGTTAGTATAAAATCTAATTTTGAATAAAATAAACTATTTTATTTTAATCAAAACTTTTAATCAAAATAAACTCCTTTATTTTAATTAATTATGGAAACCAATTCCATGTAAAAAAAAATCTTTTATTAAAAGAAAACACGGATTCTCTTTCCTATTCACAAATAAACTCCTTTATTTTGAATAATATGAAATCTTATTTCATATCTAAATAAACTCCTTTATTTAAGGAAACATGGATTCACTTTCCTATTCACAAATAAACTCCTTTATTTTAGAAAACATGGAATCCAATTTCAACTCCAATTAGTTATCATGGAATCCAATTCCAACTCTAATTAGTTAGCATGAAATTTAATTTTAAAATTAAAATAAACTCTTTTATTTTAATATTAAAATAAACCTTTTATTTTAAGATTAAAATAAACTTTTATTTTAATTATAAAATAATTAAAATAATATATATATATATATATATATATATATATAACTAAACCGTTATATATAATATAACTAAACTATTTTAGTAATAATATATATAACTAAACCGAATCACATGTAGCCTTTTTTTTTTTTTTATGGTATTACTAGTAACTTGTTCGCAGGATTAATAATTCGTCCAGGAACATAATACAAATATAAAGTAATCCGTTCCTAGGCAAAATCTTTATTCCTTTTAAGTAATCATTCACGTGGGCCAAAAACTTTCTGCATGTTCGGTTATTTATTCCATTCACGAACACAGGATTGATTTACTTCCTTTTTGAAAAAAATAGTCACGGACGGAATGGTTATAAAATTCATATAAAGGTAATCTTTCAAATAAACACGCTATTCGCTTAAGTCACGGAAATCACGAACTCGCATAAACAAGTTTCACAATTTTTTTTTTTTTTAATTTTATACAATAAAATTATGCCCAATTAAATTGTTCTAAACACATATCAATATACATATCAAATTAAAATAATTAATAATTCGCATAAAGGTTTGGCTCTGATGCCACTGTTCGGTTTGTAATATTCAAGAACGCAATCAAATTGCATAAATAAGCGGAAGCGAGATAAATCAGAGTTTAAAATTTTTTACAAACCATATACCCAGATCACCCTTTATGCACAATTATTAATTAAACGAAAAGATAAAGAATAAAATCATACCCTTGAAGATCGAGCTTCCTCAGGTACAAGTTCACCTCCAATCCTTTTCGCGTTCAACTTGAATCCACCGGGTTTGGTTCCTTCCTTTGATCAACGTTAGCCACCCAAGTGTTTGGCCTCTAGAGGTGATCCACCAAGGAAGAATAAAAATTCAAGAAGATGGGGTGTTTGGCTAAACCCTAGTTTTTCTATCTCTATAGAAAAGACGTACTCTCCCAACTATTGGAATTACGTATGTTGTAAAATTCAACAACCACCTCACCCATAATAAGACTCCTCTTATTTATAGATGTGGGCAACCCACCTTAACAATTAAGGAATTGGGTTTTATTTATTTAATTAAATTCTTTTAATTAATTAAGCTCCCTAATCTTATTAGTGATAATTAATTAAACTCCTTTAACTAATTTTCCTTCCTAATCCAATTAGAATAAATGAGAGTACTTATATTAAATTAATTCCTAAACTCTTTTAGAAATTAAAATAATAATAATTGTAATAATATTAATAAGACTCCTTTTATTAATTTATATTTAATATTTCAAAAATATTAAATAATAATATTAAGCTATTTAATTTATTCTATCACCATAGATTAAATTAAATATACATAACATATTATTACGATTATGCCATTTACTTCTTAAATAATTATTCTTCCTTTTATGGTGTGACCTTTAGGTTCTCCATATTAAACCAATTAGAATATATCAATTAGAATAATTCTAATCTTATTTAAATAAATAAATTAAATAATTAATTTATTTAAATAAATAATATTTATTCTACAATAGGGATAAGCCTCCCAACATCAACGACTTTCCAGCTTAATATAGATTTCAACATTAATCATAAAAGAACCTTTGAGTAAATAGTTACCGTATAATTCAATCCTTCCACCATACAATGTCCCAATTAAATATAAGACACGGAATTACTCACAAGTCTTATTTTATTTAATTATATGTATTTCGATCCTTAAATGCACAACTCAAATAATGCAAATTAGAAACTCCTTTCTAATTTCATTCGCCTTAACCAAGGACTACTTTGGGTTGTCATTTATCGAATCACATAGGACATTTCTCTTCTTTATTAGAAGTGGTAGATTCTTTATCGATCATATATTATCTCCATGTACAACTTGTTATACCCAAGCATACCCTTTGATATACCCTAAGGGTCTTAAGGAATAAGTCAAAGTATAACTCATCATACACAAGATACTATGATGATCTCAAGTCCAAGGATCACTTGTACTACTATCACTACAGAATTCCTATTGACAGCAAGTAAAACTCCATTAGGTATTCCTTAGCGAGCCAATGCTTCGGTGAACTTATTCTCTAATAAGCACCTACATACTTGCTTTAGTGTCTCCACACAAATGATCATGAGATCAATCATCCTCATCCAATGAGCAAACAACGTATGTACCAATCTATCCGGATTCACTAATCCCCAATTTAGTAATCCAATGTTTGGGAACTATTTTAGTTTTAAGCTTTCTAAGAATTTAGATCTCATTAGAATGATCATCATCATTATTCTAAAAGCATTGCTTAAAACTATGGGTTTATCACATATTATAAAACAACATCATGTAGATAATTAAAAACCTTTAATAAATTAATACTTTTTATTAATAAATGAATAAGATTGTTACAAAGTATATGCTTTATCATCAAACATGATTGGCTTGTGTGCATATTACTTTCATATAAAACCAAGGATCTAAAGTCCATATTACAGGCTACAACATGCATACACCAAAATCAACAAACAACTTAACAACTAACAGATCAAGGCCTTAGAAAACCATGTCACCACATTGCGTGGCTTTACAGGTTACCGAAATTCACACTCAACCAATCTCGGTTAACGGGTTTTGACCGTTAATAACTCACGATCTGGACATAGGATGATTGTGATTCCACTTCCAGATCACAGACCACATGACAAGCTATAGATTACAACTTTAAAACAACAAAAATAAAAAACATACAGAGATCTACGACCACTGACATTCGGTTGTTAGGCCACCTTTTGTGTTCTTGGATAGTTTTTCAAAAACTCCATTTTAAAGCCTTTTGATGCCATGGATCTATGATGGATCATCATAAATCATCTTAAAACAACTTCTAGCATGAATCTAAACATATAAACACAAATATTTTCTTAACATACAAGATCTAGGTTGAGTTTAGGGTTATACCTTCTCTTGCTTAATCTTTGATCCTTGCTCTCCTTAACTGATTTTGGTGATCTAAAGGCTTGGTTAGTGACTGAAACACTTAGGGATTTCGTGGGTTTAGGTGAGAGAAAGAGTTGGTTGGTGTTAGATAGCTAATGAGCTTATTTTGTGAACTTTCTCTCTCCTAAATCATTATATCTTAGATGCAATGAATCCAAGTGTGCAAGGTGGCAAGATATGGATCAGATTTGTATTGAATTTCAGCACATGGTCTTATCCAAAGTGATGACTCACTAGATTTTGCAAATCTTTTTACTAAAATCTAAGTAAAGGGTATTTTGGACATTGGACATGTAATTTTAATGGCATAAAAGACAATTGGCTCAACCCTTAGGGTTTAACCCTAAGGTTCCAACCCTTAGGTTTTACAACCATAGCTTCTAGGATTTTCTAAATTAGGGTTTTAAAATAGAAAAGTAAGATTTCTACAATATAATTAGTGTTTCCAAATTATATTAATGGTTACTAAGCACATTAAAGTTTACTAATCACCGTAGGACTTACTAATTAGGATTAGGGTTTCCTAATTAGGGTTTAGGATTCCCGAATTAAAAATTAGGGTTTTACGATTTTAGATTAGGGTTCCTAACTTCGCGTTAGGGTTTCTAATCTTGAGATTAGGGTTTCCAATCCCTTATTAGGGTTTACAAATATTGTATGTAATACCCGAGAATTTCCGCATAATATTAAATGAATATATTAATGGAAATAATATTTCTGTGAATTTAAGTGTTATTATTTTGTGAGTCGGTTAAATCAAGTGATTCCTATTTGATCAATGCGTATTTAGAAGTGTGAATTGACAATGAGGATTGTGAAATGCCTTGTGTAGCATATTTTAAAACGAAGAAATTCACTAAGTAGATTAAAACGAGAATTAAGAGGATTAATCGTGTTGCTCAGGTGATTTCATATAAGTAATCAATACACTCGTAGACTTGTAGTAACACTCTTGTGGACATTAATTCATGTCGTATAAAATGAATTTAGCAATGAAAGTTGACACTGGCTTAAGCTAAACTAGCCTTAGCATCGTTTGTCGTAACGCAAGCAGGCAATTTCTTATCCATCCAAGAAGATAAATCAATTCAATTGCTACCAAAGGTCAATTGGAGAAAAATTAATTTTTTTCTACTTTGAAAATTAAATGAAGCAATTATGTGATTTGTGTGACATTGATGAACCATGAAATAAAGTGCGCAATTAAGTAATATTAATTGTTAATTGTTATATTAATTAATTGTTAACGGTTATGGTAGAATATTGAATTCTTAGTTATTAACTAATAATGTGTGATTACTATTATTTGCAATATATTATAAAGATGAATAATGATTATGGAAATCCATAAATACATTAATCAATGGTTGGATTAATTAATATTGGTGTTAATTAATCAAGGAAGTGAATAATTTATTTATTTATTTATATGATAATATTAGATTAACGATTATATGCATATACAACTATACTATATAGTGCGATTAGTGACATTTATGTGACTATATATTATGTTTTATTAAACTATGTTATGGAGCAATGTGATTAAGCATATTTCAACTATATGGTACAAATATACCATGTAATGTGTATATATAGTGCATCAATGTATATCTTATGACTAGGTGAATAAATAATATAATGATAATGTGGTCTGTCACTACTCAATTAAATCCTAATTTGGCATTATCAAAATGTACATGGAGTATATTTAATACCCTAAATTGCTAACATAACATTTCCATATCATTTAAACCCATGTATGCACCCAATTAGATTTAAAACCTAAGTATACATATATATTTATTAAACATATAGTGTGTGGCATTAGTTAGATATCAAATGCTGAGATTTGGCTTGTCCCATTTTGTTAGTCACTTTTCTTCCACACGTAAAAAACCATTGGCCTAAGGCTACCTATTCCTTCATCTCTTAAACTTTCCAATAGCTAGCCATGAAGAGGAAGAGTGTGGGTGATGGGGGGTGGTTGGCCACTATTGCACCAACTCTTAATTACCCAATGAGTTCTCCCTCCATCACTTGGTTTGATTTATTGGACAATGGATTGGCATGGTTAATAAGTTTTCTATAAATTGTGCACTCTACTTCTTGTGCTATGTTGCTGGGAATTACTTGCTTAGTGGCTATAGAGAGTGGGAGGGAGTAATCTGATTTTGAGTTAAGTCCTATCAAATTCAAAGCAAAGGTATAATTTCTGTTTATGTTGTTGAGATGGGTTTTATTTGATTCTTGAAATTTCTTGAATTCATTTGTTAATTGATATGAATAATCATGTTATAAGGTGGTTAGGAAGTTTACTAGCATGTAAAAACACTTTAGTAAATGTTTGAAGCATGCTTGAATCATTGGAAAGTAAGTTGGAAATTTCGCTACAAAACAGAAAGCAGTATACTACTTCAACTCGACTGCACAATGCGCTACCGTTATATACTAGGGTGCAGTTATTGCTACCTTCACTTGTAATCTCAGAACCGATTCTTTTTTTTCCATGCTACATGTTGAGCACTTGATGTCATGACTTAATTAATTACTTAAAAAGAGGTATAACATGAAGTATAAGGTGTTCGTATATAGTATGAAGTGTTCTACATAAATTGGTAGGATATCTTTGACAAGAACTCCAAGTCTTGAAAATAAACTTAGGCAAAATTCATGTTCTGCAAATTATGGGCTTAATAACCTAAACACATGACTGATTTTTACACATAGATGAGCATGTTATAGTGTACGTTGTTCCTTTGAGCATGATCAAACTTATTAAGCCTTGTGTTAGAAATGTTTTCAAGAAAAAGCTTAGCCTAGTGAGCTAACATGCATAATTTCTACATGATTTATATTTTGACTTTGAAAGCATGTTAGTATGACCTAGAAATGCATGAATAAACCTTTAGGTGGTGTTTATGAAGTTGATAAGCAAGCATGAACATGTTGAACCTACTAGTGACCTTTGAACATGAATATTGACAAACTATCTTGAAAGATAGAATCTGACCTTTATAAGCATGTTGGTGGTACTCTTAGACTCACTCATGTAGAACAACCATAGATATACCATGCTTGTGTATCACATTTCAAGAAAAGCATGAACGAAGCCTATTTTCATCTAAAGCGGTGTTAGTTTCACGTATGCATTTTGAATACTCACAAGCATGCCTAATATGAGTTTTATAACTATCTTGTATGTTTAGAGAGCAAGCATGATAGACTTTGTGGTTTTACGACCTTGAATGGCCTTAACTTGTTGAAATGTTTAATTTAGACATATATTATAAAAGGGAACCTAGATTGACTTGAGAAGCAGGAAAAGATCCTTAACATGACAAATATATCATGTATGATTGTGTATTCAAGCCGGACAAAGACCACAAGGCAACAACTGAGTTTTTGGTCAGGGTCAAAGGATTCAAGACAATGCTGCTGTGGCCCTAAAGCTTAGCCATGGCGCAATTGGGCCATCAAAGTCGAGACTTGGTCGGGCTTTTGAAATCTAAACTTTAGCAGTCAACTTGTATGGTACCTAAAATGCTAGAGGTGGTTTAAAACCTACTGATGTATATATATATATATGTGATGCTTAGATGATAAGTTGGTATTGCCTTGTAAAGTAAAGTCCATGAGTAAGGAGGTCTTAAACTTAAGCATTTTTGATTTGCTTATAAAGTAACTAAGTATTTGATTCATGATGAATTGATAATCTGATTTTTGTACCATATGTGCATACTTGAATCGTGTCAAGCTTTTTTAAAGACTGTGTTAACTAATGAACATCTTGAACTTATAATACGCTATAAATAGTATTCGAAAGTGTTGATTATTAACGTGGATAAACTACGCCTATGGCAAGTATCCGAACCCTACTCTTATTGTGCAAGTATCTTTGCATTCTTTATTCAACGAATATCGTAAGCTTACCTCTTTGAATACAATTTATATTACTTTCTCGTTCAAATGAGCTAGTATGTGTAAACCCTTGTGAAAATTATTATTCATGTTGAACTTGGTATTGTTCTTGAATATTGTGAAAGAGTCGATGTCATTTGATTCGGCTAGACTATATGCATGTTTATAAAAGCTGTCCAAACCAATTGATTGGTGCAGAAATCTTGAAAACTGAGTTGGACAACCCTTTTGGTAAGGGGAGTGTATGTTGTTGGAAACCCCAACATATGATTGAATATTATGGTGGTGTTATGCATAACGTAAAGTATTGTAGACTGATCATCTATAGTACTTGATATTTTTGGGTTATCAGTTTAATGTTGGTAACTCTAGTGGAAGTTCAGTAGTCCTTAATGGCTACTCAGTATAAATTGTTTATTCAGTTGGATACATTGATAGTCGTTGAATTCATATATCTCTGTTGATTTATATTTAATTATCGTTCTTATTCCAAGAATTATTGATATTCATTACTCATGATATTATTCTGAAACTCTGAACTATCTTAGAGATGATACTTTGATATTTCAAACTCGTGTTATGAAACTCCTTACCCTTGTTGTATATTACTTGCTGGGCAATTTGTGCTCGTCCTTGCTTATTTAAAACCTTTTAGTTAAGGAGGAACATGGAGGTGTCTCTGGAACAGACAAGGGCAAGGGCAAGGCTACCGACTAGTTTGTTCCTTTTATGTATAAAACTATTATGTTGTGTTAAGACTATTTTCAGACGACGTTTAAACTTAAGTAGGATTATGTAATAGGTCTTCATTCGATACTATTATGTAATCTATTAAGTACTGTAGGTTGCGAGACTTGGGGGAATAATTATAATAAATCATTGTATATTATGCTAAATTTAGATCTTCCGTTGTGAATGTGTTATTTAGTTATTATGGTATTACTTTGAGCGCGTGACGAACCGAATTCGAGTTACCAAGTGGAGGTCCGAATTTGGGGGCGTCACAGGTTGGTATCAAAGCTATAGTTATAAACCTTAGGAACTAGAGTCCTTAGATTATAACTTAAGAGAACTTCGAAGTTAGGAAGGAGATCAAGCTCATGTAGAGTTTTCCTTGGGAGACTTAGGATGTTAAGAAAATGTAACTTCATTTTATACAATGAGTTTATGTTTGTTTAACATTCTAGTGGAGTTGTTGTTTGTGTTGTCTTATGTTGGTGACTGTAGGATGACCGACATGGGAGGACCTAGCCGAGTAGTAGAGGAGGAACCGCGTGATATCCACGTAGTCTATGAGACACCCTTGATAGCGAAGCCTATTTTAGTAGTGGCCCCGATGGATGATGATGATGATGATGATGATGAGGAAGAGGTGGAGTCTGATCCAGAGGAGGAGCCTTTGGAGGAGGAGCCCGAGCCAATGGAGGACTCTGACGAGGCTACTTTTGAGGATCAGATGTTAGGAGAGTATGAGGAGCAGATATTGGAGTTGGGATGTAGAGTAGAGGAGCTAGAGGCTGAGGCTAGGGAGAGGGAGTCTGCATTCCAGAAGTTGAGGGACGAGGACCATCAGAGGCAACTAGTGATGCAAGAGATGGAGGTGGAAATTGCTCACCGTAAGGAAGCAGGGATCCAGATGGGAGCTTTGTTTCACCGAGCGGTGGTGAGGAATGTTGAGGTGGCATGAAAGCTAGAGGAATTAGAGCAGAAGGTTTCGAGTGAGAGGGCAGAGAAGGAGGCTCTCCGAACACAGTTAGAGATGGAGGTGATGGATTTCACTTCGAGGAGAAGTGGGAGGAAGCCAATGATAGAGCAGATGATCTAGAGGATGAGGTGCGATGCAAGAGGAGGAAGATGAACAAGATGGGCTATGCTCTACGCACGACTATGGAGAGATTGATCGATGGGGTAAATCACTACCCAGCTGAGCAAGGATAGACCCAACATACCATAAGTCGGGATATGGTGGTGCGCATCACACAGAAGGAATATCAGAGCACCATAGAGCGTGGGATGTTAGATTGAGTCTTGAGGGAAAAGATCAGTAGTGTAGTATTTTTATTTATGTGTTATTAATAAGTTGTTGTAATCACAGTATTTTGTGTAAGATGTGAGATAGTGGTAGACCCCCAAACTTCTGAAAAGTGTTATAGGGGTGGTAAGTTAGTATGTCCCCGTCTTCTGTGATATTAGGGGATATGTGATATCATTTATAGCAGTATGCTAGAAAAGAACATGTAATGTAACCATTTGGCATATGAAAATGACCTTATTTTAGAAATATGTTATAAACCTGTAGTTCTTTTCTATTAAGAAATGTCTAAGTATTATAATTAGAAAATAAAATAAAAAATTCTGTGATGCAGAAAATGCCGCCCAGACGTAGAATAACTATCCCAGAAGAGTCAGTTAATGATTAGAGAGGTCCTATAGATCCGATACAGAGACTGGTAGATTTATTGGGAGAAGCTCTGAGGGGACGAAATGAACTTGTACCACCCATTCCCCAAGTTGTCCCAGTAACAACCTTCAAAGATTTTAAGAGAGTAGGACCCCCGGAGTTCGCGGGAACCTCTGACCCGATAGTTGCGCAAACCTGGATCAAGGAGATCGAGAAGGCCTTCACTATAGCTCGCGTGGGTGAAGACAAAAAGACAATATTTGTCACATACATGATGAGAGGTGAGGCGAACTATTGGTGGGAAACTAATCAGCAGAGAGCGGGGGAAGGAACGATAACATGGGAGCGGTTTACGACACTGTTTTTCAAGAATTAATTTCCGAAGAGTATGAAGAGTAGAATGGAAGTAAAATTCCTAGAGTTAAAACAAGGTGATATGACGGTGGCGCAATACACAGCTAAGTTCAATGAATTAGCGCGATTTGTAGAGCACCAAGTTGTGGATGAGGAGAGGAAGGCGAGATGTTTTGAGCAAGGGTTGAAGCCGTGGTTATATAATAATATATCAGTCTTCTAGATTGATTCCTTTACAATATTGTTGGAGAAGGCAATCATTGCGGAAGGTGGCAGTGTGGCCTTAAGTCTATATCATAAGGTGAAGAAGAATAAGAATGCTGGTAGTGAGCATCGTGGAGGGAGCAGCAACAAAGGAAATAACTCCGGAAAGAGGAAATGGGAAAATAACAACAACAGAAATAATAACCAAGGTGGGAGTCACCAGGAAAACTTCAAGAAGAGGACCGAAGCTTGCAACAAATGTGGAAGAAGTCATCAAGGAGAATGCTGGAAGAGGAAAAACACTTTCTATAATTGCGGCCAAGAGGGGCACATATCACCAAATTTCCCAAAGCCGAAGAAGACCATAGGATGTTTTGCTTGTGGATCAACAGAGCACCAGATAAAGGATTGCCCGAAGAAAGAAAGCGGTGGAGCTGGTAGAAGCCAGGGAGGAAGAAGTAAGTTGATGATTGGTGGACCTGCGCAACCCAACCGATCGACTGCTCAAACCTTTAACATGACCATCCAAGATGTCGTAGCTGCAAAGGACGTGGTGTCAGGTATAATCCCAATCAATAATAGAAATGCTTATGTATTATTTGATTCGGGTGCCACCTGTTCATTTGTATCCGAAGAATTTGTTAGTAAACTTAGTACACCCCGAGAACGTTTAGAAGATCCTTTGAATATAGAAGTTGTGAATAAGGAAATAATCCTTGTAGAATATGTCTATCGAAATTGTCGCACAAATATTAGAGAACATGAACTGAGCGTAGACTTGATCCTTTTAGACTAGGAGAATTTAACGTAATACTGGGGATGGATTGGTTATATAACCATGCAATAGTAATTGACTGTCAGAACAAATGTGTGAACCTTCAGACTCCAAGTAAGTCTAAGGTAGTGTTTTATGGTAGCTCATCGCTTAAGTAATCGTGTTGCGTTACGATGATGCAGGCCAAGAAATTGTTAAAGAAAGGATATGTAGGTTATTTAGTTTACGTCGTGGATACTCGAAAAAAGGGAGTAGAGATTAAAGATATACCCATAGTGAGTGATTTTCAGGATGTGTTTCCGAACGATCTGCCTGGCCTTCCGCCAGACAGAGAAATCGAATTCGTAATAGACTTAACATCGGGAACGACACCGATTTTGAAAGCTCTATATCGTATGACGCTAGTAGAAATGAAGAAATTGATGATACAACTTCTAGAGTTATTGGATAAGGGTTACATTTGACCGAGTGTGTCTCCTTGGGGAGCACTAGTGTTATTCATGCAGAAAAAGGACGGATCAATGAGGCTCTGCATCGATTATCGTGAATTGAACAGAGTAACGATCAAGAACAGATATCCATTACCAAGGATAGACGACTTATTTGATCAACTGAAGGGAGCAAAGTGTTTCTTGAAGATCGACCTACGGATGGGATATCATCAACTGACAGTACGGGATGAGGACATACCAAAGACTGCGTTTTGAACCCGTTATGGACATTACAAATTTTTGGTAATGTCATTCGGTTTAACTAATGCTCCGGCAGCATTCATGGACTTGATGAATCGAGTTTTCAAGCCATATTTGGATAAATTCGTAGTAGTTTTCATCGACAATATTTTAATCTACACGAAGACAGAGGAAGAACACGCCGAATATCTAAAGATTGCTTAGGAGGCACTACGAAGGGAGAAGATGTATGCGAAATTTCTAAGTGCAAATTTTGGATGAAGAAGGTTCAATTCTTAGGCCACGCGGTGGATGAGAATGGAATCTCAGTAGACCCCGAAAAGGTCGAAGCGGTAAGTAATTAGGAACAACCGAGAACTCCGACGGAGGTGAGAAGTTTCTTAGGGTTAGCTTGGTACTATCAAAGATTTATCTAGGATTTTTCTAAGATAACAACCCCGTTAACTAATTTGACGAGGAAGACGGTGAAATTTTTATGGACCGACAAATGCGAAGAGAGTTTTCAAGAGTTGAAGAAGAGATTAAGCGAGGCGCCTGTATTATCATTACTAGATGATACAGGAGGATTTATGGTATACAGTGATGCGTCGCATAGAGGACTTGGTTGTGTGCTTATCCAACACAGCAAAGTCATTGCGTATGCGTCGCGACAGCTGAAGGATTACGAAAAACGATACCCTACTCATAACCTAGAGTTAGTGGCCGTAGTTTTTACGTTAAAGATATGGAGACATTATTTGTAGGGAGAGAAATGTGAGATATACACGGACCACAAAAGTCTGAAATATATCTTCACATAGAAGAAGTTGAATATGCGTTAGAGAAGGTGGTTAGAATTAATCAAAGATTATGACTGTGAGATTCTTTATCACCCGGGGAAGGCAAACGTAGTTACCGATGCTCTGAGCAGGAAAGGAAGGGAGAAATTGTTTCGACTGACAACTCAGGAGGAGTTAATAAGAGATATGGAGAAGTTGGAAATAGAGGTGAAGGGACCCAAGAGGTTTGAAGAGAAGTTATTTGTAATGGAAGCTTGTCCGACATTGTTGGATAGAGTAAAGGAAGCACAGGAGAAAGATAGAGAATGTGAGAAAATCAGGGGAAGGATCACGGAAAAAGAGGAAGAAAAATTTCGAATAGATAAAGATGGTATCTTAAGATTTGAAGGGAGAGTATGGGTACCGGCAGTAACAGAGTTAAGAGAGGAGATTTTGCATGAGTCACATAATACGACGTATTCCATTCATCCAGGAGGCACAAAGATGTACTGGGACTTGAAGCAACATTTTTGGTGGCCAAATCTGAAACGAGAAATTACGGAGTACGTTAGTAGATGTCTTACGTGTCAATGTGTAAAAGCAGAGCATCAGCGACCGAGTGGTTTACTACAACCGTTGGAAATACCATAGTGGAAATGAGAGCATATTACGATGGATTTCGTGGTAGGACTTCCAGTCACGCAAAAAGGTTTGGATGCCATTTGGGTTATCGTGGATCGACTTATGAAGACCGCTCATTCTCTACCTATCAAGATCCGCTATAGTTTAAATCAATTAGCGAGTCTGTACTTGAAGGAAATTATTTCACGACATGGAGTACTGGTGTCGATTATTTCTGACCGAGACCCGCGTTTCACATCAAAATTCTGGAAAAGCTTGCAAGAGAGGATGGGAACACAGTTACGGTTAAGTACTGCTTATCATCCTCAGACAGATGGACAAAGTGAGCGAACTATACAAACGCTAGAGGACATGCTTAGGACTTGCATGATGGACTTTAAGGGAAATTGGGACGACCACCTACCCTTAGTCGAATTTGCATATAATAATAGTTACCATGCTAGTATCGGCATGCCACCGTATGAAGCTCTTTATGGAAGAAAGTGCAAAACACCATTATGTTGGGACAAAGTTGAAGAACGACGAATACTCGGACCAGAGTTAGTACAACAAACCGCAGACGTGGTTGCAGTAATAAGAGCCAGACTAGTAGCAGCTCAAGATTGCCAGAAGAAGTACGCAGACTTGCATCAGCAAGACCAAGATTTTGAAGTTGGCAGTTTCGTATTCTTAAAAGTATCTCCGTGGAAGGCGAAGATCCGTTTCGGCAAGAAAGGAAAACTGAGTCACTACAAGAAAGCCAGCTAATTCCGACAGATCTATGTTCGACGGACACATTCCCTCGAAGATAATATCTATTCCAACGGATTATTCAGTCGAAGATACATCAGTCGAAAATACTTTAATTTCGACGGATATTCATCGAACATATATGTATCCCATTGGCACCAATGTTCCCGCCAAATATGAATCTTATTTTTTCGATCGATTAGTGTATTTATTTCACGGACTATTCAGTCAAAGATACCGTAAGTACGACGAATTTATGTACGACGGACATTCTGTCAAACATAATCCTAAAACCTAATTAATTGGTACGTCTTCCGGCCCCCTCGTTTCTCTAGCTACCTTAATTAATCTCATTTCTCTCTTTCTCTCTCTCTCTCATTTCTCTAGATCTCTCACGCGAACCACCATTAGTCTCACTTCTCTCACTTCACTGCTCTCACGCCACCACCACGTACTGCCACCACCACCACCACCGGTTCCATCACGTACACCACCGGTTCCACCAGGTACTGCCACCACACCACCTTCGATTCCACCACCACCACGTACTGCCGCCACCACCACCGCCACCACCACCGCCACCTTCGATTCCACCACCACCACGTACTGCCACTACCACCACGACGTATATACTGCCACCACCACCATCACTATCGATCGGTTCCACCACCAGTAGACGTCACCAACACCGTCGGTTGAACCACGTACCATCACTGACACCACCAGCAGCCACCACCAGGCACTACCGTCAGTTAGTTTCCACATTAATTCAATTTCAAGGTTAGTTTTCTGCCAAGTATTAGATTTTTAGGGTTAATTTGTTGCAAATTATGAAATTTGTGGCTTAATTTGTTTTAGGTTTAGTTTGAGTTTGAATATGAGATTAACCCAAGCTTTTTTAAAGACTGTGTTAGCTAATGAACATCTTGAACTTATAATACGCTATAAATAGGATTCAAAAGTGTTGATTATTAACGTGGATAAACTACGCCTATGGCAAGTATCCGAACCCTACTCTTATTGTGCAAGTATCTTTGTATTCTTTATTCAACGAATACCATAAGCTTACCTTTTTGAATACAAGTTATATTACTTTCTCGTTCAAATGAGCTAGTATGTGTAAACCTTTGTGAAAATTATTATTCATGTTGAACTTGGTATTGTTCTTGAATATTGTGAAAGAGTCGATGTCATTTGATTCGGCTAGACTATATGCATGTTTATAAAAGCTGTCCAAACCAATTTATTGGTGCGGAAATATTGAAAACTGAGTTGGACAACCCTTTTGGTAAGGGGAGTGTATGTTGTTGGAAACCCCAACACATGATTGAATATTATGGTGGTGTTATGAATAACGTAAAGTATTGTAGATTGATCATCTATAGTACTTGATATTTTTGGGTTATCAATTTAATATTGGTAACTCTAGTGGAAGTTCAATAGTCCTTAGTGGCTACTCAGTATAAATTGTTTATTCAGTTGGATACATTGATAGTCATTGAATTCATATATCTCTGTTGATTTATATTGAATTATCGTTCTTATTCCAATAATTATTAATATTCATTACTCATGATATTATTCTAAAACTCTAAACTATCTTTGAGCACGTGACGAACTGAATTCGAGTGACCAAGTGGAGGTCTGAATTTGGGGGCGTCATATTGTACCCTACCCGACCAATCATTGATCAACATTCTATACAGTACAAACACGTACTCATCAATATAATTATTTTAATTATATTTTCTATCGAATCCCTATCCGGACTTAGGGTTAGAGTTTTTATTCTCTGTTAAGCACAACTCTACTCTTATTTCTCAGTCAATACACAAATTGACTAAATCTCGAGACTCGTATCACATATACACAATACAAAATTGATAATCAATATCAATACTACATACAAAAAAAATTATTCAAAAAATTCAGATTATTCGAAATCTCGGGTTATCAAACGTCATGTAAATTAAAGGTTTATGAGAAGGCCTATCCTACTCATGACCTAGAGTTGCCAGCTGTAGTTTTTACTTTAAAAATATGGAGGCATTATTTATACGGTGAGAAGTGTGAGATATTCATAGACCATAAAAGTCTGAAATATATCTTCACACAGAAGGAGTTGAATATGAGGCAGAGAAGGTGGTTAGAATTAATAAAAGATTATGATTGTGATATTTTATATCATCCAGGGAAAGCAAATGTAGTAGCCGATGCACTAAGTAGGAAGGGTAGAGAAAAGCTGTCAATGTTAACGAACTCAGAATGAGTTAGTAACAGAGATGGCGAGAATGGAGTTAGAAGTTAAATTACCAGATGAAGCAATGGAAATGTTATTTTTAATGGAGACTCAACCGACCATAGTGGAACGAGTTAAGGGAGTGCAATTAAGCAATGAGGAATTCGAACAGATGAAGAAGAGAATGGAAGATGAAGAAAAGACAAAATATAACCTCTACAAGGGGGGATTGCTTCATTTTTAAGGAAGGATTTGGATTCCAAATAATTCCAAATTAAAAGAGGAGTTAATGACTGAGGCCCATAGTTCGAGATACTCGATACATCCTGATAGTACGAAGATGTATCAAGACCTTCGTCAAAAATTTTGGGAACGAAACATGAAAAGGGAGATAGAAGAATATGTTATTAGGTGCTTAACTTGTCAGAAAGTTAAGGCTGAACACCAACGACCTAGTGGGTTGTTGCAATCATTAGAAATTCCATAATAGAAATGGGAACACATCATAATGGATTTTGTGGTGGGACTTCCTGTTAGGTTTGTAATATTCATGAACGCAATCAAATTGCAAAAATAAGCGGAAACGTGGAAAATTAGAGTTTAAAAATTTTACAAACCATATACCCGGATCACCCTTTATGCACAATTATTAATTAAACGGAAAAGATGAATAAGAAACATACCCTTGAAGATCCGAGCTTCCTCGTGTACAAGTTCACCTCCAATCCTTTTCGCTCAACTTGAATCCACCGGTTTTGGTTCCTTCCTTTGATCAACGTTAGCCACCCAAGTGTTTGGCCTCTGAGGTGATCCACCAAGGAAGAAGAAGGATTCAAGAAGATGGGTGGTTGGCTAAACCCTAGTTTTTCTATCTCATAGAAAAGAGCGTACTTCTACAACCATTGGAATTATAACGTCGTCTTGATATATCCGATATAAGACTCTTCTTATAAAGATATCAAGTAACCTATTAAAAATAAGGTATTATTTATTTAATTAAACTCTTTTAATTAAATGGGCTCCCTAATCTTATTAGGGATAATTAATTAAACTCCTTTAACTAATTTCCTCCTAATCCTATTAGGAAATATGAGAGTACTTTTAGTAATTAATTCCCAAACCGCTTTAGAATTAAATAATAATAATAATAGTAATAATAATAATAAGACTCCTTTTATTAATTTATATTTAATATTTCTAAAATATTAAATAATAATATTAAGCTATTTAATTTATTCTATCACCATAGATTAAATTAAATATACATAACATATTATTACGATTATGCCATTTACTTCTTAAATAATTATTCTTCCTTTTATGGTGTGACCCTTTAGGTTCTCCATATTAAACCTACAGAATAAATCAATTAGAACAATTCTAATCTTATTTAAATAAATAAATTAAGCAATTAATTTATTTAAATAAATAATATTTATTCTACAATAGGGATAAGCCTCCTCAATAGCGATCAACGACTTTTCCAGATAATATAGATTTCAACATTAATCATAAAAGAACCTTTGAGTAAATAGTTACTGTATAATTCAATCCTTCCACCATACAATGTCCCAATTAAATATAAGACATGGAATTATCACAAGTCTTATTTTATTTAATTATATGTATTTCGACTCTTAAATGCACAACACTAAATAATGCAAATTAGAAACTCCTTTCTAATTTCATTCTCGCCTTAACCAAGGACTATTGGGTTGTCATTTATCGAATCACATAGGACATTTCTCTTTTTTATTAGAAGTGGTAGATTCTTTTATTGATCATACATTATCTCTATGTACAACTTATTATACCCAAGCATACCCTTTGATATACCCTAAGGGTCTTAAGGAATAAGTCAAAGTATAACTCATCATACACAAGATACTATGATGATCTCAAGTCCAAGGATTACTTGTACTTTACTATCACTACAGAATTCCTATTGACAGCAAATAAAAAACTCCATTAGGTATTCCTTAGCGAGCCACGCTCAAAGTGAACTTATTCTCTAATAAGCACCTACATACTTGCTTTAGTGTCTCCACAAAATGATCATGAGATCAATCATCCTCATCCAATGAGCAAGCAACGTATGTACCAATCTATCCGGATTCACTAATCCCCAATTTAGTAATCTAATGATTGGGAACTATTTTAGTTTTAAGCTTTTTAAGAATTTAGATCTCATTAGAATGATCATCATCATTATTCTAAAAGCATTGCTTAAAACTATGGGTTTATCACATATTATAAAACAGCAACATGTAGATAATTAAAAGCCTTTAATAAATTAATACTTTTTATTAATAAATGACAAAGATTGTTACAAAGTATATGCTTTATCATCAAACATGATTGGCTTGTGTGCATACTACTTTCAATCGCCACTTGCACTAAAGCCAATCGTCATGGTATCTCATACTCTTCTTCTCTATGTGACGATTATCCTGCTGTTGGATAAGCTTTAGTTAATGGATATGTAATGTTGTTCATGAGAGTCCACTATCTCTATAGTGATTTCCCATCTTTCAATGATTCTAATAATCAAATGAAAGTGGCATAACACATGTTTAGATCCAAGATGAGACTTAGGAACTATTCCTAGTTCTGTAATGAACTTTTAATCCAAACAATCAACTTGCAGCTTCATTTATAGCTATATACTTTGTCTTTATCACTAAACCAAAGAACTTTTTCTTTGCTTGGAACCTTTCCAATTCACCGCACTAATTGCTCAAGATAACGCTTTACCTTAAAGTGGATTTTTCTGTCATCTTGGTCTGTCTGAAAAACTTGAGTCTGTTAAGCCCTCTAGTTTTAATTTAGACCCACCATGAATATGATCACATCCTTAGTGCCGGTTAAGCACTTTAAGATGTTTTTCACTGACTCATAGTGAACTTCTCCATAATATGATTGATCAACATCAGGTCTCATTCATTTAATTACATACATGATTGTCACTCTTGCGACCTCTCTTTTCAGGAGTCTGTGGGGACTATTAAGAGAGATACACTCCATAGCTCATCGATATGAGACATCTCTTGGAGTTTGCCATGCTAAACGACTTTAGCATCAAATGAATATACGTTCCTTGGGTTAAGTCGAGCATCCTCTTGTATCTATCTATATAGATTTTTATCCCCAATTAAGATACTCTTCCCAAACCATTCATGGAGGAATGTTTAGACAACTTTATCATTACTGATTGTAGCATTAGTATGTCATTCCTTATCTGTAGTATATCAACATATAGTACTAGGAATGTCACGATGCTCCCACTGACCTTTTTGTACACACAAGGTTCATTCTTATTTTTGATAAAATCAAACTCTTTTGATTGCCTCATCAAAACGAATGTTCCATAGTTGAGAAACTTGCTTGATCCATTTCTCCGAGTATCTACAACACTTACCTCATCGTATGTAACTGGATCATCATCTTCTATGATGTGTACCTCATCATCATCATCTATGATGAATCCATACCTCCCAGGTATCTTCGGTATTATTCCAGATTTACGATTCAGTTGTGGTATAATAGGTCTATTTACAGGTTCCTCTTATTTGACTTATAGTGTTTTGTGGTTCTTGAACTCTTCAAGATCTATTATCCTCCCACTAGCTGCTTTTAATGATAAACACCTTTATCTTAGAAGGCATCGTGTTTCGTAACAAACACCTTTTGCTAAGTGGAATTATAGAATATATACCCTAAACTTACTTTAGGATGTCCCACAAATTGACACTTATAAAATCTTGTCCCAAGCTTATCCTTTGAAACAACCCCTTATCTTAACATACTTAAGATTAGGAATCCTCCCTGTCCATAACTTTTATGGAGTCTTGGGGCGGATTTTGAGGTTACCTTTTACAGAGATATCGACCATTTCTAGGACATGATCCTAGAAGGATCTTTGGAATGTCGGTAAAAATTATTATGGACCGTACCATATCCAACAAGGTATGATTTTTCCTTTCGGATACATCAATCAATTATTACATATCGAGGCGTCCATTATGAGAAACCATTTGAGATGATCCGAAACTTATTGCACAAGTATTTATTCCTTGATCTAATCAAAGAATCTTAATACTTTGCCAATTTGTTTCACTTCAATTCTTTGAACCTTTCAAATAATTCACACTTGTATTTCAACAAAATACACACATTCAACTCTTTGAATGATCATCTCCTTTTCTTATACTAGTTTGTTCAATATGCAAAATTATTTTCATGTAAGTCAAGTATACAAAATTTATTAAGTAATATTCGATTTCTATACAAAATATTATTATTATAAATAGAACAACAATTGTTCTTAATTATAATACCAAAGATTTCATTGTCCAACAATAAAATGGAAATAATATTTTTAACAAGAACTGGAATACAATAACAACTTATTTACTTAATAGATTTGCCTAGTAGGCATTGCTAAACTATAAGTTTCTATAGCTAATGCAAAGAACCTTTGCTTCATTTTCCACACATAGGATTACTTATCTTTGTTTAACTTTCTACATCTCGCTTGGTCCTTCATAAAATCTATATTTATGATAACCAAAGTCGGTATCCAATACCCAAGTAGAACCTTGACTTAAAGAAAAATTTATTTTAAATAATGAACAAATTTGTATTTGTAACCAAAACTTCACTAAGCTTCTTTGGTTAGCCTCTGCAAGTTGCTTCTTGCAGTTTTTTTCCAGTGTCCAGGCTTATAGCAGTGGAAGCAAACTCTTTTGCTATCCATATCAGATTTGTTCTTATTATCCTTCATTTTGTCTTTCTATTTACCTTCTTTGAATCATCTTCTTTTTTGAAGATCCTTTGGCCCCTACCAATGAAGACTTGGTCTTTCTTGGTTGAAAGTGACTCTCAACATTTTTCAACATATTAAGCAAATCAAATGAAGTCGATATCTAGCTTGTTCATATGAAAAATTCACAACAATTGTGAAAGGAGTCCGGGAGTGAGTGCAAGATCAAATCTTGGCTCAACTCTCCATCCATGACAAAACCAGTTGTCCTAATTGATTAATCAAATTGATTATGTTAAGAACTTTTTATGCATTTATAGTGCCATTGGCCATTCTAGATCGGAAGAGCTCCTTAGATATCTGATATCTATCAGTCCTACTTTCCTCACCATCAACTACTTGATGTGCAGGAATATAGTAGAAGCATCCATAGTTTCATGCTGACGCTGAAGCTCGTTACTATGTAGATGCGAGCATGATGCATTGAGCCAATCGTGCATCATCTTGCCACTTTCTAAAAGTAGCAATGTCTTCCTCGAGGCATTATGCGCAACCATTCTGCGAGGATAGGCGTTTATTAAGGACATAAGATAACTTTTACGCCATGAGAACTATTCTCAAATTCCTTAACCAATTCGTTTAATACGGTTTGGTTAAATAACATCTAATATGTTTCAGCGATGATAGTAATTTAAACATTGTAAAATTACAGTAAATGAATTTGTAATTAACAATATTTTAACATACATTCTTTTATTAATTACCAAAATAAATTAGGTCTTGTTTTAAATTGGTATCTCCCACTATTTTCTTCAAACTATATTACCCTCAATATATATAGTTCGGCAAAATCTAATTAAAGATCTGCTAGTAAGAATAAGGATCCCATTTCAAATGTATATAGCCTTGTGGTGACACAACAAACTATATATAAATAAATAGGTAGACAACTCTTGTCAATTACATCAACTATGCAACTCCTTGTATTTTTGTCTCTTAGATTATTTTGATCAAGTGGTGGCACATCCGAATCAAAATTATCCAAGTTAAGTCCAACCTAGCACTCCATATATTCAAAAAAGAAAAATATCATCCTTGTGGTGACACAACAAAACAATATTGTTCAATTTTCTTTATAAGCATCAAATGTGATAAATTAACATCTTAAATACTTAATACTTGCCTTGTGGTGACACAACAAACTCATATTAAATATTTAATACTCTATTAATTTTATCATGCTAGAAGGCGACGTTCGATATTCCAAATATCTTTGAACGCTTAGGACTTAATATAAAAAACATTTGAGGGATTTATTATTAAATGTCTCATCTTGTTTAGCGCACATGCACATATATATATAAAATACGCGTCATATTAATTAACATGCGAAGCATGTTTGCATAATATATAATATATATAGTATAAGCATGCACATATAGAATACTATATTCTACCCGGATTGATTATGGACTTTTATTCTAGTTTGGTTCACTAGAGCCACGAAGTGAACCAAAAGGTCAAACTCTAGGGTGCAAGAAATAATATTTAAATATAACTATTATATTTAAACCCTGCTCCATTACAAACGGGTCTTCAAGCGCTCCTTGCTCCTTGATCTCCAATTTTTCAAAATTAATTCTAACTATTCCTATTACAAAACTATTTAAAATAAATAGAAACCTTGATCGTGATCGAGGGAAGTACATAGGAGGGATTTAGAATTTACATTAAGAAAAAATTAGAGAAGGCGAGGTACATGTACAGACCCCATTTAATAAAACCCCCACATTCATGCATCCAACTAAAATAAAATTCAATCACATTTGTCAATATATTCCATAATCAATCTCATTTATTATCATACATCATCATATATATCAATAAATAAATAATATTCATCTCATGAATAATAAATATTTAATATATATATATTGATATCATTTAATGGGCAAAATTTTGTTAGTATAAAATCTAGTTTTGAATCAAAATAAACTCCTTTATTTTAATCCAAATTTAAATCAAAATAAAACTATTTTATTTTAATTTATCCAATTTTGAATAAAATAAACTATTTTATTTTAATCAAAATCTTTAATCAAAATAAACTCTTTTATTTTAATTAATTATGGAATCCAATTCCATGTAAAAAATAAAAAAAATAAAAATAAAAAAACTCCTTTATTAAAGGAAACACGGATTCTCTTTCTATTCACAAATAAACTCTTTTATTTTTTGAATAATATGAGATCTTATTTCATATCTAAATAAACTCTTTTATTTAAGGAAAGATGGATTCTTTTCCTATTCGCAAATAAACTTCTTTATTTTGAATAATATGAAATCTTATTTCATATCTAAATAAACTCCTTTATTTAAGGAAATTAGGAATCCAATTTCAACTCCAATTAGTTATCATGGAATCAAATTTCAACTCTAATTAGTTAGCATGAAATTTAATTTTAAAATTAAAATAAACACTTTTATTTTAATATTAAAATAAACCTTTTATTTTAAAATTAAAATAACTTTTATTTTAATAATAAAATAATTACGATTATATATATATATATATATATATATATGTCCGAATTCCGTGCATTCCATTAATCAGTAAGCTACTCCTGCTAACTTATTAAACCATAAGTCACGTTTTTTTTAAAGAATACTGGCCAAGCACGTGAATTTTGGTGGATTTGCAGAGTTGCAGGAAACCAAAAACACGCCTTTTACGTTTTTTTTTATTTTTTTATACAACAAAATTATGCCCAATTAAATTATTCTAAACACATATCAATATACATATTAAATCAAACAATTAATAATTCGCATAAAGGTTTGGCTCTGATGCCACTGTTAGGTTTGTAATATTCATGAACGCAATCAAATTGCAAAAATAAGCGGAAACGTGGAAAATCAGAGTTTAAAAATTTTACAAACCATATACCCGGATCACCCTTTATGCACAATTATTAATTAAACGAAAAAGATGAATAAGAAACATACCCTTGAAGATCAGAGCTTCCTCAGGTACAAGTTCACCTCCAATCCTTTTCGCGTTCAACTTGAATCCACCGGGTTTGGTTCCTTCCTTTGATCAACGTTAGCCACCCAAGTGTTTGGCCTCTAGAGGTGATCCACCAAGGAAGAAGAAGGATTCAAGAAGATGGGTGGTTGGCTAAACCCTAGTTTTTCTATCTCTATAGAAAAGGAGCGTACACTTACAACCATTGGAATTATAACGTCGCCTCTTGATATACGATATAAGACTCTTCTTATAAAGATATCAAGTAACCCTATTAAAAATAAGGTATTATTTATTTAATTAAACTCTTTTACTTAAATGGGCTCCCTAATCTTATTAGGGATAATTAATTAAACTCCTTTAACTAATTTTCCTCCTAATCCTATTAGGAAATATGAGAGTACTTTTATTAATTAATTCCCAAACCGCTTTAGGAATTAAATAATAATAATAATAGTAATAATAATAATGAGACTCCTCTTATTAATTTATATTTAATATTTCTAAAATATTAAATAATAAATATTAAGCTATTTAATTTATTCTATCACCATAGATTAAATTAAATATACTTAACTTATTATTACGATTATGCCATTAACTTCTTAAATAATTATTCTTCCTTTTATGGTGTGACCCTTTAGGTTCTCCATATTAAACCGGTTGTAAATAAATCAATTAGAACAATTCTAATCTTATTTAAATAAATAAATTAAACTAATAATTTATTTAAATAAATAATATTTATTCTACAATAGGGATAAGCCTCTCTAGCGATCAACGACTTTCCAGATAATATAGATTTCAACATTAATCATAAAAGAACCTTTGAGTAAATAGTTACTGCATAATTCAATCCTTCCACCATACAATGTCCTAATTAAATATAAGACATGGAATTCTTGTCAAGTCTTATTTTATTTAATTATATGTATTTCGACTCTTAAATGCACAACTCAAATAATGTAAATTAGAAACTCCTTTCTAATTTCATTCTATAAACCAAGGACTCTTGGGTTGTCATTTATCGAATCACATAGGACATTTCTCTTCTTTTAATAGAAGTGGTAGATTCTTTATTGATCATACATTATCTCCATATACAACTTATTATACCCAAGCATACCCTTTGATATACCCTAAGGGTCTTAAGGAATAAGTCAAAGTATAACTCATCATACACAAGATACTATGATGATCTCAAGTCCAAGGATCACTTGTACTACTATCACTCTGAGAATTCCTATTGACAGAAGTAAGTAAAACTCCATTAGGTATTCCTTAGCGAGCCACGTTCGATGAACTTATTCTCTAATAAGCACCTACATACTTGCTTTAGTGTCTCCACAAAATGATCATGAGATCAATCATCCTCATCCAATGAGCAAGCAACGTATGTACCAATCTATCCGGATTCACTAATCCCCAATTTAGTAATCCAATGATTGGGAACTATTTTAGTTTTAAGCTTTCTAAGAATTTAGATCTCATTAAAATGATCATCATCATTATTCTAAAAGCATTGCTTAAAACTATGGGTTTATCACATATTATAAAACAAAGAATATGTAGATAATTAAAAGCCTTTAATAAATTAATACTTTTTATTAATAAATGAATAAGATTGTTACAAAGTATATGCTTTATCATCAAACATGATTGGCTTGTGTGCATACTACTTTCACTTCCAACAACAAGGAAAGGATACGATGTTATTTGGGTGATAGTGGATCGATTGACAAAATCGGCTCACTTTCAACCAATAGGAGTAAGGTATAACCTAGAACAATTAGCTAAACTGTATGCCAAAGAAATTATTTCAAGACATGGAGTACCTGTTTCGATTGTGTCAGATCATGATCCACAATTCACATCGAACTTTTGGAAGAGTTTGCAAGAGCAAGTGGGAACACAGTTGAGATTGAGTACAACGTATCATCCTCAAACGGATGGACAAAGTGAGCTAAAAATTCAAACGCTTGAAGATATTTTAAGATCTTGCATTATGGATTTGAAAGGGAGTTGGGACGAACATCTAATCGTTGGTAGAATTTGCGTACAACAATAGTTTTTATGCTAGTATAGGCATGTCGCCTTACGAAGTGTTGTATGGGAGGAAGTGTATAACTCCACTATGTTGGGATGAAGTAGGTGAACGTCGAATATTGAGACCTTAGATTGTACAATAGACGGTAGATATGGTAAAGCTAATACGTACTCGATTGGTAGCTGCTCAAGATAGACAGAAGAAGTATGCTAATCCTCACCGAGAGAAGAGGGAATTTGAAGTATGGTCTTATGTATTTCTGAAAGTATCGCCTTGGAAAGGAAAGATACGTTTCGGGAAGAAAGGGAAGTTAAGTCCAAGGTTTATAGGACCTTTTGAAATTTTAAGAAGGGTAGGAGAGGTAGCTTATGAAGTAGCATTACCTCCAGAAATGGAACAGATACACAATGTGTTTCACGTGTCTGTGTTGCGTCCCTATAAACCAGACAATAAACACGTAATAGAGTATGAATCTATTCAAATAGAAAAAGATTTATCGTATGAAGAACTTCCAATTCAAATTGTTGATAGGAAGGAGCAAGTTTTGAGAAATAAGATAATACCTTCGGTGATGGTGATTTGGAGAAACCACAATGCTGAAGAAGCAACGTGGAAACTCAAAAGTAAAATGAAGGAAAATTTTCTTCATTTATTTATGTAATTATATCAAGATTCTGGGGATAAAATCTTTATAAGTGGGGGAGAATGTAACTCTCGAGAAAATTGGATTTATATGAGAATTAAATTGTTTATTTGATTATGTGAATTAAATGAATTTAATTAATTCGTTATGTGAGTAAGCTATGTGAAGGTCGTTTTATGACCTAGGATGTGTAGACGTTGTTAGGATTCTGGCTATGTGATAGAATTAATTGTTTTGAATTTCGAAGATGAAAAAAAAGTTTTTTGAGAAATTTCCGTAAAAACACTATTCATCTATTTCTGCTCAGGAATTAAGTTTGAAATTCTGAGAAATGCGTAATGATGGAATACGAGGATGAGGTGGAATATTCAATAATATTTCAGTTATGGCAAATGAAGTTTTTGCCTGCGGACTTAAAACCTAAGGGTTTGGAAAAGTGAATTCTGAGAAGAAAAATGAAATGTGTATAATGATTAAGATTATTATGCGTACAATATACTAGTGGGATACTATTTAGTATACTAGTGTAGTATGAAGATTTAATACGACATACAATATGAATATCGTACGAGTACAATACGAAGAGAATACGTGAGTTATACGCGTAGAATACGATTGGTTCTTAATGGACTTATAGTTTAAGGACTTTGTATAATCCAATTGGATTTGGATTATATCAAGCCCAATGAATTATGTAATCAAGCCCATGTTAAGGCCCGATGTTAAGTTTAATTAGGTCCGATCCAAGAAACCGAGTCGCGAATTGAATCGATGGGTCATCGGATGGGTAAAACCCTTGGGGCAACCCATGGGGATGACCCATGGACCTTGTGGGCCGGCCATTTGGCCACCAAGTAAAGTGATTACTTGGTGGCTAAGACTTGAATAGTAAGGAGGTTGAGGAGGATGACCAATATGCCCTCCATTTGGTTTTTCTATAAAAGCAAGCTTTGGTTATTCATTAGTTGTTTTACAAAAAAATTGTCCATCTTATATTGAGAGAGAGAAAGAGCTAGAAACAATTAATCATCCTACTTTGAAGCAAAACATAAGGAGTTTTACCAAGAACGTGAAGAACGAGGAGGTAAAATTTCGTAATAGTTAACTTTCCATCTTTTTGATTTCTTTGTCATAAAGAATCGTAAATTGGTGGAGCATGCCTCTTATGGAGGAATAAGGATTGCTTTTATGGATTAAAGTAAAAATCTTAAGGGTTTACGTAAATTTAAACCGTAGAAATCATTAAACATTAATTTGGTTGCTGATGGACAAATTGAAAACCATTTTTGATAAGATATGTGCATCTTGATTGGTTAGGATGTAGATAAGGAATCAATGGAGTTGTTCCACTTCATTTGGCATATAGAACATGAGTAACGAAGTTATGGCGAATTTTATGAAATTAGAAGTTAAACATCGATAACGTAAAAATCCCGGATTAGTAGTTAAAAGTTGCCATGTAACTTGGAAACATTGGTTTTTAGTGTCAATACGTGAGAAAAGGTATTCAAGAGTTGTGGACTCAAGAATCGTCAAATTTTGACTTAGAACGAAGAAAACGAGTATTGAACGCTCATAAACGATAAACGAACGCTCAATAATGAAATTAGAAGTGAATTCCGAGTTAACAGATTCGGTAATGTAAAATTTTTGTATGAACACTTAGAGTATGTAAAATGTGAGCTAAGGGCTTTTGAGCGGACCAATTTGGACTTATAACGATGAAGTTATGAGTCCGGGAAGTTCATCAAAATTTTTAATCATCAAAAAATTTTTGGGATCGACGACGTCATCTGTGCAAATGTGAGATAAAGTTAGACATGTCGCTCTGCAGTTCCATGCACAAGATCTGAGTAGTCCTTTGAAGAGTGAAAGCCGCAGCCGCTTATTCATACGATTAAGTTACTTGGCACTGCAAGACTTGACGAGGGTCCAGTTATCAGAAAGCGCCGCCCATGACGCCAAATGTTGCAAGTAAGGGCCGCACTTGCTGTAAGAGTGAGTTGATCAAGTTGATTTTGGAATTCCAATTTATTGGTAACAAATAGTAGAATGTATGTGTACTTAATATACACATAAACGCTCATTCTTAAATCACTTATAAAGTGATAACGTTAGGAAATTGAGTACAATTTAATAGAAAGCAAGAATGCAAAGTGGAAGTAAGTAAACCGTAAATGATATTTGACGTTGGTATTTCACCAATTGTAATTGAGTCCTGGTTAATAACGTATGAACGTTAACAAGCCGAAATGAATGGGTAGTAAGTCGGATTGACCTTATTAATGAAATAATTTCAACTAAGACATAGAAGAGAAAGAAGTTGGTAATAACAATGTGATACGGTTGTTTAATAACTAATTACAGTGTGCTATGTGAATATATCATGTAGATACTATAAAGACTGAGAACTGTTGAATATTTTATTCAAAGACGCTTGAAGGCAAGTTTTCTTAACGCTTGTCTAACCTTCGTGTTAGCCAAGTTTTCTGTGGTTCATGCTAGGAAATGCGTGAATGGTTTTAAAGAAAGGGTCAATGCCAGTTTTAACTTTGCTAGACTATTCTTAAGAGTTTGATTGACTTGTGTACATGTCTTCTTATATAGAAATGATAACGCTATCCTATGCCAGGTATTTGGTACGAATTCAACGGTAAGTTTGTCTATGAACAAACAAAAGTATTTTTCATCGTTTATTCGACGGGCATACGAGTTTGACAAATCTTAAACGTAAATATGTTTAACGGATGAATGTTGATCAACATAGAGTACTATAGGCTGATCACCTAGAAGTGCTCGTAAGAAATGTCAAATGTACGACCTTAGTGCTGTGATGTCCTTTTCATGTATGAAAACGGAAAGAGAATGTTCATGGTCTTTCGACCGGTTCAGAATTTCTAAGCTATTATATACTTTGGAATTGATGTTATGAATTGATAAGTACTAGTCAATGTTTCGTAAGTATTTCATGACTATTTGTTCGGTTATGGAAGATAATCATATAATTCACGAATGTGGTATTAATATTATCTTTTGTTAGACTTGCTGAGCTAGTTATGCTCACTTTTTGCTTGAATTATATGATTGTAGCTAAAGCCAATTATACTAAAAATTCTAAGAGAGATAAAGGCAAGGCTAAGATGGATGGTTAAATATCTTGTAATAGACTAGTATGGTTGTATGTATTATACTTATGAACAACAAATGATGTAATCGGTTTATGAACCATGGAAAGGATTTTTACTATAATTATAATAAGAAGATAGTTAATTCATTCATTGTGTTGTGGTTTCAATGGAATGATGGTATGATTATATGTATCGTGTAGCACCATATGTTGGGTTGAAAGATACCCGGATTTGGGGGCGTCACAATGGTTGTATGTATATGCTTATGAACAACAAATGATGTAATCGGTTTATGAACCTGGGAAATGATTTACTATGATTGTAATAAGAATATAGTTAATACATTCATTGTGTTGTGGTTTCAATGGAATGAATGTATGATTATGAGTATCGTGTAGCACCATATGTCGGGTTGGAAGAAACCCGGATTTGGGGGTGTCACGGGTTGGTGTCAAAGAATTATGTTATAAAACTTAAGGGGGGAAGAACCTTAGGCTAATAACCTCGTAAGGAAGGTAAAGTTTAAAGGAAGTAAACTCGAGTCGAATGAGTTAAAAAGATATTGAGGAAACTCAGTACCAAAAGAATTAAAAGATGGAAATTAACCATAAATAAATTAAATGTGATTTGTGCTTATATTATTGTGTATTATGTACTAATCAACATGTTATGTGTTATTGTAGATGTCGAAAGATAGCTTGATGTATAGAGACATACACGTGGTGAGCGAAGAGTCTGTGAACAGAGTAGAGCATGTACCTATGCCGGTGGCGGAGGTACCATTAGTGATTTTGGAAGATTCGGATCCAGAGGAGTACATTTTCGAGGAGGATTACTCCGAGGAAACTATGGGAATAACATCATACCTTGATATAATGATAGACGTGGAATAGGATATGGAGGTAACATCGATTAATATGGTGGTACCTACTCAGGAGTCAACACCTCCAGATGCAATGAGATCATTGTATCTACCAGTGCTTGATAAGAATGTGCAATTGCGCACAATGGTGCAAACCCAGAATGAAGAGATTACTGCTCTTTATGAGACAAAGGAGTCTGCAGAGTTAGATTTTGAGTTAGAGCACGAAGAGAAGGTGCTGATGATGGATAAGGCTTGGGATTATAAGGAAGAGGCCGTAGAGCTTCGAAAGAAATTGGTTAAAAAAGACCAGAAGATAGCAAGGATGTCCTACATCCATAACTGTGCTCATGAGGATTTCAAGCTGAAAATTGCTTGTTATTCCATTGAGTCAGGGCAGACTCGACATATGATTAGTCGAGATATTGTTTCGATTTTAGCAAATCAGAAACATGAGAATGCAGTAAGGCATTGTTAGTAGATCGGTAGATCTTTTTATATATGTGTAGTGACGTAAAACCCTCTTTTGTATAATTAAAGGGTAGTCTTTTTGTAAATCCCAATTTTTGTACAAGTCAATCGCGGGATGGTAATGTAATAGCTTTTGGGCCATGGAAGCAAAGTGTAAATTGTTTTGAACTATGAAAAACATATTAATATAATGAAGTTTTTATTAAATGTGCTTGTTGTGGTATGAGTTGTTATTGTGGAATGATAACTGAGTAAGTAAATGGATAATAATGAAACTTTATTTATTTAATCAGCATAATGCTGCTAAGAAGAAGACAAAGTAATCAGGAGGCTGAGTCATATAATGATAACCAAGGGGGTCCGAATAACCCTATGCAAGAGTTCGTTAATTTATTAATGACAACATTTAACCAAGCTGGGGGTAGAGAACCCATAGTACCTAGGGTAGCTAGAACGACTACCTTTAAAGAATTTAAAAGTGTTGGTCTGACGGAGTTCAAAGGAACAACGGACCCATTAGAGGCCCAGACATGGGTGAAAGAGATAGAGAAGGCATTTTTTATCACAAACATAAGTGTGGCACAAAAGACTCCTTTTGCGACTTACATGATGAAAGGGGAAGCCAACTATTGGTGGGAGGCTCACTAGGGTGGGGCTAGAATGGAGGTGGTTACATGGGAACATTTCAAGAAGGTATTCTTCGAGAACTACTTTCCTACTAGTATGCAAGGGCAGATGGAGATTAAGTTCTTGGAACTTAAGCAAGGGGACATGATGGTTCCTCAGTACGCAGCCAAATTCAATGAATTGGCAAGATTTACTCCACATCAAGTGGACATAAAAGAGAGGAAGGCTCGTAGGTTTGAGTAGGGTCTGAAACCCTGGGTCTACAGTAGGATTTCGGTGTTCCATAGTGATTCCTACGGGACTATTCTGGAAAAGGCGATTATAGCCGAAGGTGGTAGTGAGGCGTTGACCCAATACCACAAGGAAAAAAAGAATAAGAATAAGGGAGAGGGAGGAACCATGGCAGAGTTTGCCAGTGGTAGTGGCAGTATGCCAAAAAGGAAAATTTTTAACCCCGAGAATACTGCGGTGAAACAAGGGGATCCTGAATATAAGATGGAGGCATGCAAAACATGTGAAAAGACTCATTTGGGAATCTGTCTGAAGGGAAAATTAGTTTGTTATAACTGTGGGCAGGAGGGACACTTATCACCCAACTGTTCTAACCCTAAGAAAAATCATGGTTGTTTTGTTTGTGGATCGTTGGACCACATGGAAAGAAATTACCCGAAGAAGGGGTCAGAGGGTAATAAGGTTTTTGGTAGTGGTAAGTTAGCCATTACTGGACCAACACCTTCGGCGGGTAGACCCTCAGCCTGTACTTTTAATACGACTGTCCAAGATGCGGTTGCATCAGTGGATATAGTAGCAGGTATCATTCCAGTCAATGAAATAAATGCTTATGTATTATTTGACTCGGGTGCTACTTGTTCTTTATAGCATGTGGATTTGCTAAGCAATTAGGTTTAATCCCTGAAAAGTTAGAAATACCTTTAGACGTTAAGGTAGAAAATGAAGAGATAATTCCCATTGAACATATTCATAGGGATTGTTGCGTAGATATTAGAGGTAATAAGTTATCAGTAGATTTGGTACCGATAAGGTTGAAAGAATTCGATGTAATTCTTGGTATGGATTGATTGATTAACCACAAGGCTATAATAGATTGCCATAGGAAAAGTGTGAACCTTCGGCTTTCTAAGAAAACCAAGGTAGTGTTCTTCTGTAGTAAATCACCGAGATGCTCTTGTTGTCTAACTATGACACAAGCTAGGAAGATGTTGAGAAAAGGGTGTGTAGGTTATCTATGCCATATTGTGGATACCCAAAGAGTGGGAGCATCATTAGAACATATACCTATAGTTTAAGAGTTCGCGAATGTATTTTCGGAGGAATTACCGGGTATTCCGCCGGATAGGGAGGTCGAGTTCGTGATTGATCTGTTACCAGGTACGACACCAGTTTCAAGGGCACCATATAGGATGACGCCAGTTGAGATGAAGGAGTTAATGGTTCAACTACAGGAACTATTAGATAGGAAGTACATTCAACCGAGTGTGTCTCCTTGGGGAGCATTGGTTGTGACGCCCCCAAAATAGGTATACATCACCCATCTTAAGTCGCCAAATACATGGTACAAAAATAAAAATACAACTTAATAATACAACTGTCGTGTAATATACGACAAAACATAAACTGAGAGAAATATTATGAGTAAGATAATATTATGACTAAGATAATGCAGAAAAAATTAGCATTAGTCTTCAACAATGTTAAATTGATAAAATAAAATAGACATCAAGTTTAACTGCAGTGGAATAAGCAATCCATTAGAAGAGTCAAATAGAGCATGATATCTACTATCTTATATGATTTAAAATGTTTTCATCAATTTTTATCGCTGAGACTCAGCTTAATAAATAAACCACATCATCGAATCATCCCTGCACTACGGGCCAAGGATATTCATTAAATCATCAATAGTCATGACTATACCGAATAATCCCTGATCATAATCATACCAAATCCATCTCTGCACGTAAGCCAAAGATATACAACAATAAAACCAATAATCAACAATCCATCTTTGCACGTAAGCCAAAGATATACAATTTAATAATTAAAAGTTCATCTTTGCATGTAAGCCAAAGATAACTTTCATCACCATATAAGCATGAGGATAATGACAATGATATAAGCATTAATCAAATGAAAACAAGGATAAATATTAAAGACTTTAAATTTATCCAAATATTATCAATCACTTAATAAACTCATAATCTAATATTGTTAATATTTTAACAATATTCTAATCACTTCTTAAACTTATAAACAATTTATTAAAATTGTTTACACTTTATTATCAAATAATGCATTTAATCATTTAAAAATGCCATATTCATAAGATTTCATCACCAATGATCAAATCCCTTATCAAAAATCTGCATATACCCTATATAGGATTCCCAAGCCATAAAATCCAATTTTCTAATTTTGTTACTTCACATAACATATTTAACTCATTTACTCATAACTAGATTATTTTTATGAAAAATATCAAACCAGTCCCAAAAATATTTTTTTTCTGAAATTTAGAAGAATATAGTCCCATATTGAACACATATTTTTCTCAAAATTTTTAAAATTCATGTACTATTTTTCAAAAATCAATTTCTAATTAATTCCTTAAGAAATTAGCTACCTCAAGTTTAACTCTAGAAATTCCCAAATCTTGGCAGGATCTTACACATGTTAACATGAGCTTCCAGTTTAAATTTCATGGTTATCGGAGTTATAGAACTCCGATTATAGCATTTTTTGTCAGAAAAACCTAAATATTGAAATAATTATAACTTGCTCATTTTAAGTCGGAATGAGCTCATTTTTGGACAGTAGGTACTTTATACCATATATTTTCATGTCCCAAAAGGTCGGAATTTTTCTCATAAATTAAGTGGCCAAAACAGCCCTTTTCAATTTCTGGGCAGTAGCTTTTTAGAAATTTGCAGTTTTTGACTCCTTTGCTAAAATCAGTCCACACAAAAATCTACAACACCTTTTCCAGTGATTCTACTTGGATAAGTTAGAAAACTCATAGATCTAACTCTAGAACTTGACCACACTAAAAAATTCAAAATATAATAGGAGATATGATCAATTGAATTTCATGTTCCATTTTCACCAAAATCTGATTTTCAACCCTTTGTGATTTCTAAGAAACTTTTATGTTTTCACATAACAACCAACATAACTCATCATAACACTTACTAATACTACATATACCCATGATTTTCATCAGTCCAATGCTTTTATTATGACTTTTATCATAATCCACGTAAATAGATCATTTCCATAATTTAATAAGGAATGAATAGAAAGGATCATTCACCATACATGTGGTAATCCACATAGACAGGTTATTCCAACAGAATAATAAAGAATGGAATAACAGAAGGATTCACCATGCCTGCGATATAGAATGCATGCATGCATGTGTTATTCCCAACGAATAATAAAAAGAATGGAACCAATCACGCGTAAAAAGCACGCAAAGCGTGATATTCGGCGAATAATAAATAATGGAACCAGTGCACTGTAAAACGTCTGAGCATGTGATATTCTACGAAATAATAAATAATGGAACTGTGTTCTATGTAACGCACGAATAAGATATTCCGACGAATAATAAAGAACGGAATAATAGAAGAATTTCACCATGTATTCGATGATTGCATAAACAAAGTTATTCCAACATAATAATAAAGAATGGAATAACAGAAGAATTTCACCATGTATGCGGTACTTCGCATATACAGGTTATTCCAATAGAATAATAAGTGATGGAATAAAAATAGCTCTCTTCATGAATACGAATGAAATAATACCCCTTACGAGCAGAAAAAATAATATCCCTTACCTCAGAAGAAACTGGATACTGGAATAGTGACGTAGCAGGCTTCTCTTCTTCTTTCTCTCTATAGATTTCTCTCTATAATAATTGCTCTATATCTTTAGTGAATTGGTGAGAAATGAAGGAAGAATGAGCTTCTATTTATAGAAAAATATAGTTTCGATAATTGCACATTTTGGGGCTCAAAAAATTACTGTACAATACCTCCAACTCTTTCTTTCATTTTTAATTTAGTCCTGCAAGTATTATCAAACTTGCACCACCTCCCCTAATAGTCAATCATGTGAATCAATAGTTATAATCATGTGAAAATACGAATTACGGTATAATACCTCCATCTATACCTCCATCTTTAATTTAGTCATGCAAGTATTATCAATCTTGTACCAACTCCCCTAATAGTATAAGAATGTGATTCAATAGTACACACATGTGAACAAATTGTTATATAAGCATGTGAATTAGTAGCAATTAATTTCTCATTTATCCAATAAATTCCCCAATTTATCAATATAACCCCCAAACATCAATTATCATCAGAATAGATGTCGATTACCACTAACACTAATAATCTTAACACAATGGAAATATCAAATTCATCTTTAATCAACACGAACTTATTCATCATTAATATTATAACTCACAATATTTAACAAACAGGTTTTTCCCAGGAAAGAGGGGGCTTCCAATAAGGATTTCTCCCTATTGGCGCGCAATTAGGTGACCAAACCTCTCCTTGGCAGAACTTCTAGACATTGTAAATATTGCAATTTAATAATATGAATAACTTTGTCATCTCAATTATTGATTTAATAATATATCATATAATGCAGATGATACTATGATAATAATCGAATCAATAATATGAGAGATATGATGAAACAATTACTGTAGCAATAATTGAGTATAACTGAGTGACTTCTCACGTAAGCATCAATAATCAATACCATGTGCTACTATGCAACCACGCGTATTACTGTACTTTTACTACCGGGTATTTTATGACAACTTGCTTACTTTGAAAAATTTTCATATATCACCCTTAACTTTAACCTTTTATCAACTTAACCATTTACTAAATAGAATAATAATTATAAAAATTGAATACTTTTATTTTGTAAAATTCGGGGTCTTACAATCTCCCCTCCTTATGAAATTTTGCCCTCAAAATTTACGTACGTACCTGGTATTCGAACTATACCTTCCCAGTTATTTCCTTTGTATCATGATTTTCCCATTGCTCATCTCCTGTATTTCAGATATCATTCTAGAATACAGTTTCAAAATAAGGGTTAATTGACATGCCACATATTATCCCTATACTTTGACCGACCAATTAAATACCAAATAAACTTAGGTAGGTCATACTAGCAAAGGAATTCCCCGTCTCTCCCCTCATAGTTCTAGTCTCAAATCTCAGCCAGGGATCATATCCCTAAGCTTTTATACCAACTGTGATGCCCCTAAAACAGGTATACACCACCCATCTTGAGTCGCCAAATACATGGTACATAACTCAACTACAAACTTAATATATACAACTGTCGTGTAAAAATATGACAAAATATAGCTGAGAGTTTAAACACGGATATTGCCTTCTAGACAATATCCACACTCAATGGAGTCCTCATTACAATTATTAGCACACTATTTTATAAAAATAGTGAGGACTACTATAGCCACTTATCCTAGACCGTCAATCCATTCCCCGACCAGTCCCAGCTATATTCTCATTTCCTGAAGAGAACAATGAAAGAAAAGGGTGAGCTCAACTAGCCTAGTAAGAAATATTATGACTAAGATAATGTAGAATAAATTATCCTTAGCCTTCAACAGTATAACAACTGATGGAATATTTTAGATCAACAACTGCAGCGGAATAAACAATCCATTAGAAGAGTCAAGTAGAACATAATGTCTACTATCTCTTCTAAATTAAAAGTCCATCGTTAATATTTCATTCCTGTAATACTCAACAACAGTTCTTTGGTATACATTAGACAAAAAGAACTATCATCACCTGTCTTCACCTAAACCACCAAAGATTATATTTAAATCCATAATTCATATTTATAATCATATAACTCAACAATTTCTCCTTGCAACAAAGGCTTAATAGAACATTTACTCAATATCCTTACCCCAAAGGCAAAAGATATTTAAATGTAATAACAATGATCATACCAATCAGTTGTCTACCTTTGCACTACAGGCTAAAGATATTCACTTATAAAACCAATGGCTATGATCATACCAATCAATTGTCTGTCAGTGCACTACAGCCAAAGACATTCAACTATTAACTAATGGTCATGATCCTGCCAATCACATCATCGAATTATCCATGCACTATGTGCCAAGGATATTCGTTATTATCACCAGTGGTTATGATCATGTCATACACCTGTCCATCTTTGCACATAAGCCAAAGATATACAACTATAAAACTAATAATCAACAGTCCATCTTTGCACGTAAGCCAAAAAATATATAACTGTAAAACCAATAATCAATAGTCCATCTATGCACGTAAGCCACAGATGACTTTTATCACAATATAAACATGAGGATGATGACAATGATATAAGCATTAATCAAATGAAATCAAGGATAAATATTAAAGACTTTAATTTATCCAGAGTTTAAAAATATCCAAATTGTCAACATGATATCTTTGCTTTGGAGTAAAAATTCAAGAATAATATTCATGTACCAAAAATAATTTGGACAGAAAAGAAATATAATTTTTGGGTAAATAGTATCCCATGAATAGTAACTCATGAATAGTAACTCATGAATAGTAACTCGTAAATAGTACTCCGTATTCGTATATAGTACCGTATACATAAATAATGTCATATACGCAAATAGTGTCATATACATGAATAGTGCCGTATACGTGAATAGTGTTGTATACGTGAAGAGTAATCCCGACACAAAAAGATAAAGTTTCACAATAAAATTCATATCAATATTTATAACACCTTAATCCAAATGTTGTAAATCACTTAATAATCTCATAATCTAATATTGTTAATATTATAACAATATTCTAATCACTTCTTAAACTTATAAATAATTTATTAAAATTGTTTACACTTTACCAAATAATGCATTTAATTATTTAAAAATGCCATACTCATAAGATTTCATCACCAATGATCAAATCCCTTATCAAAAATCTGCATATACCCTATATAGGATTCCCAAGCCATAAAATCCTATTTTCTAATTTTGTTACTTCACATAACATATTTAACTCATTTACTCATAACTAGATTATTTTCATGAAAATTACCAAACTAGTCCCAAAAATATTTCTTTTCCGGGATTTAGCAGAATATAGTCCCATATTGAGCACATATTTTTCTCGGAATTTTTAAAATTCATTTACTATTTTTCAAAAATCAATTTCTAATTAATTCCATTAAAAATTAGCTACCTCAAGTTTAACTCCAGAAATTCCCAAATCTTGGCAGGATCTTACACATGTTAATGTGAGCTTTCAGTTTAAATTTCATGGTTATCAGAGTTATAGAACTCTGGTTATAGCGTTTTTGGTCTAAAAAACTTAAATATTGAAATAGTCATAACTTGCTCATTTTAAGTCGGAATGAGCTCATTTTTGGATAATAGGTACTTTATACCATATATTTTCATGTCCCAAAAGGCCAGAATTGTTCTCACAAATTAAGTGGCCAAAACAGCCCTTTTCAATTTCTGGGCAGTAGCATTTTGGAAATTTGCAGTTTTTGACTTCTTTGCTAAAATCAGTCCACACGAAAATTTATAACACCTTTTCCAGTGATTCCACTTGGATAAGTTAGACAACTCATAGATCTAACTCTAGAACTTGACCACACTTAAAAATTCAAAATATAATAGGAGATATGGTCAATTGAATTTCATGTTCCATTTTTACCAAAATCTAATTTTCAACCCTTTGTGATTTCTAAGAAACTTTTATGTTTTCACATAACAACCAACATAACTCATCATAACATTTACTAATACTACATATACCCATGATTTTCATCAGTCCAATGCTTTTATTATGACTTTCATCATAATTCACGTAAATAGATCATTTCGATAATTTAATAAGGAATGAATAGAAAGGATCATTCACCATGCACGTGGTAATCCACATGACAGGTTATTCCAACAGAATAATAAAGAATGGAATAACAGAAGGATTTACCATGCGTGCGATAGACTGCACATATAGGTTATTCCCAGCAGAATAATAAAGAATGGAACCAGGTCATGCATAAACGCACCGACAGGATATTTTGACAGAATAATAAATAATGGAACTAGGTCCCACAGAACGCACGAATGTGATATTCTCGGCGTAATAATAAATAATGGAACCAGTCCCACCAGAACGCATATATAGCATATATATTCCGACGTAATAATAAAGAACGGAATAATAGAAGAATTTCACCATGTATGCGGTATTAGATAAAAGCAGTTATTCCAACATAATAATAAAGAATGGAATAATAAAAGAATTTCACCATGTATGCGGTACTTCGCATATACAGGTTATTTCAACAGAATAATAAGGGATGGAATAAAAATAGCTCTCTTCATGAATACGAAAGAAATAATACCCCTTATGAGTACAACAAATAATAGCCCATACCTCAGAAGAAACTGGATACTGGAATAGTGATGTAGCAGGCTTCTCTTCTTCTTTCTCTCTATAGATTTCTCTCTATAATAATTGCTCTATAGCTTTAGTGAATTGGTGAGAAATGAAGGAAGAATGAGCTTCTATTTATAGAAAAATATAGTTTCGATAATTGCACGTTTTGGCTCGAAAAATTACTGTACAATACCTTCAACTTTTCTTTCATTTTTAATTTAGTCCTGCAAGTATTATCAAACTTGCACCACCTCCCCTAATAGTAAATAATGTGAATCAATAGTTCAATCATGTGAATCAATAGTTATAATCATGTGAAAATACAAATTACGGTATAATACCTCCGTCTCTAATTTAATCATGCAAGTATCATCAATCTTGCACCAACTCCCCTAATAGTATAAGAATGTGATTCAATAGTACACACATGTGAACAAATAGTTATATAAGCATGTGAATTAGTAGCAATTAATTTCTCATTTATCCGATAAATTCCCTGATTTATCAATTTAACCCCCAAACATCAATTATCATCAGAATAGATGTCGATTACCACTAACACTAATAATCCCAACACAATGAAACTATTAAATTCATCTTTAATCAACACGAACTTATTCATCATTAATATTATAACTCACAATATTTAACAACCAGGTCATTCCCAGGAAAGAGGGGGCTTTCCAATAAGGATTTCTCTATATCATAGCCATTAATTAGGTGACCAAACCTCTCCTTGGCAGAACTTCTAGACATTGTAAATATTGTAATTTAATAATATGAATAACTTTGTCGTCTCAATTATTGATTTAATAATATATCATATAATACAGATGATACTATGACAATAATCGAATCAATAATATGAGAGATATGATGCAACAATTACTGTAGCAATAATTGAGTATAACTGAGTGACTTCTCATGCAAGCATCAATAATCAATACCATGTGCTACTATGCAACCACGCGTATTACTGTACTTTTACTACCGGGTATTTTATGAAAACTTGCTTACTTTGAAAAATTTTTATATATCACCCTTAACTTTAACCTTTTATCAACTTAACCATTTACTATATAGAATAATAATTATAAAAATTGAATACTTTCATTTCGTAAAATTCGGGCTCTTACATCGGTATTGTTTGTAAAGAAGAAGGATGGGTCGTTACGACTTTGTATTGACTATCGAGAGTTGAACAAGTTAACAATTAATAATAAATACCCGTTGCCCAGGATCGATGATCTATTTGATCAGTTAAAAGGGGCAAATTATTTTTCTAAGATAGATTTAACGTCGACGGGTATCATCGATTAAAAGTGAGGAAGGAAGATGTACCTAAGACAACGTCGGGACTCGTTATAGTCATTACGAAGTTCGTGATGTCGTTTAGATTTAAATAATGTCATTACGATTCATGGATATGATTAACATAGTGATAGTTTGGACAAGTTCATTTATAGTGTTCATTGATGATATTCTAACTAAGATGCGCAAGATCATGCCGAACATTTAAGGATAGTTTAGAGACACTGGATATGATGAACATAGTGTTCAAATAGTATTTGGACAAGTTCATTGTAACCGAGGTTCGTTCATTCATTCGGATGATATTCTAGTCTATTCTAAGAACGATCCAAAATTTCAAATTATAATTTAAATATTTATTGAGTTATATAAATATTATTTGAGGTGTTAAATATTTTATTGATGTGATGGTTGTGAATCTAAATTTATTAGAAATTTTCTAAATTAAATTAATTTATAATTTAGAGAGTCAGTAAAATAACATGAAATGTTATATTGTTGTTTTGATTTAATAATTTAAATGATATATTAAATTATTAAATAAAGTTATAATGAAAATTATAATTTTGTGATATTTGTTAAAATGCTATATTTAATTAAAATATAGTATGTGATTAATGTAATGGGTTAGTGTTGGATATGGAGATTCAAATAAATAATATGTGATTATAATTATAAACTAAAGTGTTTATGTAAATAAACTAAAAATGGTTTAATTTAGTTTTTGCCAAACAAGGCTTAAAAGTATTTTAATTCTTTAAATTTAAAGGGTTTTTGCCAAACAAGCCTTATGGCTTTTGGAATTTCTAATTTTTGAAAATAAATAATATAAATAAAATAAGTAAAATAATAAATATAATATATTTATATTATATATGTTAGTAACTGATTTTGCAATTAGTAGTGTTATTAAGGGTTATCAGTTTTATTCTTGCGCTTGAATACCAGTTGATTTTCTTATTACGCATTCTATTTTCCAAGCTTGAGAGTTTAGAGAATTGAGTGAGTTTGAGAGCTTAAGAGAAAATTGAGAGAGTCTTAAGAATTTTCACACCAAATTCCAGTGAGTTTAGAAAGAATTTCTGTTAAGTAACAAAAGGTATGTTCCATAATCTCTATATTATAAGCATGTATATGCGTTTGACGAAAAAAATTCTATATACTCTGTGAATCCAAATTCTCTTGAATTGTTGTTCTTGAGCGAGTTGTTGTTGTGATTTATGTGTAATTTATAATACTTAGAGTTTATGTTTAAACCGTAATAATTGCATGCTAATTACGGTTAATAGTAGAAATATTTTGTCGATATATATATTTTCATATATAGCTATATAAGTATCAATTTTAGTGGCCAATTTGTATGTGAAATGTATAAATTGACGTTTGTATATGGTAGTTCATTGAGATACAAACATAACGTAATTTGAATGAGATGATTTGGTCATGTATTTTGAAGTCACAATGATGATTTTAGGATGAATGTCAAGAAAATGGAGTTTTCATGAAAATATGAAAATTGAGAAATTAAAATAGTTTTAGTGGTTGTTAAATTGTGTTAAGTGGTTGTATATGTTAGCAATCATGTTTATGATAGTTGTATATTTATTTTACGTGTTATTATCACTGTTTGGTGGGTGAAATTCGTGTTAGTTGGCTTAAGAAAAGTGCCAAGTCATTACTACGCAAAATCAAAGTACGTGTCGTCGTCGTCAGCGCCTTACCTTAAAAAGCGGCGTAGCGTAACGTAGCTGTGGCGCAATGCATCATCATCCCAAAGATAAAATTAGGCATACGCGCCCCGATGCCCATTTTCGATTAATCAAGTCTACTAATTCTGCAGACTTTGGTCGTTCTTTGTAGCTTAGCTTAAGGTTATGGTAATGTGTCTAACATTTAACAACAAGGCTAAAACAGAGTTGTGTTATGGGGTTAGTGAATTCAAAGTGGTAAAAATGATTAGTAAATTTCTAACGCATTATGTGATAACTTAGTATACACAATGAATGTTAGGCAAGTGTTGCGAAGTAAACACTTAGAATTTCTGAAATGTAAATGGTAAAGAAAGACTTGTGCTAAAATGGTAAGTTTAGCTAGAAATGTACATGTTATGGTATGTTAGCATATCTAATAGATAATGTGGTTTTAAACCAATGTGTAGGTGAACGTGAGTTTAATATTGTAGCTTACGCTCGAGGCAAGTTTCTAAACCCTATCTTTTTACATTGAGAAAGTTTTCTAACTCTACACTTTCATTGAGTTAGTTCTATTACTATATTGTGTAACTTTATTCTTTTGATTGAGCAAGCTTATTATCTTAACTGTTATTGAATAAGTCAATTGTTCCTAAAATTCATTCGAGCAAACTTTAACTCTAATGTTATTTGAAATTCTCATTTGATTGATTCATTCTAACTTGTTTATAGTTAATCAAGTTTCTTAAGTTCTATTATTGTATAATGAACGCAGTTTTTGAACTCTCGTCTCTATTATTGAACTGTTTTATTTCTTTGCATGAGTTAATACCTTGTTGGGCAAGTTTTTAGTTTCCAGCTTGCTATCAGTTAATGTACGTTCAGTAATTTCAATTCTAATGTTATAAGACTCTAACCTTAGCTTATTTACTGTTCAAGCAAAGGTTAACCATTTTATTCATTTTATTGAATACTTATGCTCTATAGTTATTTCAAGCATGAGTTTAATATGTATAATCAGTTCATTTATGATTCTCAATTGTTCTATGTTATGTTGTTATTAAACATCTGTTGTGATTATCAAACACTATTGATTCAACTAGTCCTCTAGTTGATGTTCGTTAAACTTCAAATTACCCTTGAAAGCTTATCCAAACCAAACTCTCTTTGATGCGGACTTGTACTCTAAATACTGAGATGAACAACCCTATTATTATTAGGGGATAATTTACGCTTAGCGTTAAAATGTTTGTGCACAATACATTGTACGAAGGGTTGATCCCCCTAAGTACGAGGAGTCCTTATAGTCTTATGACTATTAAAGTTGGAGTTGAAAGATTACTTGCAACTGTGGACATGGTTCATGGTCTAGTGACCCTCAGTTATGTATATTCCATATTTTGGATTCCAGTTCTGATTATCATTGTTAGAGTACTATTCAGTCTTGATGAGCCTATTGTTGGCAGTTATTATTATTATTCTCCTGTTGATTCATTGTTATATTCAGTGAGCAATTGTTTTGCTCACTCTTGCATATTTATAAACTCATTGCAGCTAAAGTGGAGAAGGTAGATGAACCTTCAACTAGCAAAGGAAAGGAAAAAATGTACAAGTGATGCAGACTTGTAACTCTTGTTTATTGTGATGATCATAGACTTTTTAATAATGATGTAATGTAATAACTTTATTTTCGCACTTGAATGATGTTTAAAGGTTAGATAACCTGGGATTGTTTGTGAATTTAATGATGTAACCCTATTTAAGGGAGGATTATGGCTTAAATATTATTTATTTGGGTAGATAGTATGAATGTATGGATAGTGAGCACCAAATCTTGTGGGAATGAAGTACCTAGATTTGGGGGTGTCACAGGTTGGTATCAAAGCCTTAGGTTATGAACCTTAGGTGGGGAAAAGCCTTAGGAAGTAACCTTTGAAAAGATAGTGATGATAAACTCTTATCGAGTTTTAGGAAAGAGAAAGTAATAAAATACTAATTTGCTTATGTGATTACAACTTATGTGCTCGTGAGTGTCGAGTAGTAAGATTAGTAATTAAAACTTTAACTTTGGTTGACAGGATGGCTAATGTAGGAGGATCCAGTCAGGCTAGAGAGGAGGAGCCTCTAGATATTCAATTGATTTGGGAACAACTACTGGCCTGGGAAACAGTTCCGTCAGTCACAGTAGTTGAGCAGGAGAGAGTACCTGATGAGGATGATGAGATAGAGATGGATGAAGAGGACCCCATGGAGCTACCACGGTCCGGGGATGAGGAGGACGAGGAGGAAGAGCTTCCACTTAACTTGATAGCTGCCCGTATGTACGAGGAGGTGTATGATCGCAATGTGGAACTTCAAGATACCGTCGAGGAGTTAAATGAGATAGTAGTAGTGAACAATGCACCTCGATGGCATAGAAGGCGATGAGATCCAAGATCGAGAAGAACGTGAACAACGTTGAAGAAAGTTGGTCCACACCGAAGGAGAAAAAAAGCGAATGATAGCGAGAGATTGCGAGAGTGAAGAACAAGTTGAAAGAAGAATCTACAAAAGGGCAAGAGCCAAGACGCAGCGTACAATGAAAGCTTATCAACGAGCGAATAATAGCGAGAGACGCGCACAAGCAAAGAGGAGGAAGATGGAAGAGATGAACAACGTATTCAACACCGTGATCAATCGAGCTCAAGATCGAGTCATGGGTTATCCGATTCAGTTCGAGACGCTACCATCATACATATTGGATCGTAGAAACAATGTTCAATTATGGAGGAAGAGCGTCGTAAAGGCTACGCAATATCTTAGTAGGACATTGTAGAGAATGTAGTTGATATGTGATTAGAAAATAAATGAAATGTAAATCTCGGGTATGATATAACCAATGGGATAGATGATGATATTGTTGTCTTGCAACTGTTATAGTTCAGGAAAGTAATGGAAATAGCAATGATGTTATTGTTTTGATATTTTTAAAAGATTATGAATGAATAAAAGTTATTGTTTTATTCAAAGTGTTAAGTGTTATGTGATAAACTTTTATGATGTGCAACTTAAGTATATAATACTTAAAAGGTTGAATAAAGGTTAATGGATGTATTTTAGCAGAAAATGCCTCCAAGACGTCAACCACCACGACAGAGAACCGTTGAGGAAAACAACAACAATGTGGAAGGAAACCCGTTTCGTGACTAGTGACGTTCTTGATGGGTGCTTTTAAAATCAACCTCAGAACCAAGGTACTACGTTTAATGACTTCAAGGCGGTTGGACCACCAGAATTCTGTGGGTCTATGAATCCAGTTGAAGCACGGACCTGGATCATGGAAATGGAGAAGGTTTTTGATGTTGCTAGGGTAGAAGATAATCAGAAGACTACTTTTACAATATTCATGTTGAAAGCAGAGGCTAGTTATTGGTGGCAGGCCAACAAAACTTCGGGAAGGACCAAGAGTGATGACACAGGGATAGGTTTTAAGGAGTTGTTCTTGAGACCTATTTCCTAGAGAGTTCGAAGAGTCAGCTAGAGGTTCAGTTTTTGGAACTAAAGCAGGGAACGATGTCGGTGTCGGAGTATGCCACAAGATTCAACGAGTTGGCGAGGTTTGCGCCATATCAAGTCAAGATGAGATGAAATGCAAGAAGAGGTTTGAGCAGGGAATTTGAAGCCACAGTTTGTCTGATGAGGGTCTCCTGTTCCAAATGAAGACGTTTGTAGCGATGATGGAGAAAGCAATTCTCATTGAAAGTGGAGGCGATGCAGTAACAAAACATAACCAGGAGCAGAGGAAGAAGAAAAGTGAAGGTGAAACTAAAAATGGTGGTAGTGGTAACGGTGGAAATGGCAACAACAACCTGCAGAGGAAGTGGAATGCGAATGGGGGAGCTAGAAATCAGCAGGGAAACCAGCAAAATAAGAAGTTTGATGCATGCGCTACATGTAGGAAATTTCATAAGGGTGTGTGCTTGATGGGGAAACCAGTATGCTTCAATTGTGGCTAGGAGGGTCACATTGTCCCAAATTGCACTCAACCTAAGAAGAACGTTTGCTTCACGTGCGGATCCAAGGATCACTTTGCTCGTGAATGCCCTAAGAAGAGATTTGGTGAGGCAAATGGAAGTAAGGGAAATGCTAGTGGAGGTGCGCTGACTATTGCTGGACCAACAACAATAAATAAGCCCACAACCAGAACCTTCAACATGACGGTTCAGGACGCGGTGCAATCAAAAGATGTCGTGTCAGGTATTATCCCAATCAATGATATAGATGCATATGTATTATTTGATTAGGGTGCTACTTGCTCATTTATATTTGATGAATTTGTTAAGAAGTTAGAAATACCTTGTGAAGAGTTGAAATTCCCTTTAAACATAGAAATTGCGAATAGGGAAGTGATTCTGTTTAGGTTCAGTATATCTGAGAACTAAAGGTGAACATTAAGGGGAATGTTATGAAAGTAGATTTAATCCTGATAAAACTCGGAGAGTTCGATGTTATTTTGGGAATGGATTGGTTGTTCAATTATGGAGCGATAATTGACTTCCAAAAGAAGTGTGTAAACTTATGACTCAAATCGAAGGTAGTTTTCATGGTAGCAAATCGCTGAGACAAATGAAATGTCGACGATGATGCGAGCCAAAAAGTTATTGAGTCGTATGTAGGGTATTATTTAGCTTACATAGTCGATACTCAAAAGAGAAGGGTATGAAATTAGAGGAAATACCGGTGGTTAGGGAGTTCGTGGATGTGTTTCTGGAGGATTTTCCGGGACTTCACTTGACCGAGAAATCGAGTTCGTGATCGACTTAGCGCCGAGAACCGCTCTCGATATCGAAGGCCCGTCTGAAAATGGCTCGGTGGAAATGAAGGAACTAATGGTGCAACTGCAAGAGCTGCTAGATAAAAATTACATTCAACCGAGTGTGTCACCGTGGGGAGCCCCGGTGTTATTCATGAAGAAGAAGGATGGGTTAATGCGTCTTTGCATTGATTATAGGGAATTGAACAAGTTCACTATTAAGAACAAATATCCGTTGCCAAGAATAGATGACTTATTTGATCAATTGAAGGGTGCTAGATATTTCTCAAAAATAGATTTGAGAAGTGGATATCACCAATTGAAAGTAAGGAAGGAGGATGTACCAAAGACGGCATTTCGAACTCAGTATGGGCATTACGAATTTTTGGTGATGTCTTTTGGTTTGACAAATGCCTCTGTAGCGTTCATGGATTTGATGAACAGGGTGTTTAAACCATTTTTAGACAAGTTTGTGGTGGTATTTATCGATGATATTTTGGTGTACTCTAAAACTCAAGAGGAACACGTGGAACACTTACGTCTGACGTTGGAGATGTTAAGAAAAGAAAAGTTGTACATGGAATTCTCTAAATGTGAATTTTGGCTGGAACGTGTACAATTTCTTGGACATATAATCGATAAGGATGGGATTTCCGTGGATCCATCAAAAGTTGAAGCTGTGATAAATTGGGAACAACCAAGAACTCCTTCAGAAGTGAGAAGTTTCTTGGGATTGGCAGGCTATTACAGACGGTTTATTCAGGATTTTTCCAAGATTGCCACTCCGTTGACAAATTTGACAAGAAAATCTGTAAAATTTGTTTGGACGGAAAAGTGTGAAGAAAGTTTTCAAGAATTGAAGAAGAAGCTCAGTGTGGCACCTGTGTTGTCATTACCAGATAATACAGGAAATTTTGTGGTGTATAATGATGCGTCACACAAGGGATTGGGTTGTGTCCTTATGCGAATCTACAAGGTTATTATGTATGCATCAAGGCAACCGAAAGACTACGAAAAGGGTATCCACTCTCATGATTTAGAGTTGGCGGCGGTTGTATTCATGCTTTGAAGATATGGAGACACTACCTCTCTACGAGAAATGTGAGATCTACACGAGACCATAAAAAAGTCAAAGTATATTTTCACACGAAAGACTTGAACATGCGACAAAAAGGAGATGGATGGAATTGATAAAGGATTATGATTGTGAGATCTTTTATCATCCAAGCAAAAGCAAACGTGGTTGCGAGATGCCTTGAGTAGGAAAAGCGAGAAAAGTTGATGTTCTTAACTAATAAGGAGGAGCTCATTTCAACAATGGCAAGGCTAGAAATTTGAAATCAAATTTCTAGAAGAATCCAGATGAAAAATTGTTCCAGGATGGAAGCTAGTCCAACTTTGGTGGACAAAGTGAAAAATGCTCGACTCTGAGGATGAAGAATGCAAGAAAATAAAGCAAAGTATAGTCGAGGGTAAAGAAGCGAAGTACCAGGTCGATACCGCGGGAATGCTAAGATTCGAGGGATGAATTTAGGTTCCAACTGTTCAGGACATTAAAGAAGAAATCTTGACGGAAGCACATAGCTCAAGATATTCAATTCATCTGGGAAGTACGAAAATGTATCAAGATTTGTGGCGTCATTTTTGGTGGCCGAACATGAAAAGAGATGTTGCAGAATGCGTTGCAAAGTGCTTGACATGTCAGAAAGTGAAGGCCGAGCATCAAAGACCAAGCGGATTACTTCAACCGTTGGAAATACCAGAATGGAAGTGGGAGCATATCACAATGGATTTTGTGGTAGGTCTTCCAACGACTCAGAAAGGATACGATGCGATTTGGGTGATAGTGGACAGATTAACAAAATCTACAAACTTTTTACCAATAAAGATTAGATTTAATCTTGATCAGCTAGCGAAGCTATACGTTAAGGAGATCGTTTCAAGACATGGAGTTCCAGTGTCAATTGTGTCAGATCGAGAGCCGAGGTTCACATCAAATTTCTGGAAGAGACTACAAGAATGCATGGGAACGCAACTGAAGATGAGCACAGCGTATCATCTACAAACCAATAGGAAAAGCGAAAGAACGATCCAGACGCTTGAAGATATGCTCAGAGCGTGCATCATGGATTTCAAAGGAAAATGGGATGATCATCTACCGTTGGTGGAATTTGCATACAACAACAGTTACCATGCAAGCATTGGTATGCCGCCATACGAGGCGTTATACGGCAGAAAGTGCAGAACTCCACTATGCTGGGATGAAGTTGGAGAACGACAACTGTTAGGCCCAATCGGGTTAACAGATCATTGAAGTTGTCAAACTCATCGAGCAAGACTAGTAGGCTGCTCAAGATCGATGTAAAAAAGTATCTTGATCAACATGCAGCAGTAAGTCGTGAGTTTGAAGCAGGAAATTTCGTATTCTTGAAAGTTTCTCCTTGGAAGGGGAAGATTCATTTCTTCAAGAAAAGGCAAGCTCAGCCCGAGGTTTATTGGACCTTTCAAAATATTGCGAAGAGTGGGAGAGGTGGCTTACGAAGTAGCTTTACCTCCAAAATTAGAGCATGTGCACCATGTTTTTCATGTGTCGGTGTTGCGACCGTATAAACCCGATTACAAGCATGTGATTGAGTATGAACCGTTGCAGTTCGGTAAAGATTTGTTTTATAAAGAGATTCCTATCCAGATAGTCGACAGGAAGGAATAGGTGCTCAGGAATAAAGTGATACCTTCTGTGAAGGTGATATGGAGGAACCACAATGTTGAAGAGGCTACATGGGAACTCAAACCTGATATGATGAAGAATTACTTTGAGTTATTTGTTTAGTCTGTGTCTTCGATTCTGGAGACATAATCTTCGTAAGTAGGGGAGAATGTGATGATTTGATTGTTTGAATTGTGATTCTGGGGACAGAATCCTTGTAAGGAAGGAAGGATGTAACGATCCGAAATTTCAAATTGTAATTTAAATATTTATTGAGTGATATAAATATTATTTGAGGTGTTAAATATTTTATTGACGCGATGGTTGATGAATCTAAATTTATTAGAAATTTTCTAAATTAAATTAATTTATAATTTAGAAAGGCGTAAAAATAACATGAGATGTTATATTGTTGTTTTGATTTAATAATTTAAATGATATATTAAATTATTAAATAAAGTTATAATAAAAAATTATAATTTTATGATATTTGTTAAAATGCTATATTTAATTAAAATATAGTATGTGATTAATGTAATGGGTTAGTGTTGGATATGGAAATTCAAATAAATAATATGTGATTATAATTATAAACTAAAGTGTTTATTAAATAAACTAAAAAGGGTTTAATTTAGTTTTTGCCAAAACAAGGCTTAAAAAGTATTTTAATTCTTTAAAATTTAAAGGGTTTTTGCCCAAACAAGCCTTATGGCTTTTGGAATTTCTAATTTTTGAAAATAAATAATATAAATAAAATAAAATAAAATAATAAATATAATATATTTATATTATATATCGTTAATAATCGATTTTGCAATTAGTAGTATTATTAAGGGTTATCGGTTTTATTCTTGCATTATTGAATATACGAGTTGATTTTCTTATTACGCATTCTATTTTCCAAGCTTGAGAGTTTAGAGAATTGAGTGAGTTTGAGAGCTTGAGAGAAAATTGAGAGAGAATCTTAAAATTTTCACAAAGAAATTCCAGTGAGTTTAGCAAGAATTTATCTTAAGAAATTAAAGGTATGTTCCATAATCTCTATATTATAAGCATGTATATGTGTTTTTGACGAAAAATTTTATATACTCTGTGAATCCAAATTCTCTTGAATTGTTGTTCTTGAATTAGTTATTATAATTTATGTATAATTTATAATACTAGAGTTTATGTTTAAACAATAATTGCATGCTAATTTGGTTTATAGTAGAAAAAAATTTTGTCAGTATATATGTTTTCATATGTAACTATGTAAGTATCAATTTTAATGGCCAATTCATGTGTGAAACTGTAAATTGACGCTTGCATATGGTAGTTCATTGAGATAAGAACATAACATAATTTGAATGAGATGATTTGGTCATGTTTTGAAGTCACAGTGATGATTTTTAGGATGAATGTCAAGAAAATAGAGTTTTTCATGAAAACATGAAAATTGAGAAATTAAAATAGTTTTAGTGGTTGTTAAATTGTGTTAAGTGGTTGTATATGTTAGCAATCATGTTTATGATAGTTGTATATTTATTTTACGTGTTATTATCACTTTTTGGTGGGTGAAATTCGTGTTAGTTGGCTTAAGAAAAGTGCTTAGAAGTTTTGTTTTATTAATTGAAAATTGAAGTATGTGAGTCACGCAACGCTCGTGCAATTTATAAGCCGTGGTAGCAATGCTTGTGTCAGCATAGCAGCGCGCCATGCATCCAGTATATAAAATTGGCGTGCGTAGTGCCCATGCCCATTTTTCGACACTTTGAAGTCTACTAATTCTGCAGACTTTGGTTATTCTTTGTAGCTTAGCTTAAGGTTATGGTAATGTATCCAACATGTAACAACAAGGCTAAAACAGTTTTGTGTTATGGGGTTAGTGAATTCAAAGTGGTAAAAATAATTAGTAAATTTCGAACGCATTATGTGATAACTTAGTATACACAATGAATGTTAGGCAAGTGTTGCGAAGTAAACACTTAGAATTTCTAAAATGTAAATGGTAAAGAAAGACTTATGCAAAAATAGTAAGTTTAGCAAGAAATGTACATGTTATGGTATGTTAGCATATCTAATAGATAATGTGGTTCTAAACCAATGTGTAGGTGAATGTGAGTTTAATATTGTAGCTTACGCTGGAGGCAAGTTTCTAAACCCTATCTTTTTACATTGAGAAAGTTTTCTAACTCTACACTTTCGTTGAGTTAGTTCTATTACTATATTGTGTAACTTTATTCTTTTGATTGAGCAAGCATATTATCTTAACTGTTATTGAATAAGTCATTTGTTCCTAAAATTCATTCGAGCAAACTTTAACTCTAATGGTATTTGAAATTCTCATTTGATTGGTTCATTCTAACTTGTTTATAGTTAAGCAAGTTTCTTAAGTTCTATTATTGTATAATGAACGCAGTTTTTGAACTCTCGTCTCTATTACTGAACTATTTTATTTCTTTGCATGAGTTAATACCTTGTTGGGCAAGTTTTTAATTTCCAGCTTGCTATCAGTTAATGTACGTTCAGTAATTTCAATTCTAATGTTATAAGACTCTAACCTTAACTTATTTATTGTTCAAGCAAAGGTTAACCATTTTATTCATTTTATTGAATACTTATGCTCTATAGTTATTTCAAGCATGAGTTTAATATGTATAATCAGTTCATTTATGATTCTCAATTGTTCTATGTTATGTTGTTATTAAACATCAATTGTGATTATCAAACACTATTGATTCAACTAGTCCTCTAGTTGATGTTCGTTAAACTTCAAATTACCCTTGAAAGCTTATCCAAACCAAACTCTCTTTGGTGCGGACTTGTACTCTAAATACTGAGATGAACAACCCTATTATTATTAGGGGATAATTTACGCTTAGCGTTAAAATGTTTGTGCACAATACATTGTACGAAGGACTGATCCCCCTAAGTACGAGGAGTCCTTATAGTCTTATGATTGTTAAAGTTGGTGTTGAAAGATTACTCGTAACTGTGGACATGGTTCATGGTCTTGTGACCCTCAGTTATGTATATTCCATATTTTGGATTCTAGTTCTGATTATAATTGTTAGAGTACCATTCAGTCTTGATGAGCCTATTGTTGGCATTTATTATTAATATTCTCCTGTTGATTCATTGTTATATTCAGTGAGCAATTGTTTTGCTCACTCTTGCATATTTATAAACTCATTGCAACTAAAGTGGAGAAGGTAGATGAACCTTCAACTAGCAAAGGAAAGGGAAAAATGTACAAGTGATGCAGACTTGTAACTCTTGTTTATTGTGATGATCATAGACTTTTTAATAATGATGTAATGTAATAACTTTATTTTCGCACTTGAATGATGTTTAAAGGTTAGATAACCTGGGATTGTTTGTGAATTTAATGATGTAACCCTATTTAAGGGAGGATTATGGCTTAAATATTATTTATTTGGGTAGATAGTATGAATGTATGGATAGTGAGCACCAAATCTTGTGGGAATGAAGTACCTAGATTTGGGGATGGCGAGAATAGTGTCAGTGGGTTATTAAACGTCAATCATTAGAAATTCCAGAGTGGAAATGGGAGTATATCACAATGGATTTTGTGGTGGGACTCCCAAACAACAAGAAAAGGATACGATTATTTATTTGGGTAATAGTGGATCGAAATTCGACGGAAATCGACTCACTTTCTACCAATAGGAGTTAGGTATAACCTAGAACAATTAGCTAAACTGTATGTCAAAGAAATTATTTCAAGACATGGAGTACCTGTTTTGATTGTGTCAAATCGTGATCCACGGTTCACATCGAACTTTTGGAGGAGTTTGCAAGAGCAAATGGGAACACAGTTAAGATTGAGTATGGCATATCATCCTCAAACGGATGGACAGAGTGAACGGACAATTCAAATGCTTGAAGATATATTAAGATCTTGCGTTATGGATTTTAAAGAGAGTTGGGACGAACATCTACCTTTAGTAGAATTCGCGTACAACAATAGTTTTCACGCTAGTATAGGCATGCCGCCTTACGAAGCGTTATATGGGAGGAAGTGCAGAACACCACTGTGTTAGGATGAAGTAGGTGAACGTCGGATGTTGGAACCTGAGATGGTACAACAAACAGCAGACATGGTAAAGCTCATACGTACATGATTGGTAGTGGCTCAAGATAGGCAGAAGATGTATGCAAATCCTCATTGAGAGAAGAGGGAATTTGAAGTAGGGTCTTATGTTTTTCTGAAAGTATCGCCTTGGAAAGGGGAGATACATTTTGGGAAGAAAGGGAAGTTAAGTCCAAAGATTATAGGACCTTTTGAAATTTTAAGAAGGGTAGGAGAGGTATTTTATGAAGTAGCTTTACCTCCAGAAATGGAACGTATACACAATATGTTTCACGTGTCTGTGTTGTGTCCCTATAAACCGGACTATAAACACGTAATAGAGTATGAATCTATTTAGATAGAGAAAGATTTAATGTATGAAGAACTTCCAATTCAAATTGTTGATAGGAAGGAACAAGTTTTGAGAAATAAGATAATACCTTTGGTGAAGGTGATTTGGAGGAACCACAATATTGAAGAAACAACGTGGGAACTCGAAAGTAAAATGAAGGAAAATTTTCCTCATTTGTTTATGTAACGCCCGAGAAAATTGGATTTATATGAGAATTAAATTTTTATTTGATTATGTGAATTAAATAATTTAATTGATTGTTTATGTGAGTAAGCTATGTGAAGGTCGTTCTATGACCTAGAATGTGCGGATGTGGTTAGGATTCTGGCTATGTGCTAGAATTAATTATTTTGAATTTCAAAGACGAAAAATAAAAGTTTTTCGAGAAATTTCTGTAAAAACACCATTCATTCGTTTCTGCTTGGGAATTAAGTTTGAAATTCTGAGAAACACGTAATGACAGAATACGAAGATGAGATGGAATATCTACTAATATTTCAGTTATGACAAATGAAGTTTTCGCCTGCGAACTTAAAACCTAAGGGTTAAGAAAAGTGATTCCCGAGAAGGAAATGAAATAAGTATAATGATTAAGATTATTATACATACGATATACGAGTATGATACTATTTAGTATACAAGTATAGTACGAAGATTTAATTCGACGTACAATACGAATATCGTACGAATATTATAAGAAGAGAATACATAAGTTATACGCGTAGAATACGATTGGTTTTTAATGGACTTTGAGTTTAGGGACTTTGTATAATCCAATTGGACTTAGATTATATCAAGCCCAAAGAATTATGTAATCAAGCCCAATTTAAGGCCCGATGTTAAGTTTAATTAAGCCCGATCCAAGAAATCAAACCGATGGGTCATCGGATGGGTAAAACCCAAGGGGCAACCCATGGGGATGACCCATGGACCTTGTGAGCCGGCCACTTAGCCACCAAGTAAAGTGATTACTTGGTGGCTAAGCCATGAATAGTAAGGAGGTTGGGGAGGATGATCATTATGCCTCCCATTTGATTTTCCTATAAATACAAGCTTATTAGCCACCAAGTAAAGTGATTACTTGGTGGCTAAGCCATGAATAGTAAGGAGGTTGGGGAGGATGATCATTATGCCTCCCATTTGATTTTCCTATAAATACAAGCTTAACTAGTTCATTTGAGGTTTTAAAAATATTAGCCAACTTATATTGAGAGAGAGAAAGAGCTAGAAACAAGTAATCAAGCTACTTTAAAGCAAAACATAAGAAGTTTTATTAAGAACGTGAAGAACGAAAAGGTAACATTTCATAAACGTTAGCTTTCAATCTTTTCAATTTCATTTTCGTAGAAAATCGTAGATTGGTGGAGCATGTCTCTTATGGAGGAATAAGGACGACTTTTAATGATTAAAACATTGATAAGTTATGTTTAAGTAGAAATTGTAAGGGTTTATGTAAATTTAAACCGTAGAAACCATTGAATGTTAACATGGTTGTTGATGGACAAATTAAAAACCATCATTGATAGGGTATGTGCATCTTGCTTGGTTAAGATGTAGATGAGGAATCAATGGAGTTATTCCATTTGATTTGGAATATAGAACACGAGTAACGAAGTTATGGCAAATTTTACGGAATCAGACGTTAAATGTCGAAATCTTGGATTAGTAGTTAAAAGTTGTCGTGTGACTTGGAAATGTTGGTTTTCACTGTTAACACATGAGATGAGGTATTCAAGAGTTACGGACGCAAGAATTGTCGAATTTCAACTTAGAACGAAGAAAACGAGTATTGGACGCTCAAGAACGATAAACAAACACTCGATAATGAACTTAATATCAAATTCTGAGTTAATGAATTCAGAAATGTAAAATTCTTGTAGGAACACTTAGAGTATGTAAAATAGGAGCTAAGGGCTTTTGAACAGACCAATTCAGACTTATAACGAAGAAGTTATGAGCCCGGGAAGTTCATTGAAAATATTACTGTCAAAAATTTTACGGGATCGAGGTCTGCTACCGCAATGCCGATAGAAAGTAGTTATACATGTTTGCATGTAAGCACCATACACAAGACGGGTAGTCATTAAAGAGTGAAATAAATACACTCATACATACATAGGAATCTCGCATCGCAGCGCCGAGATGAGGGATTTGCCACTGTGAACTGGCATCGCAGCGCCACTATTATAAAGGATGGCCACGTCGCAGCGCCCGTAATAGGAATTAGTTGACCAAGTTAGTTTTGTAAATCCAATTTATTGGTAACAAATAGTAGAATACATAGGTACTTAATATACATGTAAAATCTCAGTCTTAAATCACTTATATAGTGATAACGTTAGAAAATTAAGGATGGTTTAATAGGAATTAAACGAAGAACGCTATTTGCAAATAAGTATACCGTAAGCGGTATTCAACGTTGGTATTTCACCAATAGTAATCGAGTCTCGGTTAGTAACGTAAGAACTTTAACAAGCCGTGATGAAGGGGTAGTAAGTCGGATTGACATTATTAATGAAATAATTTCAACTAAAACATAGAAGAGAAAGAAGTTGGTAATAATTATGTGATGAGGTTGTTTAGTAGCTAATTACAATGTGCAATGTGAATATATCACGTAGATACTGTAAAGACTGATAACTGTTAAATATTTTATTCGAAGACGCTTGAAGGCAAGTTTTCTTAACACTTGTCTAACCTTCGTGTTAGCCGAGTTTTCTGTGATTCATGTGATGAGTTTCATGAATGATTTTAAAGAAAGGGTCAATGCCAGTTTTAACTTGGCTAGACTATTCTTAAGAGTTAGATTGATTTGTGTACATGTCATTCTATATAAAAATGATAACGCTATCCTATGCCAAGTATTTGGTACGGATTCAAAGGTAAGTTTGTCTGAGCACAAACAAAAGTATTTTTTATCGTTTATTCGATGGGCACGCGAGTTTGCCAAATCTTAAACGTTAATACATTTAACGGATGAATGTTGATCAACATAGAGTACTATAGGCTGATCACCTAGAAGTGCTCGTAAGAAATGTCAGATGTACGACTTTAGTGCTGTGATGACATTTTCATGAATGAAAATGAAAAGAGTATGTTCATGGTCTTTTAACCGGTTCAGAATTCCTAAGCTATTTAATACTTTGGAATTGATGTTCTGAATTGATAAGTACTAGTCAATGTTTCACAGTACTTCATGACTATTTGTTCAATTATGGAAGATAATCATATAATTCTCGAATGTGGTATTGATATTATCCTTTGTTAGACTTGGTGGGCTAGTTATGCTCACTTCTTGCTTGAATTATATGATTGCAGCTAAGGCTGAACGTACTGAGAATTCTAAGAGAGATAAAGGCAAGGCTAAGATGGATAGTTAAATATCCTGTAATAAACTAGTATGGTTATATGTATTATGCTTATGAACAATAAATGATGTAATCGGTTTATGAACCTGGGAAATGATTTACTATGATTGTAATAAGAATATAGTTAATACATTCATTGTGTTATGGTTTCAATAGAATAAATGTATGATTATGAGTACCGTGTAGCACCGTATGTCGGGTTGGAAGATACCCGAATTTGGGGGCGTCAGAGCTTGAATAATAGGAATAATCTCGATTCCTATCATTTTAAAACATTATTCACATTCACTTTGAAATACATTCATTCTCTACTCTCTTTCATACACATTATGTCTCGCTAGAATTAATAGTACAGACTTATCAATAACGGTTCATGTATAAATAGAACATTCTCATCTCATAGAAACACTGAAGTGTTCACATTGTGGCACAAAGCCTCATACGTTCTACCACCTTGTACAAATATCACACATTTGTACATAGACAAAACTTCTCAAGTTCAACATCTGAGAAGATTTAGAAACTAGCATTCATTTAAAATATGAATGAAGTTAGGAAACTTGCCTTATACACAGCTACAGCTTAAGCTGAACTGCTCATTCATATCCCTATAAAACACATAAGGAAAAACACGTACACCAATTAGTCATATACTTGACTTACGCATTAGTTTACTTAAATTTACTTCTTAGGGTTCACGTTCTTTCAACCTAAGTTTACGCGACAACGTCCTTTACCGGTTTACGGCTTCATGACATATGGAGATGTTATACTAATACATTCATAATCTTTGATGATTTACATTCTTATCTTCTTCTTATAATTTCTCTAGGACTCAGCACACCTCGCTTCTCTGCTAGTAGTCCATATGGTACCCTGAGTGGTTTCCCACAAATAACCAACAAACAAGTTCCCGTTTCCTCTACACTGCCATCACAGTGAGTTAGACCGGTTACCAGTTTCATATATACCTTCGTTCTCTGAACGAATTGTTTAGCCTAGCTCCCATATGTCAACAATCAAAGGTTACGATTGTACTACAACCTAAACTTATCTTAACTTATCTGAACTATTAAACCACAACATTTGTTAAGTCAATTTCTCATTCCATATGGCTTTCTGGAAACTAAATGCCATACCTCAAGATTCATTCTTTATCGTCTAAGTCATACAATCTTTTGTATACTCAAAACGATCATTCAAGTTAATCATTAACTCGGTTTCTTTACGTTTAACGTCATTGTCTTTAATTTAGCTTCTTCACCATACATGCTTTAATCATTGGTCTTCATTATCTTACGGTTAAACCATACACGGGGTGTAGGTTCTATCCGTTTAGTATTTTCTTACACTCAACCTTCACATCGGTTAAAGTGTTCAACGCTTACATTTCATTCTAACATTCTTCATCTGAACCACATTCGGCTTTCGTTAATCTTATTACCATTCATTACGACTTTCTTGATAATTCATATCTTACTTACTATCTTTCGTTATCCATTACATGAACCCCACGTTCATTATTCTTTCTTAATGTCGAAGCCATACGATTTGTTGTATGCTAAGACCGATCGTTCTTCACAACATCATTGCGTTCACAACGTCTATATAATTTACACTTATCTCTCGTTACCACCACATAACATCAAAATGTTATTCATTACCCTCGTCCCTCAACATCTAAGGAATCACAATCATAGCAATCCCCCACATTTGTTTATCGCCACTACGGTCCCCGGATATCGGTTCTGTAACCCGCGTTCACATTCTTTGCCTTTTAATCTTATTTAATCTCTTCCATTCAACCTTCATTAAAGGTTTAAAACACTTAATTAAGTGTTACATTCGATGAACTACACGTTCATTAGCTCTCGGTACACTTCCCCCAGGTTTTGAGTAGGTAAAAGCTCATTACTAGGCTTTGTCATGCACTAGCGCCGCGACGCTGGTTCCATCTTTATAACTCGCGCTGCAGCGCCACTCTAAAGTGTCTAACTGTTGAGGCTGGAGCTACGGCACCGCCTCCCAAGGCACGGCTCGCGCTGCGGCATCAAGCCTTCATCCTTGAAAAATTTTCTAAGTCTTAAATCAAATTTGAGACGCTTACTTCTCGATCTCATAACTTATTCGTTATAACTCGAAATGAGGTCGTTCCAAAGCCATTCTCTTCTTTATCTTATGTACTTCGATTAACCTTGAACAAAACTTCATTCTGAATTCGTTAACATGCCATTCGATTGGCTTAATCTTCGCCCTTCGTCCATTTTATGTTATTAACGTCCTTCGTTCGTTCGTCCGTAATTTGGTCATCCGAACTCGGAACTCATTCGTTCTTGAGTCCACGACTCACGTTTTCTACATTCTCTTACATTCTTATGAAACCTTACATGTTCGGGTTCATTTACTAACTTTCTAATTCTCGTTCGTCTTTTACGAAATTTTTTCCATAACTTCGTTATAGCTCAGTTTTAATCTGTTCTTCATGAACTTTTCTACTGTTCCTAACCAAGCAATAAGCATCTAACTTATACGTGATGGTTTTAAACTTGTCCATCAACAACAATTACACTACGATGGTTTTAAATTTGTCCATCAACAACGTTCTTCGCGTGTTCTTCGCATTCTTCGTTCGTTCTTCATTATTAATCGATATTTTGATTACGATTTCACTTTTTCTTAGAATTCAGTGTTTTAAAATACCATTCCTTACTTATTTCACTGAAACATTCATATGATTCATTCAGATCGTTCAAATTCATTACGAATCTTATACTTTCTTAAGAAATTTATAAACTAAACTTCTAATTCTTATTTCTTCAGTTTCTCATGTTTTCAACCATATGAAATCATTCTTACATCTTTTACTTCATATTCTCATTAAGCTATGTTTTAAACATAGAAAACTTAAAGAAAATTTATTAGAAGTTAGGTTTTTGGATTACCTCTCTTCTTTAATCTTCCTCCGTTGGACAAAGCATGCACTCGGGCTAGCTTTTCCTCTTTCTCGCCCTCTTCATCCAAACTCTCTCTCTCTCTCTCTCTCTCAAGTGTTGGTGATTTTCAAAATCACCAACAAATGAATTAAGCTCTTTTTTATAGATTTTCAAGGCTAGGGGCGTTTTGGTCATTTGGCCAAAATGCCTTACTATTCACACCTACTTACTATTCCCACCTCCTTACTATTCATGTAGCTTCCCTTGGAAGCTTCGTGTTTCTGTCTTGCAGAATTCGTCCGATAGTTCAAAAATTACGATTCTTGGAATCTAAATATTTTTGGATATTTCGTCTTTCCTTTACCGATTAACTTTTACGTACTGTTCGGATCTCCGAAAAACTGAAAAACACTTTTCAACATTAAGCATTTTCCTTCACGTTTTCCCCTAACGTAGTCAAACGAATGAAAGTACATAACAGTACTTTTCGTCATTTTTATCTTTCGATTTTTGCACGTTTTTTGAGAAAAACTTTTATCAGCTTACTTAACTTTTCACAATATATTATCATCAAATCTTTCGACGGAATGTCATTTCGACATACTGAACTCTCGAAAAGGCTTAGGTTATTCAAACCCTAACCCTTAGGGTTTGTCAGGTGAATAGTGCCTATTTCGTCTTTTCCCCCTGAAATATTTTGTTCCCAGAAAAATTTTATTTTCGTCTTGGAAATTCTTACTCGTTCAGTCTAGCTCGTAGCCAAAATCCTCCTGATTAATAATCATCCTAGGTTCTAGAACGATTAATAAACAAATAGCACAGAATAATATTAATAAAAATTCATTTTATTAATAACTAATTCTTTAAATCTTAAATTCTAGATAATCTGATTTTTCGGGTTGTCCCAATAAAGATCAATAGCAATTCAAGAAAATTATTTATTTTAGATGAGAAATGTATTTAGTCCTTTTGATGTATCATAAATGTTGAGTTATAAAGTTGAGTTATCCGATGTATAATGGATACTGAATTGGGATGTATGTTTTTATGAAAGATTTTATGTATAACTCTGATGAAGCGAATCATAGAACAAGTATGATTCAAAGATATGTAAGAGATAAAAGGTTATGATTCGGGGAATTACAGAAAGAAGATATAAAAGTTTGAAATTATTCCGTATTTTTATTAAGTTTAACATCAGATAAGATGTAAAGTTAGAATAAAGATGTATTGTTAACTATCGAGGTTTAAGAGTTGAATTGTTCAAAATTTTGGGGTCGTTACATAGACTATCCCTTATCCTAAACCTTTTAGAAGTTAGTATTTTAATTTAATTCCCAATCTAATTAGGAACTAAATAATAATAATAATAATAATAATAATAATAATAATAATAATAATAAGACTCCTATTATTTATTCATAATCTAGTATTTCTCCAAATATTTAATTATAAATATTAGTATTGCTCCAAATACCATATTATTATTATTTAGTTAATTTAATAATAATAATAATAATAATAATAATAATAATAATAAGATGACTAATATTATTCATTTATAATATTAGTATTTCTCCAAATACTTAATTATAAATCTTAAGCTATTTAATTTATAGTAAGCCAATCACTTCTAAATCATATTTCTCCCTTTTATAGTGTGACCCTCTAGGTTCAATATTAAGTCAGTAGTAGCATACATAAATTAGAACCATTTTAATATTATTTATAATGAATTAAACTCCTTTAATTCAAATATAAATAAATAATATTTATTCTACATCATGAGTGACACCTTTTAAATAATGTATCATGACTATCCAGATAATATGAATTCAACGTTAATCACAAATATTATCACAAAGAATACAAAGAACCTATTCCGTGAATAGTTACCGTACAATTCAATCCTTCTACCATACAATGTCCCAATCGAATATAAACATGGAATTACTGTCAAGTTTTATTTATTCGATTATATATATTTCGATTCTAAAATGCAAAACATAGTTAATGTAAATTAGAAACTCCTTTCTAATTTCCATTCAACCCTGGCCATGGATTTCCAAGTTGCCACTTTATCGAATCACATATGTCATTCTCTCCCTTTACTGGAAGTGGTAAATTCTTTGTTGATCATTCACCTATCTCCATATATACTTTGTTATATCCAAACATGCCCTACGAAATACACTAGAGTATTAAGGAATATGTCAAAACATAATATATAAGATATATGATGATCTCAAGTTCAAAGATTACTTGTACTACTATCACATTAGGCACTCCTATTGACAAACAGGTAAAATTCCATTAGGATTTCTTTATTAATACGTTCAGTGAACTTATTCTCCAATAAACACATACAAACTTTCTTTAGTGTCTCTAAACAAATGATTATGAGATCAATCATCCTCTTCAACAGAGTAAGCATAATATGTACTAATCTATCCAGAATTAGTAACCCCGCATTAATGATCCATATGATTAGGAATATTTTAGTTTTGAGCTATCAAGAATTTAGATCTCATTAGCATGATCAACATCATGATTCTAAAAGTACTGCTCAGTAACTATGAGTTTATCAAATTTATTAATTCAACTAATTAACATGGATAAAAAATGCCTTTATAAAATAAATTCTCTTATTAATAAATGAATAAGTTTACAAAGTAAATGTTTATTATGCTTATTACATCAAATGTAATTGGCTTGAGGGTATACTACTTTCAATCTCTCACTTGCACTAAAGCCAATCACATTGGTATCTCATATTCATCTTTCCTAAGTGTGATCGTCTTACTATTGGATAAAGTTTCAGTAAATGGATCTGAGATGTTGTTCTTGAGAGTCCACTCTTTCTAAGGTAACTTATCCTTTTTCAATGATTTTGTTGGGAAATTGCATATTTAAATTTGATGTTGAAAGTAAATATTCATGCTTATATGTAAAGTCCTTCAAGGAATACATGTACAGGGACTTAGTGGTAGATCAAACTTGGTAGGTTGATCTGAGCTTTAATGTTTATCATTCTTTAAATGAATGTATAGAAGAAAAGATCAAAGATGTTAGGTTGATCTATCCCTTGAGATGTAATAGATAGGCTTCAACAGAATTGTAGTCTATCGAGCTAGTCAAGAAATTACAGAAGCGAAGACAGAATCATAGAGCATCGAGAATTATAGTCTGTCTGCTTTGGAGGGCTTCTCGCAGAATTGTAGAGTGGTCCAGACGCCTGCCGAGCCAACTCAAAAATTGTAGTGTGATTTCAAAAGCGTAGAGTCTGCAAGTCAAGCAAGCAAAGATCGTAGTCTACCAGTGCTTAAGAGAAATCATAGTGCTCTCTTCTATAAGTACCGAAACAAGAACCAATGTGGCAAGACACCACGATCATGATCGTAGTGCATCATCTATTTGCATCAGAAGCATCGAGCTCTATCCATTTGTTAAAGAATAAAATACAACAAATATGGAATGGATTATAGACGTTGAGACTCTCGGGAATCCCAATGACCCAACACTCATCCATAATATATAATAAAGAAACGTATTGAAGAAGCTAAGGAAAGTACTATAGGTCAGCTGAAGACACCTTTTCAGGTGTTAGGTGAGACAACAGACCATCGTGTCAATTGGGGCTGCATACTAATCGGAAGATTTGCGTAAAAGTCTCCATCAGTGCTCAGAAATCTCGAATACAATTACTGCTTCAACAGATGCCTTCAAATGGATATATTTCAAAGGCACCATATATACAAATCAGATGTAGATTTAAGAGATAAGCAAGCATAGAACAAAAAGCTGAAGAACACTCAACACTCAACTCTACGATCTAAAAAGAAATCTTACTCAGCTACTCAGTTCTTGTGAACAAAAGCTTAACGGCAACTAAGTAGCATCATTCAAGAACTCAACCATCCTTACAGTAAAGAAAGAAGTTCCAAGTCTGCAGGACTTGAAGAGTTCTGAGTGAACTAAGAAGTTCCAAGACTGCTGGTCTTGAAGGAATCTGTGAGATTCAAAGATTGTAAAGATATCCTTAGTGGATTTCCTACTCAAGGAGTAGAAGAGTAAACTAGGAGCCTTGAGTGCTCTGAACCACTTAAAAATACCATGTCACTTATATTCTTGCTATAACTGCTATATTTGTCATAACTGCTTATCTGCCATTAACTCATTTTATCTTAAAGGAAAAAAACAAAACATAAATTCCGCTGTGATTAGTTCATTAACAAATCTGACAAGTATTTTGTAAAAGAAAATTTTAAAATATCTATTCAACCCCCCTTCTAGATAACTATTATACCTCTGGGAACTTAACACATGTCTGGATCTCAGATGAGACTTAAGAACTATCCTGGTTCTGTAATGAACTTTTCATCTAAATAACCAATTTTACAGCTTCATTTACAGCTATATACTCTGTCTTTGTCACTAAATCAACGACTCTTTGTTGTTTGGAACTTTTCCAACTCATTGCACCTCTGTTGAAGGTAACCATTTACCCTAAAGTGGATTTGTTATCGTTTTGATCAGTCTGAAAAACTTGAGTCTGTGTGGCCCTCTAGTTTCTATTCAGATACACCATAAATCATTAACACATCATTAGTTCTAGTTAAGTACTTTTGGATATTTTTCACTGTCTTACAGTGATCTTCTCCTGAATATGGCTGATCAACATAAGGTATCATATATTTCATTGCATACATGATAATTACTCATGCGATCTCTCTTTTCAAGTTTCATTGGGGATAATTTAGAGGGATACACTCCATGGCTCATCATTATGAGACATCTCTAGGATTTTTCTAGCATCAAATGAATATACGTTCATTTGGTTAAGCCGAGCATCCATTTAACTTTATTTATATAAATATTTATGCCCAATAAATAATATTCTTCTCCCAAATCATTCATAGAGGAATTTTTAGACAAATTTATCTTTACTGATTGTAACATTGGTATGTCATTCCCTATCCGTAGTATATCAACATATAGTACTATGAATGTCATTGCGCTCCCACCGACCTTCATGTACGTACATGGTTCATTCTCATTTTTGATAAAATTAAACTCTTTTGATTGTCTCATAAAAACAAATTTTCCATCTTTAAGAAGCTTGTTTAAATCCATAAATGGATCATTGTAGCTCACATCCATGATTTGCTTCAACCTTTGAAACAAATCAATTTGACTGTATCATACACACATTCTCCTCTAATCACCATTGAGGAAGGGCATCTCCATGTACATTTGCCATATTTCATATGTAGACACTCGAAATTTTGTCTTCCTTGGACTAACTTTGCAAGAGGGTAAAAGTGTTATTTCACCCCAGAGACAACCCCGCGGGAGGTAAAAGGCACAAGTTCACCCCAGAGACAATCCCGTGAAGAAACCAAAGTGCTACGATGTGACAACCCAAAAAATTGTATTGTCTAGAAATTAAGTTTAAAGAATTATTAATTAGTAAAAAAGGAATTTTTATTAATTATATTCCATACTATGTGGTTACTATTCGTTCTATGACCTAGGATGATTATAAAACGAGATGATTCTGGCTACGAGCTAGACCGAACAAGTAAGAATTTTCAAGATAAAAATAAAAAAAATTCAGGAAAAAAATATTTTTGAGAAAAAGACGAAATATGCATTATTCACCAGTCGAAACCTAATGGTTAGGGTTTGAATAACCTATGCCTTTTCGAGAGATCGGTACGTCAAAATGACATTCCATCGAAAGATCTGACGATAATATGTCATGAAAAGTTAAGTTATCTGATAAAAAAATTTCTCAAAAAACATGCAGAAATTAGACGAAATAAAAATGACGAAAAGTACTGTTATGTACGTTTCATTATTTTAACTACGTTAGGATAAAACGTAAAGGAAAATGATTATCATCAAAAAATGTTTTTCAGTTTTTTGAAGTTCCGAAGAATGCGTAAAAGTAAATATGTAGAGGAAAGATAAAATATCCAAAAATATTTAGATTCTAAGAATCGCAGTTTTTCAAACTTTCGGACGAATTTCGTAAGACAAAACTACGAAGCTTCCAAGAGAAGCTTCATGAATAGTAAGGAGGTTAGGAAAGGAGGTGGGAATAGTGATTTTGGAGGTGAAATGACTATTTTTCCCCTAGCCTTGGTTTTCTATATAAACAAGCCTTAAGCTCATTTGTTTGGTTAGAAAAATCACCAACACTTGAGAGAGAGAGAGAGAGAAGTCGGATGAGGAGGGAAAGGAAGAGGAAAATCTAGCCTAAATGCAAACTTTGTCCAATGGAAGAAGATTAAAGAAGAAAGGTAATCCTAAAACCTAGTTTAACCTAAATTTTCTTTAAGTTTTCTATGTCAATATACATAGCTTAATAAAAATAGAAGTAAAAGATGTTAAGAATGATTTTCATATGGTTGAAATCATGAGGAAACGATGAAATAAGAATTTGAAGTTAGTTTATAAAAATTTCTTAAAAGCTTTCATAGGAACTATGATTTGCTAAATGAATTTGAGTGATCCAAATGAATCATATGAACGATTTAGTGAAATAAGTAAGGATTGGTGAGTTATAACACCAAATTTCAAGAAAAAGTGAAAACATAATCAAAATATCGATTAAAAATGAAGAACGAACGAAGAACGCGAAGAACACGCGAAGAATGCGAAGAACGTTGTTGATGGACAAATTGAAAACCATCGTAGTTAAAACTTGTTGTTGATGGACAAGTTTAAAACCATTGATTATAAGTTAGATGCTTATTGATTGGTTAGGATTTAGAGAAAAGTTTATGAAGAACGGATTGAATTTAGCTATAATAAAGTTATGGCGAATTTTTGTAAAAGACGAACAAAAAGTTGAAAGTAAGTTAAGGAACCCAAATATTTAGGGTTTCATAAGAATGTAAGAAAATGCAAAAAAAGTGAGTCATGGACTCAAGAACAAACAAATTCTGAGTTCACGAACATGTTTGACTCAAGAAAAGTCGAACCGACTACTTTGACCAATCTGTTTAATCGTCTTCTGTTTGTTATTTTTGTAAGTTTTTGTTATAGATCAATACCCTGTTATATGTACTACATATCTATGATCTTTAATTAAACAAACAATGTATAGGTTTACTGGAATTAATGGTCAAAATCCATTGACCGAGCTTGACCAAGTTTTCTGGGTTTTCCAGAAAATTAAAGAACACGAAGAATGGCTGTCATCAGTACTTTGACCAAAGATAATTAGAGACCTTAGATTTATGCTTTGTTCATGTTAATGTTATATATATGTACCGGACATATATACTACATGTTACAACAAACACAACACACATCTAATACACGAATCGAAGATATTTAAGCCACAAAACCGCTTGACCTACTGACTCATCGCTTACGGGTTACCCAGAAACTCAAGAACAACTCTAACAGTGACTTTGAGCCTCTATAACTTCTTGGTATATGTATGTTAAAGCCTAAAATTTGTTTCATGTTATACTACTGTATTAGTACTACAACATCAACTCTTGAATAAACCAAAAATCATCATCAGTAGCATTTTAATTAGTGCTCAAACTAGTCACTCGACCATGACCAAACTACTGCCCAGAAACTCAAGAACATCTACAGCGACACTTTCTGTCACTTAAGGGCTTTAGCAACAGACAGAAATTATTTTTCTAAAAATAAATTATATAAATTAGAAATAATTAATAAATAAATATAAAAATAGTTTTAAAAATTATATTAAATAATTATAATTAAATTCTAAAAATTTTACATAAATTTAATAATTATTTTATTATATTTAGATATTATTAATAATTAACTTATTAATAAAGAAATTAGAATAATTATTTATAAATACTAAATAATTATAGAAAAATATTATTAATGATATAAAATTATAATAAATGAATATAAATTATTTAAAAATAATAATTAATGTTTTTGTATTATTTTAAGTAAATATTAATTTCTTATAAATAGAAATAAATGATTTAAAAATCATTTTTAAAGATAAATAAATGTTTTAAATTTCTAAAAAATTCTTATAATAGATATATAAATTATCTAAAATTATAATAAATAAAATTCAGTCCATTTATCAACTTTTTCAATATTTGGTAAAGTATTTAACACCGAAACCCTATTTAATCTAACCCGATATTATATAAATGTTATAATTGAGTATTGTTATCATTACTAACGTGTTAGATTTATATATATGAACATCGTAGGTATTTATTAACGATCGAATAGCATAACTTGACTGATCTACGCTCAGGCACGTTCGCTATCCTTAAATCTCTTATAAAGAAAATTTCTTAAACCCTGTTTATTCATTTGACAAGATTTTTATCTTGATATACTGTTGATATAATATACTACACCTACAATTGAATTACCTTCTTATTGTAAAGTTATTGCTATAGATCCAGCATAACTAATAAATGAATTGTTTATTCATATGATATGTTTATTGAGCATAAACCGTTGAGTCAAACCAAATTATTTTGGTAAGACATCCTATACTGAAGTTGGGTATCCCGTAAGGGATCGAGATTTGGTCAATTCATATATTGACATTAATTTTGGTGTATTTTGAGCACTAGTAGGATGATATGCATAGTCCTAAGATGTTGAATAGGCTGCTCCCCTATCTCATATCTGAACAAAATTTTTAAGTCTTTGTGACTGACAGAAATAAAGAAAATTCCAGAAATGGTTGAAATAAATAGAAATCCAGAAATGGTAACAACTATCATTCGAAATTTGAATTGCTATATTTCTTCAAATCTTATATTGTTATAAATACAAAACTTGCTGAGCATGTCATAGCTCACCCTTGCAAATTATTCCCTTTGCAATTTTTGATGGTAATCCTGGAACATCTGGAGTAGATAAAGGGAAACGTCCCTACATAGATTAAATTATATTTTTGTCTGTTTGAATACCTTGTAATAAGAACTCGTTATGAGAATCATGTAATCGAATCTTAATATTATGATATATATAACCTCTTTTATTTCTGCAACCTTGTTTTCTTACATATATAGATGTAAAATTAGACTTCTTCGAATCTAGTTGAGATCCTTGGGAACTATTTATCTGAGTGAGGGTATTAATAGCATGGACGGTTCATGTTGTTATTGATACTCTGGATTTTGGATAGATAGTTACTATCGATACGATAGTATAAATTCATTTGGCTTAAACTATACATCTGGGTGAGGGTATTAGTAATATGGACTGCTCATGTTATTATTGATACTCTGAATTTTGGATAGATAGACTCTAGTCACAGATACAGTTCATATATCCAAGTGAGGATATCCAAACACTGTAAAAGTTCTCTTGAGAATTGACATCTGTTATGGGGTACTGTGAATTTTGGATCTATGGGAATTATATCTGCTAGTCCCTCTATTTAATGTAATCTTATAATCAGATACCATGGGTGTATAGATTTTAAAGCATTATGTTTATTTACTTTAAACACCATATCAGATACCGTGGGAGTATAGATATGGGGGCGTTACAATTTTGGTATCAAAGCTTTAAGGCTATAGATATAAGGAAGAGAAATCTTAGTATATAGTCTTCGAGTCCATAAAAATTTTAAAATTATTATGTTGTGTAAATTTTTATACAGTATTTAAAGAGTTTTCTTTTATAGATGGTCAACTCCAATGCTGAGGAAATGGTAATAGCTAATAATTCACCACAAATAGAGTCATACATAGCCAGTGATGCATAAGATGAGGAATTGCTTCATGATCAACAACTGTTAGATGTTGAGGAAGAGGAGGATCCAGTGGTAGGACAGTTAATGAGAATTGATGAGCATGATTAGGTAATGGCATCACTATTGAAGACAACAGAACATGAGGGTAATAAGATGAGGTTTAGGGCTGATATAGCTGAGGGAATGCTACATCATGAGAGGGGACATAGTCAACGACTAAAAGTACAACTGCACCATGCATAGAGGGGCATAAAGGAAATTCAGTCAAGGCTTCTTAAAACATCTCTGGGTGTTCGAGATACTTTTAATGATTTGTAGCGCCGTGTAGTTCGATATCCGGTAGAGGAAAAGAAGACGGCTTATCTCATCGATCGATCTGTGGTTTGTCACATGATTCAGGATTCATTTGATGATATCAATGAGTTCTAGAGAGTATCATAGGTGGTTGAATGCTTTATATTAATACAATAAAGAAGCATTCAAAGTTTGTAATGTAATCAGTACTTTGTAAGATAGTAGTATGTTCAATTATGAAGTTGTTGTGTAATACTATTGTGATATATAAAATAAACAATATGTTGTGTTACTCAAATTCTTATGTGAATTTTATTGGTTTATATAGAATCATGCCACCAACCAGAAGACCCCAAAAAGAAATGAATGATGATAATTATACCCAGCAATTAGTAGACCTTATGCTAGGAGTTGTAAATAGACCAGTGAACCAAAAAAAAACTTTTAAAGACTTTAAATTAGTTGGACCACCTGAGTTTAAAGGTACATCAGAACTTGTAGATGCACAAATTTGGATTTCTGAGATAGAGAAATTTTTCCTAGTAAACAATGTTAATAATAACCAAAAGACAACTTTTGTAACCTTTTTCTTGAAGGGTGAGGCTAATTATTGGTAGGAATTAACCAAAGGTCGGGTAGAAACTGAAATTATTCCTTGGGATAGATTCAAAGAGTTGTTCTTTGAAAACTATTTTTCCCAATCCCTGAAAGACCGAATGGAAATAAAATTTCTGGACTTAAAACAAGGAGATCTTACTGTAACCCAACATACAACTAAGTTTAATGAACTATCCAGGTTTGCTCCTCATCAAGTAACCACTAAACTTAGAAAGACTCGTAGGTTTCATGAAGGTTTAAAACCTCAAATTTGGAGTAGGTTGTCAGTGCTTCAAATAAAAACTTTCTCTGAAATACTAGAGAAGGACACTATAGACGAAAGTGAGAATGAAAGTATTGCTAAGTTTCATCAGGACAAGAGAAGTCAGAATGAAAAAGGAAAAATTAGGACAGAACCCAGTTCATGTGGGTTTAATAACAAACATAAATGGGATAATTCTTTTTCTAACAACCCAGGAAAAAAGATAGGAAATACTAATAACAACTTTAGTAATAATAATATTAAACCTTGTCCTAATTGTGGTAAGAAACATAGAGGAGAATGCCTTCATAACAAATGTTTTAATTGTGGACAGTCAAGACATTATTATCCACAGTGTCCTCTTCCAAGGAAAAATAAATGTTTTAATTGTGGGTCATTGGACAATTTTTCAAAGAACTATCCCAAACCTAAGAATCAAGGAGGAAAAGGGGTTAGAATACTAGAGAATAATCAATCAACAGTAGCTGCAGTTAGGGTTTAGAATCGACCTACCACGAGAACATTTAATATGTCGGTGAGGGATGCTGTTGCTTCACAGGACGTGGTGACAGGTATCATCCCTATCAACACTTTAAATGCATATGTGTTATTCGATTCTGGTGCTACTTGATCGTTTGTGTCTAGAAATTTCTCTACAAACTTGAATATGCCTTGTGAAAATTTAGACAAACCATTTTGCGTAGAAATTGCTAATAATGAAAGAATTCTAGTTAAGACCATATACCGAAACTGTAGTGTGGTAATAAAAGGACATAATTTAAGGTAGATTTGATACCAATTTAGTTGCGAGAATTTGATGTAATTCTAGGAATGGATTGGTTAGTTAATCATAACACGATGATTAATTGTCATCAAAAATGTATAAACCTTTTGACTACTTCAAAGTCAAAGGTAGTGTTCAACGGTAGTTGTTCACCTAAGAAATCTTGATGTTTGACTATAGTTCAGGCAGAAAGATTACTTAGAAAGGGTTGTTTAGGATATTTGGCCTATATAGTTGATACTCGATAGGAAGGAGTAAAACTAGATAAAATACCTATAGTTAAGGATTTTCTCGATGTATTTCCGGATGACTTACCAGGTTTACCTCCAGATAAGGAAATTGAGTTCGTCATTAATCTTGCACCAGGAACGGCACCAGTTTCTAAGGCACTGTACAGAATGGCACCTATAGAACTGAAAGAGTTACTTATACAATTACAAGAACTCTTAGATAAAAAGTACATACAACCTAGTGTTTCACCCTGGGGAGCACCAGTTTTGTTTGTAAAGAAGAAGGATGGAACTATGAGACTATGTATAGACTATAGGGAGCTAAATAAGTTAACTATTAAAAATAAATATCCTTTACCAAGAATTGATGATTTGTTTGACCAATTAAAAGGGGCCGAACATTTTTCAAAAATTGACCTTAGAATAGGTTATCATCAATTAAAGGTAAGAAAGGAGGATGTGCCGAAAACAGCGTTTAGGACACGCTATGGACATTATGAGTTTCTTGTAATGTCTTTTGGATTAACAAATGCACCAGCAACATTTATGGATTTAATGAATCGAGTGTTTAAACCATGTTTGGACAAATTTGTTGCAGTGTTTATCGACGATATTCTGGTATACTCGAAAACACGGGAAGAGCATACTGAACACTTGAGAGTCGTATTGGAGATATTACGAAAGGAACAACTTTATGCAAAGTTTTCCAAGTGTGAATTCTGGTTGAAGAGAGTTCAATTTTTAGGTCATGTAATTGATAAGAATTGAATATCTGTAGATCCAGCTAAGATCGAAATGGTTGTGAATTTGGAACAACCAACAACTCCAACAGAAGTACGAAGTTTTCTCGGTTTAGCGGGTTATGATCGACGGTTTATAATAGATTTTTCAAAAATAGCAACCCCATTAACCAATTTAACTCGAAAGACGATGAAATACGTCTGGATAGATAAATGTGAGGAAAGCTTCCAAGAGTTGAAGAAGCGATTGAGCATGGCTCCAGTATTATCCTTACCAGATGATATAGGAGGTCTTGTAGTATATAGTGATGCATCACACAGAGGTTTAGAGTGTGTGTTGATCCAACATGGGAAAGTGATAGCTTATGTATCATGACAACTCAAAGATTATGAGAAGAGGTATCCTACTCATGACCTAGAGTTAGCCGCGGTAGTTTTTGCTCTAAAAATTTGGAGACATTACTTGTTCATGGAGAAGTGCGAGATATATACAGATCATAAAAGTCTGAAATATATTTTTACACAAAAGGAATTAAATTTAAGACAGAGACGATGGTTAGAACTGATAAAGGATTATGACTGTGAAATCTTATATCATCTCGGTAAAGCCAATGTTGTAGCTGATGCGTTAAGTAGAAAGAATCGTGAAAAATTGAGTGTATTAACCACCAATGATAGGTTAATAAAAGACTTTGAAAATTTAGAAATTGAGGTGGAATGTCCAACTACCTCTACCCAAAAATTATATATTTTAGAAGGAGTTTAATCTCTGCTTAATAATGTTAAAGAGATACAAGAGAAGGATGAAGAATGGCAGAAGTTTAAATCTAATTCAACACATGATAAGTATAATAAATTTTGAATAGATACGGATGGAATAATAAGATATGAAAATAGAATCTGGGTTCCGTTAGACCAAGCTTTAAAAGATGAAATTTTAAACGAAGCTCATAATTCTAAATTTTCCATACATCCTGGCAGTACAAAAATGTATAAGGATTTAAGTCGACACTTTTGGTGGTCGAATATGAAAAGAGAAATAGCTGAATGGGTAAGTAAATGTCTCACGTGTCAAAGGGTTAAGGCTGAGCATCAAAAGCTGAGTGGTTTACTTCAACCCTTACCAATTCCTAAGTGGAAGTGGGGAACATATAACTATTGATTTTTTTGTTGGTCTTCCAGCTACACAAAAGGACCATAATGCCATTTGGGTAATAGTTGACCGTTTAACAAAATCAGCTCACTTTTTACCTATTAAGATTACTCATAACCTAGATCACCTTGCCAAACTGTACATCAATGAAATTATCTCTAGGCAGGAATACCTGTGTCCATAGTATCAGATCGTGATCCAAGATTTACATCTAATTTTTGGAAAAGCCTTCAGAAAAACTTAGGAACACAACTAAGATTAAGTAAAACATATCATCCTAAGACTGATGGACAGAGTGAGAGAACCAGACAAACATTAGAGGATATGCTGAGAACTTGTATTATAGGCTTCAAAGGAAGTTGGGAAGATCAGTTACCCTTAGTTGAATTTGCCTATAACAATAGTTATCATGCTAACATAGGTATGCCACCCTATGAAGCTTTATATGGGCGTAAGTGTAGAACACCTTTATATTGGGATGAAGTCGGGGAAAGACAAATGTTAGGACCCGAGATAATTCAACAAACAACTGAAACTATCAGAATTATTCGTCAACGATTACAAGCGTCTCAAGATCGACAAAGAAAATACGATGATCCACATCATCAACAACGAAACTTTAACGTAGGAAGTTACATATTCTTGAAAGTATCTCCTTGCAAAGGCAAGATACGTTTTGGAAAGAAAGGAAAATTAAGTCTGAGATTCATTGGACCTTTTGAAATTTTGAGAAGGGTTGGTGAAGTTGCTTATGAAATAGCACTACCTCCTGAGTTGAACCATATTCATAATGTGTTTCATGTGTCCATATTACAACCATATAAACCTGATTATAAACACGTTATACAATATGAGCCAATCCAAATAGAAGAAGATCTTTCTTATGTAGAAGAACCTGTGCAGATCGTCGATCGTAAAGAGAAAGTCCTGAGAAATAAAGTGATAGCATTGGTCAAAGTAATTTGGAAGAATCAGAACGTTGAAGATGCTACATGGGAGCTTGAAGATAAAATGCGTGAGAATTATCCTCAATTATTTACTTAAATTTGTACTGTAATTTTGAGGATGAAATTCTTATTATTGTGGGTGAATGTAAAAACCCAAAACCCTAATAAGACTCGTATGTATACAATCCCGTTATATAAATAAAATTTCTCAGTTCTGAATGTGTTATGTGTTATTATATACTTTGTTTAAAAAATTTGACCACATAAATTTTTGTCCGAAAAATGTAGTGTTTGACACCTCGTGCTTAAATTTTTTTTCTATAATCGGACTTTTCGGTAAAATTATTTTGACAAGTTGCTTTATCGTACTTACACTGACAAAACGCTTTTTTGTGCTTGTTAGGATTAGTGAGAAATTTAGGTTAACAACTCTAGATTAACAAACCCTAACCCTAATTAGCAAAACCCTAACCCTAATTTGTAAATTAAACCCTAATTAGCTAAACTAACTCTAATTAGCTTATGTTAACACCTAATCATGGTTAGTAAACTTCAATTAGGTACTAATTAACATTACTTAACATTCCTAATCATTAGAAACAAAACCCTAATCAAGATTAGTGAAGATTAAAGCCTAATTAAGCAACTAAACAAACCTAACTAGCTCACAAGTAGGTTAGGAGTCACCATTACAAGTTCTGAAATTTTACATGACACATGCTTGTAACTCCCAAGCATGACAATAGTCATCAGATCAAATCTTTGTAGAGGCAAGTTGCTTAAAAATGACCAAAAAGCCAAGTTGAAGAATTCTATAAATAGGAACCTTAGGGCAGAGCAAACTCACGAAATTCCTAAGCTTAGATACACTTATAAATTTACCAAATCAAGCCTGGGTGATAGCAGCAACAACATCAGAAGCTAGAATCAAAAATTGTTCAAGAAAAGGTACAAACCCTAGTTCATAATTAGCTCTTTGATCATATGTTAGATTTGTTGTTTAGATGTTTAGAATTATGTATTAGTATGTTAGAAAGTATGTTAGATTGGTCAAACACGTTTTCATAACATCTAGAAGCCTTAATTAAGTGTTTTAAGAAATCTGGAAATTTTGAAAAACTAAGTCTGACAGTCGAATGCCAGGGCCTATAGATTCATTTGTGTTTATGTTTTGGTCTGTTAATTATTTAGTATTTGTAGCCTGATACTAGGTCTTTAATCTAGAAAAGACAACAGGTTCATTTGGACCATAGATTTCAAGTTATAAGCAGTCAAAGTGGGTTGACCGTTCACGGATTGCAGTTTTCTGGGTTACCCAAAAAACTCAAGAAAAGTCGAACCGACTACTTTGACCAATCTGTTTAATCATCTTCTGTTTGTTATTTTTGTAAGTTTTTGTTATAGATCAATACCCTGTTATATGTACTACATATCTATGATATTTAATTAAACAAACAATGTATAGGTTTACTGGAATTAATGGTCAAAATCCATTGACCGAGCTTGACCAAGTTTTCTGGGTTTTCCAGAAAATTAAAGAACACGAATAACAGCGTTTGGCTGTACTTTGACCAGCATAATTAGAGACCTTAGATTTATGCTTTGTTCATGTTAATGTTATATATATGTACCCTGACATATATACTACATGTTACAACAAACACAACACACATCTAATACACAGAATCGAAGATATTTAAGCCACAAAACTGTTGACCGGACATGACTACTGTTCTGGGTTACCCAGAAACTCAAGAACAACTCTAACAGTGACTTTGAGCCTCTATAACTTCTTGTTATATGTAGGTTAAAGCCTAAAATTTATTTCATGTTATACTACTGTATTAGTACTACAACATCAACTCTTGAACAAACCAAAAATCATCATCAGTAGCATTTTAATTAGTGCTCAAACTAATTAAACCGCCATGACCAAACTAACGCCTGAAACTCAAGAACATCTATTAATCTACACTTTACATCACTTAAGAAGGGTTTTAGCGACGAAGAAAAAATTATTTTTCTAAAAATAAATTATAAAAATTAGAAATAATTAATAAATAAATATAAAAATAGTTTTAAAAATTATATTAAATAATTATAATTAAATTCTGATATTTTTACATAAATTTAATAATTATTTTATTATATTTAGATATTATTAATAATTAACTTATTAATAAAGAAATTAGAATAATTATTTATAAATACTAAATAATTATAGAAAATATTATTAATGATATAAAATTATAATAAATAAATATAAATTATTTAAAAATAATAATTATTGTTTTTGTAAAATTTTAAATAAATATTAATTTCTTATAAATAGAAATAAATGATTTAAAAATCATTTTAAAAGATAAATAAATGTTTTAAATTTCTAAAAATTTTATAATAGATATATAAAAGTATCTAAAATTATAATAAATTAAATTTTATCCATTTATCAACTTTTTCAATATTTAGTAAAGTATTTAACACCGAAACCCTATTGAATCTAACCCGATATTATATAAATATTATAATTGAGTATTGTTATCATTACTAACGTGTTAGATTTATATATATGACCAGCGTAGGTATTTATTAACGATCGAATAGCATAACTTGACTGATCTACGCTCAGGCAAGTTCGCTATCCTTAAATCTCTTATAAAGAAAATTTCTTAAACCCTGTTTATTCATTTGACAAGATTTTTATCTTGATATACTGTTGATATAATATACTACACCTACAATTGAATTACCTTCTTATTGTAAAGTTATTGCTATAGCTCCAGCATAACTAAGAAATGAATTTTTTATTCATATGATAATGTTTATTGAGCATAAACCGTTGAGTCAAACCAAATTTTTTTGGTAAGACATCCTATACTGAAGTTGGGTATCCCGTAAGGGATCAAGATTTGGTCAATTCATATATTGACATTAATTTTGGTGTATTTTGAGCACTAGTAGGATGATATGCATACTCCTAAGATGTTGAATAGACTGATCCCCTATCTCACATCTGAACAAAATTTCTAAGTCTTTGTGATTGACAGAAATAAAGAAAATTCCAGAAATAGTTGAAATAAATAGAAATCCAGAAATGGTAATAACTATCAGTCAAAATTTGAATTGTTATATTTCTTCAAATCTTATATTGTTATAAATACAAAACTTGCTGAGCATGTCACAGCTCACCCTTGCAAATTATTCCCTTTGCAGTTTTTGATGGTAATCCTGGAACATTTGGAGTAGATAAAGGGAAACGTCCCTACATAGATTAAATTATATTCTTGTCTGTTTGAATACCTTGTAATAAGAACTTGTTATAAGAATCATGTAATCGAATCTTAATATTATGATATATATAACATCTTTTATTTCCGCAACCGTGTTTTCTTACATATATAGATGTAAAATTAGACTTCTTCGAATCTAGTTGAGATCCTTGGGAACTATTTATCTGAGTGAGGGTATTAATAGCATAGACTGTTCATGTTATTATTGATACTACGATTTTTGAATAGATAGTTACTATCGATACGATAATATAAATTCGTTTGGCTTAGACTAAACATCTGGGTGATGGTATTAGTAATATGGACTGCTCATGTTATTATTGATACTCTGAATTTTAGATAGATAGACTCTAGTCACAGATACAGTTCATATATCCAAGTGAGGGTATCCAAACATAGTAAAAGTTCTCTTGGGAATTGACATCTGTTATGGGGTACTGTGAATTTTGGATCTATGGGAATTATATCTGCTAGTCCCTCTATTTAATGTAATCTTATAATCAGATACCATGGGTGTATAGATTTAAAAGGATTATGTTGATTTACTGTAAACACCATATCAGATACCGTGGGAGTATAAATATGGGGGCATTACAGCATGAGCCTTCAGGTTGTTCACACTTAGCTGAAAACACTTAAATTAAGTAAGGATAAGCATTTGAGTGCCCATCAAGTAATAACAATTATAAATATTAGCTGAAAGGATTAAATGTTTTCTTTGTACTACCCTTCTACAACAAATCAATAGTTGTGAAGTAATCTGAACCGATAATAATAACATAACAACTCTCTATCAAAATTTTGAAACTATGTACTGACTATAAATAGGGTTAAGGTGACATATTATGAACATTATTTTCAATTTTTGAATAGGTTTAGCAGAACTTCATCTGCAAACCGTCATAACTTACGCGCACGGGGGGGGTGATCAACCCGTTATGCCCTGCATTGATCAATACTACATGCAAGAATGATGTTATCATTCACTCTGTCTGCCTTGGGTGCATAAAAGTTTTCCCATGTCCGGGATGTTCATACTTAGTTGGGAATCCTAATCAAAACAATTTGATTGGATAAAAAAAGGTTTTATCATATTCAACGATATTTCTAAATATGTGTCTAGCTGATCAAATAGCTTAGAGGGATACATATATATATATATATATATATATATATATATATATATATACGATTAAATACAATGACTATCCAAGTGAGGTCACTTGTATAACCATATTTTGAAGTTAACGAACAAAATATATATCTGAATTATATAATATAATATCATGTTGATAAACAACGATCGGATATAACATATATAACAATAGGGTTAATAATATGGTACAATAATAATAAAATTTTGAAACTTCTTACTCATATCCATTGCATAAAGAAAATGCAAAGGTAAGATACTTGCCTGGTATGCTGCTTACAATTCGTAACTTAGTTTATCTTTTAATAGTAACCTATCAGTAATAAGATCATTTTACTGATTAGAATCATATCGTAACACATAATACTGCTTATTACAGTCAGCACATAACCTAATCACATTGTCACACATATTCAACAGTCATTGAATCACAAATAAACATTAATACAGTCAAAATATATAAGTCCAGGATCAATTTTACAAAACATGTTTGCAAAATTTAATTGCTTTATCGGGTAATTATCGAGTCTAAGACTCTATCCTGTAGCTCAATAACTGTAATTATCAGTCATATTATTTTTAAATGATTTATAATAATTTCTAAACATTTATTATAATTTATCATAAATTTTAAACACCTAATCATTATTAAATGATTTAAATATTAAATAATACTATTACCACTGAACATTTAATTAATATTAAACAATTAATGAAACCATTGCTAAAATATTAAAGTTATTTATAATAACTTAGAATATTTTAAAAGTATTAATATTACCCTTAAATGATTTTTAAAATATTTAAAATCATTTTAAATAATTACCATTAATATTTAAATATTAATGTACTATTCCTCAAAATATAAAAACTCATTAAGTATAACTTAAAATATTTTTAATTCATTTATATCCTTTTTAAATGATTTTTAAATTAATAAAACCATTTTAAACCATTTATTTAATATAATTATCCAATAAATTTAATATCATTAATATTAAATTATTAATGAAATTATCTTTTAAATATTAAAAGTTATATTTTATAACTTAAAACATCTTTAAACCTTTTATTTTTCATTTAAAATGATTTTTATAATATTAAAATCATTTTTAAATTAATTTATTTAATATAATTATTAAATAAATCCATTATCATTAATATTAAACAATTAATTAATTTTGCTTTTAAAATATTAAAAGTTATATTTTATAACTTCAAATATTTTAAATACATTATTATCATTTAAAATAATTTTAATTAATTTATTTAATACATTTATTAAATAAATTAAATACCATTAATATTTAAATAAATACTAATATTTATAAAAAAATATGCCAAATTATTAAAAGGTTAATTTTCATAACTTAAAATAATTTTTAAAATTATTTTTGGAATTTTTAATAATTTATTTCTATTTTTAAATGATTTTTAGAAAAAATAATTAAATAAACTGTCGCTATAGCTTTTAAATGACGTAAAGCGTCGATATATTGTGTTCTTGAGTCTTCAAGAACATTCATAGTCAGTTTCGACTCAGCTAGTTTGACCAAGTGTAATTCGTAAACTGTAATGTTTCTGAGCTATCTAAAGTTCACAACTTGTAGTACCACTGTAATACTAAATGTCCCCATTATCATATAAGTCATATCTTAACAAATTAGCAAGATTCAATGCATCACAGTAGTTGTCAGAATCTTTCTGGGCTTTCTAGGTTACCCAGAAACCCAGACAGCTTCGACTGCCTACTTTGTGGCTTGATTCTTTCCCAGTTCCGGTCATGATTTATGTGGTCTCAATACTCAATGTGACGCCCCCAAAATAGGTATACACAACACCCATTCTGAGTCGCCAAATACATGGTACAAGAAGCAAACTACAACTTCAATAATACAAATGTCGTGTGAAATACGCACAATATATATATATGAGTTTAAATATAATATTGTCTTCTAGACAATATCCACACGCAAATAAATCCCCATCATAATTATTGATACATTATTTTACAAAAATGGTGAGGACTACTAAACAACTCTCTCTAAACCTTCATTCCATACCCCGACTAAGTACTTTCGCTACATTCTCGCCTCCCGAGAAGAAAAATGGAACAACAAGGAAAAGGGTGAGCTCAACTAGCCCAAGAAGAATACTATGACTAAGATAATATACAACAAATTATCGTTAGTCTCCAACAGGAAAAAAATCGATAGAATACAATAGACAACAAGTTTCGGATCAATATTCGCAGTGGAAATAATAATTCATGTAAGAGTTACGTAGAGAATGAAATCTACTATAATCTATGAATTTAATAAATTCATCATCAATATTTTATCCTCAGAACATCAATCAATATTCATCTCAAATCAAATATTCATCTTTGCACTACAGCCAAAGATATTCATCAATCCATCATGTTCATCTCAACACTGCTCATCTTTGCACTAAAGGCCAAAGATATTCATCGACCTCATATGTTCATTTAAACACTGCTCATCTTTGCACTACAAAGCCAAAGATATTCTTCGTAAATCATTCATATTTGCACTACAGTGCCAAAGATATTCAATAATATCATCATTTAAGACACCGAGGATGATGAAAAATATTTTAAAGAACGAATCCAAAGAAACAAAATGACAAGGATTAAGGATTAAGGATTCGTATTTTGTTTTATCCATGTCCAACAATACCTCAAAAATAATCATAGTGGTGTAAAATTCAAGAATAATCAAAACATGGATACAATCAAAGCTAGTATCCGTATTAGATATTTTGACGAAAAGAAGAAATTTTAATTTTCTATGAATAGTGTCATACGATACGCCAGATACGTGAATAAAGCCGTATATACGTGAATAGTAACTCTGACACCAAAAGATAGAAATTCCACAAAAAAACATCTTCACGCTTCATGAATAGTACTCGTGAATAGAACTCGTGAATAGTAACTCATGAATAGTAACTCGTGAATAGTAACTCATGAATAGTAACCCCGACATGAAAAAGTTCCAAATTTGATAAAAACTTCAGATCAATATTTCAAAGATAATGATATCAAGAAATAATATCATTACGAAAAAAAATAATATCCCTTACCTCAAAGAATCAAGATTTCTAAGGAAAGGCTCAAGTGATGTTTGAATGAAACTTGTACCGAATAAAGAACTCTCAAAGTATCTAAATACTCACAAAATACGCCAATAATATAGAGAGAAAGAGAGAAACTTTGTTTCGTGTGATTTTCAATTCTAACTTAAGCCTCTATTTATAGGAAAATGTTAGCACGCCAAGCGAGCACTTAACTCAAGAACCTCGATGGCTTTACTCGCTACTATTCCCACCCACCACATTTGAAAATTCAATTGAGCACATTTCTCACCAACCAAAAGTGGGGCCCACCAATTCTAGAATTTTCCACCAAAATCATTTATAACCTAATTTCAATCACCACCTCTTAAAATTCATAATAAGTTATACGCTCATTTTTAATTCTGCTCAAAATTTGTGGACATATACTCAACTTATATATGTATAACATATCCAAAAATTACAACGATCCAACTATTTGGATTAAATATTATAACTCACACAATAAAGTCAGTAATAACACCAATTTGATCTTTTAATACCTCCAATCCGACAAAATACAAATAAAACATCTCAAAGATTAATTCCTTCATTAATAACCACATAAATAAATCCATCATTTATATTCATATAAAATAAATATTTCTTATCATATGAATCAATAATTAATTATTCACAAATAATATTACGTAATCACATTTATGACAACCAGTCGCTCCTCAGAAAGAGGGGCTTTCCAATAAGGATCTCTCCTGGTCGGCGCCGCAATTAGGTGACCAAACCTCTCCTGATGTAACTTTCTAGACATTGCCAATAATGTTATCTAATAATATTATTCAAATAATATGAATTATTGATCCGATAATGGGAAATATCATGCAAAGGACAATTATCAAAACAATAATAATATAAAATACCAACGCAAAGAATTATTGAATCAATAAAATAAACTATCGAACAAGAATTATCGTAATAATTATCGAGTAGTGCCTTCACGTAAGAATCAATAATTGATGTAATACCGTGTGCTATCGCTCAACAACGCCAGACATTAGTGTTTTAACCACCGGGTATTCCAACAAAGATTAATCTGTAATAATTACGCTGTTATTTTTAAACAACTTATATTTGTCGCTTTCCTCATCCAATCGCTTTCCGTTATGGGGCCCACACATGGTCATACCATCAGCATTTAATATTCCCGACAAGATTTAATATTCCACGACCAAACGAATATTCCCCGACAAAAATGAATATTTTATAACCACTGCTTTATTTTGAAATATTTATGATTTTTACCCTAACTATCCACATTAATAAATCAACCCTTACTATTTCAAAATAATAAATAAAGGAAATTCCTTTTATTTAAAAAATTTCTGGTCTTACAACCTCCCTCCTTATGAAATTTCGTCCCTCGAAATTAACGATGTACGCACTGTGTTTCAAAAGGTGAGGATACCTCGCTTTCATTTCCGCTTTCCAATTCCCTGTGTCATTTCCTCTATAAAGCATGATTCCTCCACAAAACTTTAACTTGTGGTATGACCTTTCATGCAGTAGGACATGCTCCTTCCTATCCAAAATCTTGACAGTACCTCCTCATACGCTAAGTCTTCTACTATCTCGTCCTGGTTCTAACTCTATAACGTGGTTCGGTCTTTCACATATTTACGGGCACGATATGTGAAACACATTATGAACACGAGACATACTTGGAGGTAACGCAAGTCTATAGGCTACATTTCCTACTCTACTGGTCAAGAATTTGAAATGGACCAATAAATCGTGGATTGAGCTTTCTCTCTTCCCAAATCTTGTAACTCCCTTCCATGGAGCAACTCGCAATAATATACGATCCCCACACTAAATTCCACGCCCTTTCGATGAAGATCCGCATAACTCTTTTGTCGATCTTGTGCCGCTTTGTATACGTTGTCGAATCATTTGGATCTTTTCTTTAGTCATACGTATTAACTCGAGACCCAACAATGTTGCTTCACCCACCTCATCCCAACATATTGAGAACGACATTTTCGGCCCATATAATGCTTCAATGGAGCCACACTTATACTTGCCTCGATAACTGTTGTTGTAGGAGAATTCCACCAATGGTAAATACTTATCCCAACTACCTTGAAGTCTAGGACACGTAGTCTTAATATATCTTCAAGAGTTTGAATAGTCCTCTCGATTGTCCGTCTGCTTGGGGATGGTATGCCAACTAAATCGCAAATCCGCGCTCCATAGCTTTTTGCAAGCTAACCCAAAATCTTGAAGTGAATCTTGGGTCACGATCCAAACTATGGATACAGCATGCCATGCAACCTCACAATCTCATTCACGCATATACTAGCAAGACGCTCAAGTGAATAAGTCTCCGTGACGGCAAAGAAATGAGCAGACTTGGTTAATCTATCAACAATAACCCAAATAGCATTGATGCCTTGAGAAACCGTAGGAAGACCCGTAACGAAATCCATGGTAATATGTTCCCACTTCCATTTCGGAATCTCAAGTGGTTGCAACGGACCCTTAGGTACTAGATGCTCCGCCTTTACACGTTGGCAAGTTAAACACATCGAGATAAACTTTGCAATCTCTCTCTTCATATTGTTCCACCAAAATGTATGTCAAGATCACGATACATTTTAGTACTTCCAGATGGATTGCAAATGGTGTATTGTGTGCCTCCATCATAATCTTGTACTTCAAATCGTAGTCGTTAGGAACACAAAGTCTAGAGTGGACTCAAGTATTCCTTCTTCATCAATTCTCGCTCCTAATAGCTCCTTCTTGTACTTTCTTCTTCATACGATCACTCCCGGTCGGTGGTTTGAGCAAATTTTAACTTTATCGATTAAAGTCGATTATACTCAGATATCATCACGCGGGTACCTAGAGTTTTCATCTCCATCTCTATTATTTGTAAATTATACGAAATTAGTCTTTGACAATATCGTACTCAGATTTCATATACGATCTTCTACTCAACGCCGCCACCTACCACGCTCGCTTTTCCGATGGCATGGTCGTAACATGTGCCAAATGAGTCTCCTCTTGAGTTCTTCAAGCTCTTCCCACATTCCTTGCTCCATTCGAATTTTGTATCTCTACGAGTCACCATGATAATGGAATAGCGATTCGAGAATATCCTTCAACGAATCTCCGATAATAACCAACTAAGCCTGTAAAGCTACGATTTCGATTATCGACTTAGGTTGCTCTCAACCGCGACTCATATCCCAATCTTGGATAAAGACGTCACAATGACACCTATCGCTTTACTATCGCATCTAATATGACATCCCCTATAGAGAGTCCGCTTAGGTAAATTCCACAAAGGAAGTCACCAGATAAAGGCTCGTGTACCAAATTTATAGTTGAATTTTTAACTCCTCAAGTTCAATAGAGCCATTCGATATGAGATTTTAGAAATGAGTTTTGTAATCGGGTTCAAAGTCGATACAATATTTAATATCGTGTTTTTGGAGTAAACCAAGAAATTCTTGAAATACGCCGAAAAATCAATAACAACAGAATATTATTCAAATCGACGTGTCTTTATTCAAATCCATAACATGGACTAAGAAAACTTGACATCCGTAATAAACGAATGACTTCATGGCTTGATATGAAAATGTTTGACTACAATGGTTTGATTGCTTGAATTCAATAACAAAGTTGCTTAGAATATGAAAACTAACAACCTTACAAAAGCAATCAATTTGGCATGATGAGTAGTTAACCTTAAAATCACATCAAAAGGAAATATCTCTATAGAAATAAGGTTAACAGTAATGTGATAGTGCCAACTTGAATCAAGCAAGATTTTTAAACAACGGATGTAATGAAAGTTTCTCCTAATGGAGTCTCCATAACAAGGTCAAAGTTTAATTTCTCCGTAGTCAAGTTCAAACGCTGAGCGCAAGTAAGAGAGATAAAAGAATGGGTAGAACCAATATCTAGTAAGGTATATACTTCGCAAGAATTTATAATTAACTAACCCGTGCTAACTTCGTCGGGTTCCTCGCATTTTGACCGGGTCACGACAAACGCTTCTTCCAAGAACCGTTGACTTTGACTTTTCTCGACATCCTTTTGAGTCACCATTCTCGCCGGATCTGGTTTCGATATCGCACAATCTTGAGCGATATGTCCTTCTTTTCCACAATTATAGCATACCTTGAAGGCTTTGAACAGCTTGACCTTATATGTCTCTCCTCTCCACATCTATAGCATCTAACCGGCGATCGTTCTTCTTCCCCTAGAATTTGTTGATGGTGTTGATGTCACGACGCCTTCCCGCCATCGTTAAATCTTCTCTTTTAGATTGACATCTCTTTCCATAATATCAACGCTATGCGCTTTTACCCATGCATCACTCATTCTCACTGCTCAGCTTATTTCTTCTTTCACCAGATTCCAAATTTTTATCATCTTATACTCGCCAAAGAGTGCTTCGCTCAAGCATCACATATCGGGTAACACAAGCTTGAATCGTTGATCCTTTTGCTCCACGATCGCTCGCAATTCTTCAAATTTCGCTTCTTCTAACTCATGAATACGATTTTGCAATTCTACATTTTGATCATAAAATACCTCTAATAAACTCTCTTCAGTACCTCTTCTTCCTCTTCTTCCTCACTCTCACCGTTACCTCATGACTATCTCTAAAAAGCAACTATCAATTCTTCACTCACCACACGGATATCTCTAATTCCTTCTTCACCGACATCACATTATCCTCGGTTGGCGCATTAGAGGTGTCTCCACGATCTCATTCACTCCATTGTTAACGCTCTCAAAGCCCATTCTTAAAACTATCATAAAACAAGGGTTAATTAAATAAATTAACAAATCACATAATACCCCTATATTACGACCAAAAAACAAATAAGCTTAGTAGACACACTAGCAAAGGTTTTACTCGCCTCTCCTCCTAGTTCTATTCCCCGATCTCCGCCAGAGATCATATCCCTAAGCTCGATATTAACCGTCGTGACGCCCCAAAATAGGTATACACAACACCCATTCTCGAAATCGCCAAATACATGGTACAAGAAGCAAACTACAACTTCAATAATACAAATGTCGTGTGAAATACGACAATATATACTATGAGTTTAAATATAATATTGTCTTCTAGACAATATCCACATGCAAATAAATCCCCATCATAATTATTGATACATTATTTTACAAAATGGTGAGGACTACTAAACAACTCTCTCTAAACCTTCATTCCATACCCTCGACTAGTACTCGCTACATTCTCGCCTCCCGAGAAGAAAAATGGAACAACAAGGAAAAGGGTGAGCTCAACTAGCCCAAGAAGAATACTATGACTAAGATAATATACAACAAATTATCGTTAGTCTCCAACAGGGAAAAATGATAGAATACAATAGACAACAAGTTTCAGATCAATATTCGCAATGAAAATAATAATTCATAGAATTGTTACGTAGAGAATGAAATCTACTATAATCTATGAATTTAATACCATCATCAATATTTTATCCTCAGTAACATCAATCAATATTCATCTCAAATCAAATATTCATCTTTGCACTACAGCCAAAGATATTCATCAATCCCATATGTTCATCTCAACACTGCTCATCTTTGCACTAAAGGCCAAAGATATTCATCACCAATATGTTCATTTAAACACTGCTCATCTTTGCACTACAGTGCCAAAGATATTCTTCAGAATCATTCATCTTTGCACTACAAAGCCAAAGATATTCAATAATATCATCATTTAAGACCGAGGATGATGAAAATATTTTTAAAGAACGAATCCAAAGGAAACAAAATGACAAGGATTAAGGATTAAGGATTCGTATTTGTTTTATCCATGTCCAACAATACCTCAAAAATAATCATAGTGGTGTAAAATTCAAGAATAATCAAAACATGGATACAATCAAAGCTAGTATCCGTAATAGATATTTTGGATGAAAAGAAGAAATTTTATTTTTCGATTGAATAGTGCCGAGATACGTGAATAGTTCCAGATACGTGAATAAGAATCACACACCAAAAGATAGAAATTCTACAAAAAATCATCTTCACGCTTCATTAATAGTACTCGTGAATAGTAACTCGTGAATAAGAACTCATGAATAGTAACTCGTGAATAGTAACTCATGAATAGTAACCCCGACATGAAAAAAAGTTCCAAATTTGATAAAACTTCAGATCAACATTTCAAAGATAATGATATCAAGAAATAATATCATTACGAAAAAAAATAATATCCCTTACCTCAAAGAATCAAGATTTCTAAGGAAAGGCTCAAGTGATGTCTTTGAATAAAACTTGTAATTGAATAAAGAACTCTCAAAGTATCTAAATACTCACAAAATACGCTCAATAATATAGAGAGAGAAAGAGAGAAAACTTTGTTTCGTGTGATTTTCAATTCTAACTTAGCCTCTATTTATAGAAAAATGTTAGCACGCCGTCAAGCGCAGACTTTAACTCCGCAACCCCGATGGCTTTACTCTCGCTACTATTCCCACCCACCACATTTGAAAATTCAATTGAGCACATTTCTCACCAACCAAAAGTGGGGCCCACCAATTCTAGAATTTTCCACCAAAATCATTTATAACCTAATTTCTAATCACCACCTCTTAAAATTCATAATAAATTATATGCTCATTTTAAACGCTTCAAAATTTGTGGACATATACTCAACTTATATATGTATAACATATCCAAAAATTACAACGATCCAACTATTTGGATTAAATATTATAACTCACACAATAAAGTCAGAATAACACCAATTTGATCTTTTAATACCTCCAATCCGACAAAATACAAATAAAACATCTCAAAGATTAATTCCTTCATTAATAACCACATAAATAAATCCATCATTTATATTCATATAAAATAAATATTTCCTTATCATATGAATCAATAATTAATTATTCACAAATAATATTACGTAATCACATTTATGACAACCAGTCGCTCCTCAGAAAGAGGGGCTTTCCAATAAGGATCTCTCCTCATCGGGCGCAAATTAGGTGACCAAACCTCTCCTTAGATGTAACTTTCTAGACATTGCCAATAATGTTATCTAATAATATTATTCAAATAATATGAATTATTGATCCGATAATGGGAAATAATGTGCAGAAGGACAATTATCAAACAATAATAATATAAAATACCAACGCAAAGAATTATTGAATCAATAAAATAAACTATTGAATAAAGAATTATCGTAACAATTATCGAGTAGTGCCTTCTTACGTAAGAATCAATAATTGATGCAATACCGCATACTACCGCTCAACAACGCACGCCAGATTAGTGTGTTTTAACCACCGGGTATTCCAACAAAGATTAATAATAACAATTACGCCAAGCTATTTTTAAACAACTTATATTTGTCGCTTTCCTCATCCAATCGCTTTTAGTTATGGGGCCCACACATGGTCGCTACTGCCATTTATTTAATATTTCCCGACAAAGATTTAATATTCCACGACCAAACGAATATTCCCCGACAAAAAATGAATATTTTATAACCACTTGCTTATTTTGAAATATTTATGATTTTACCCTAACTATCCACATTAATATAATCAACCCTTACTATTTCAAAATAATAAATAAAGGAAATTTCTTTTTATTTAAAAAAATTTCGGGGTCTTACACTCAAATATATAGTACTCATGTCATAGAACATAAAAACAATAACAGATCAGTCCAACAACAACACATTCTCCAGATTGAACCCGGTCAAAGCCTGTCAGAAGGCACGTTCTTCCGGTTTCTGGAAATTCCAGAAATCTTAAGTCATGGCCGAATGGCCTACTTTGACCACTTACTCCATTCACTTTGTTGATTATATAAACGATATAAAGCTATAATTATCAAGCACATATGTAAGGCTACAAACTGGTTACAACAACAACATCAAATCTCCCAAAACCTGTCAGATTTGAGAAATTGAATACGTTGTCAGACACTGGTAATGACTTTCTGGGTTGCCCAGAAATGGCCCGGTTGTGACGCCCCCAAATCCGGGTATCTTCCTACCCGAAAGATGGTGCTACACGGTACTCACAACTGTACATTCATTCTATTGAAATGACATCAAAATGTGTGAATCAGCGACATTCTTATTACATTAATAATATTACATCTCGTTCCCAGGTTCTAAAACCATTACATTCTTTGTTCATCATACTATAATATATACAACTTACTAATTTATTACAAGGTAAACTAATCGTTCCTCTTCATCTTACCTTTAACCTTGTCGTATTCCTCGGTTCGTTCGATCCTAGCTGCATTCATATGGTTCAAGCAAGAGTGAGCATAACGAGCTCAGCAAGTAAAACAATTTCTTTTAACCAATATGTTTGAAACATAGGAATCGTATATCTTCAATAACTGGACAGTAGTTATGAAGTACTATCGATAATTCAAAATAACACTTCTTTTCCTTCAACATATTTTACAATGACAATATTCAGTAAAACATCAATTCTGGCTCAAGACCATGAGCATTTCATAATTTCTTTGAAAAGGACAACCCGGCACTAAGTCCGTAAGTCCGGCATATCTTACGAGCACTTCTGGGTGATCAGCCCATAGTACTCTATGTTAATCAACACTACATCCTCTTAAACGTATGTAAGTTTAAGTTTTGGCAACCTCGCGTGCCCATCGAATAATCGATGAAAAATACATTTGTTTATTCCTACTCAGGCTTACCTTGAATCCGTACCAAACAATTGGCGTAGGATAGCGTTAACAATTCTATATTGAAAGACTTGTAAATAAATCAATCAACTCTCCAAGATTAGTTTAGCCTAGATAAAACCGGCATCGACCCTTTAGTAAAACACTTCATGCATCTCATAACATGAATCACAAAAAAAACTTGGCTAACACGAAGGTTAGACAAGCGTTTTAAGAAAAACTTGCCTTCAGCGTCTGCTACAGTAAAAATAACTTTTCCTTTGAGTCTTTACAGTCTCTACAACACATAACCACATAACATACCACATTAGGTCATGAATGATCATACAAGGTTCCTAATGAATCTTACCCTTCTTCTAAATCTAATCATATATTAGATTTGTTACTATTGGTTCTGGCTTACCATTATATTTTACATTATTCTTACCAACTTCTTTCTCTTCTATGTCTTACGTGGATTTACTTCATTAATAGAACTCATTTCGAGTTAATCATCCTTTCTCACGGCTTACTAACATTATTAATCGAAACTCGATCGTCATTTGTTAAGTACACTTTATTGCATACCGTTTACGTTCACGTATTACTTAACAACTTTTAGTTGTAACTCTTAATGTTATAGGCCTTATCATTATTGAATACGGTTCACGTTCTTTATACTTTTTACGTCACGCTTAACTACTCATTAAACAACATTAAATTCCTAAAGTCATCACTATAACAAAGTTGATTTAGGAAAGGTCTTATCATTATTCATTAAGTAATTACATAACCCATACTTGTATTGCAAACCATTGGATTCATAATCAACTTGGTAAACAAATTTCTATAGTCAGCTTAACACATTACGTTGTTCTCATTACGTTCATCTTCAATTGATTATTAACCTTTAATCATCATACATTAAGTGTCTAACAATCTTTTAACAATGTTATATTAACACCTTAGTTCATTTCTAATGAGTTATCTTTCATTCTATACTTGTAAACATTCTTGTCTATCAAAACTGGGGAGATCAAGCCATGCAGCCACACTTAGTTTTCTTCATCTCATCATGGCGCGAAAGTTAGCGATAGATGCCCCGACATCATTATTGGTATTTATGCATTTCCACCATTTGGCCTTGGGTTGGCATCTGCGGTACAACTCGCGCCTTAGAGAAAATTTTTGCAGATTTTAAATTTTGTGAACTTCTGGACGTATAACTTCTTCGTTATAAGTCCGAATTGGCTCGTTCAAAAGCCTATGGTTCACAAATTCCATACTCTACGCGTTCATGCAAGAATTTTATCTATTTGACTTCGTTTGCTAAAATTTCACCTATTAGTTCATTTTTAACGAAAACGATAAACGTTCGTGAACGTTCAACGCTCGTTTCTTCGTTCTAAGTCGGAATCCGGTCATTTTTGAGTCCGCAACTCTATAATGCTAAATATGACTTGTCTCCATCGAAAACCAACATTTTTGAGTTCAAACACAAAATACGACTTCCATTCCGAGAATTTCACAAATTCGACGCTTAACGTCTAATCGTGTGAATTCCATCATAACTTCGTTACTAATGATTTGATCATTGTTCTATGTGGATTCTAACCATCATATAAACATTTAAAACTACTTATTATAGTAACTTATTTTCAAATTATGTTTTGACTTATTCTTCATAAGTTTATGGCTTATCAACTTATAACTTTCATGATTTCATTTACTTATGAATTATTATTGATTTAAATCCTTTACTCAATGTTCTCATATCATATCCAACATACTAACTTCATATGACAAACATATTACAAGTTCATAATAAGTTATCAACTTATTTAGGTTCAAGTTGCTTCTTCATAACTTATTCGGCTTAAATCCATTCATAACTCAATTCTTATATGTTCTTAGCATACATGTTCATTAATTACACTTCTCTTATCATCCTATTATGATAGAGATGGAAGAATATTGGACACAAGATCAATACCTTTGATGTCTAACTTCTTCTTCTTGGAAAATCTAACAAAGGAAGCTTTGATTTAAAAGTGCTTATTCTCTCTAACATTTAAGTTACTTTGTAAGAGAAAGTTGAAAGGAATTTGATCAAGCAACAAATGAATTATGAGCTCTCTATTTATAGGCTTGACAAAGTGAGGGTAGAATAGTCATTTAGGCCCTCCACCTCCTTAATCCCACCTCCTTATTAACCTCCTTACTATTCAATACTTTGGCTCTAAGTAAACTTGCTAGCCATATTAATTTCTTGTTCACCACAACACTTGATCATCACATAAAGTACTTGGGCATCACATCACTTAGCCATTAAGTTATTTAATCATCACTTATAAGCACTTTGCTTATTCATCACACATAAGCACTTTACTTAGCCTTTAAATTACTTAACTTATCCTTTGCTTAACACTTAAATCTACTTGCTCAACACACTTAATACTTGGTCACCAATTCACCCATGGGTTGCCCCATAGATCAAGCTTTACCCATTGGATCTTATTTTGGGGCTTAAGGTTTAATTAACCTAACTTATACATTGAGCTTGCAATTAAACAACCTTGGACCTTAACTTTAATTCCAATTGGACTCATCCATTCCTACCTTTGGGCCTTATCAATTCTCATTGGATTTTACAATGTTCTACATAATCCTACAAGTCCATTACATATGGCTTAAAGCCTTATAACGTATAATTTACGTATTAATCTCGTATTCTAACTTGTATACTTATTATACGACATTCCATCATTCATACGTGCTCATATAATACCTCGTATTATACTCGTATTCATTACCTCGTACAATACTTACGTATTATACAATCATTGCTTTAATTCATTATACATATTCCATTTCTTTCTCGGAATTCATTTCCCCTAATCGTTAGATTTTAAGTCCGATGTCTTGAATGCGTTGCCATAATCAAAATATTATTGGATATTCTATCTCACCTCGATATTCTATCATTACGTATTTCTCGAAAGTTCAAGAATAATTCCTGAGCAGAAATGCGTGACTAGTGTTTTTCAAAAAATTTCTCGGAAAGTTTCTATTTTCGTCTTGGAAATTCAAATACTTTAATTCTATCACGTAGCCAAAATACTACGACATTCCGCTATGTCTAGGTCATAGAACGACCTTCAATTAGCTTACTGCCATAAATAATTAATTAAATTCATTTAATCCACATAATAAAAATAAAATTTAATTCTCAAAAATCCAAAATTTCTAGGGCGTTACACCGGTCATGGTCGGTCAACCGACTTTGACCAACAATAACTAAAAATCTGGACATGCTACAACCCTAATTCCAGTTCTAGTTCATAGACCACATGACATACTACAAGTTCATATCTTTAAACAACAAAAACACTTAACAAGATGAGATTTACAGGGTCTGACATTCATTGTCAGACATCAAAGACCAAAATTTCCAGTTTTTGTAAAACATCAAATTTGATCCTCTAGATGTTATGGATCTAACATCTAGCAACCCAGATCATCATTATACACCATAAACAACATATTTTAACAATAAATCATAACATCTAACATGCAGATCAAGATCAGATTATAGCTAGGGTTTTTTATACATTTCTAAGAACAATTTTGATTCTAGCTTTCTGATTTGTTAAAGGTGTTCGTGGGGCTTGAATTGGGGAATGAAACACTTATGAAATTCGTGAGTTTGGGTTGAGAGAGTTTGGATGGGTGTTGAGAAAAATGAGCTAGCAAATGAATTATTTTCTCTCTCCAATCTATATATACAAGTGTTAGATGCATTGTATGGTTGATCTAGAGCTGATGTGCTGGAGGTTTGAGTTGTACTAAGTCAATATGTTAGGTCAAGAGTTAGCCAACCACTCCAATTTTCCTAGATTTTCAAGTAAGCTTAATAAAAATGTGACAAAGGGTAAAATGGTAAATGACTTTATGATTTTAATGGCAGTTTGGTCATTTGGCAAACCCTTAGGGTTTAACCCTAAGGTTTAGCACAATTAATTTATAGGATGTCTAATTTAGGGTTTAATATATAAAATTTTAGTTTCTAAATTTGCAATTAAGGTTTCCTTAATTAGATTAGATTTCTAATTACATTATACAAGAACATTAGGGTTTAAAATTTACTAATTCTAATTAACCTTGCTAATTAAGCAATTAGCGTTTACAATTAGATATTAGGTTTTAAAATTACTAATTGGGGTTACTAAATATAGAAATTAGGATTTCTAATTTCATGATTAGGGTTTTGAAAATTAGGGTTCTCCCTAATTAGGGTTAATATCTACAATACCGGTCGTTAATCACATTAACACCATTTCTGACTGAGCATAAACTCCAGTTTAGGTTTCAAATTAGGGTTTTTAACAATAACTTAGGGTTTTCTAATTAGCATCAAATCTTTATAATACACATCATACACCACATAACACAGTGTCTTAATAGGTTTTTAAAGTCTCATTTGACTTTGAAATTAGGGTTTAACAGTAATACAAGGGTTTGACATAATACACCATAATTGACCAACCATTGTCAGTCTATACATACTGTAAATATTTATAGCACTGAAAAATTAAAATATAATTAATATAATCCAAAAATAGGGTTTGGATTCCATATCTGATTTATCTTACATAAATAATATTATTAATTAAGTTAAAATAATTAACCTAATAATCTGTGCAAAAAATTCATATAATAAAATAATTATTATAATTATTCTAAAAATCTTTTCATATATTATTTAAATAATATATAATTATATTTTCATGGAAAATAATTAATAAAAATATTTCTACTATAAACTTAGTTATTATAAGAATATAATTTATAATGATCAATAATTCTAACATAAAAATTATTTGTAATAATTAATGTAATAAATACATTTTTTTATTTATCACATATATATATATACACATTATCTTGGCACATATTCCCCATATTTATTTTAATAAATAAAAAAAAATTATACTCAAAATTTCTAATTTATTTGTATAGAAAATATCGGGTTGTTACATTCACCCTCCCTTATAAAGATTCTGTCCTCGGAATCATCGTTTTAAAACCTACATATACAAGGGTACATAGCATACACAATCATTGCAAGTAGATCTCGATCATAATTTGATCGAACTGATCTTTAACTATTCACATAAAGCTTGTCTATCTGATTAAACAGAAATTTGATTTCTAAAAGAACTCAAATTCCTCCTTAAAATTTCTTTATAAAATAATTTACTATATATATGAAAATCATGTATAAAAATTAAAATGACAATCCTTCACCTTGTGCTCGTCGAGATTTCCTGTAATTTAATTTTAAATATTTATTTGTGATTTAATAAATATTTTTTGATTGAATTAATTTATTAGATTAAATGATTAATTGATGAAGTGGTGGTAGATTAATTTAATTATATGTGTTATATTTATTAAATTAATGTGGAGAATTTTTATTATTCAAGTATGTGATTATGTGAGCTAATTGTATTAAAAGAAATATTTAATAAGCTTATGTTATTTTAATTAATTTAATTATTAATTAGAGATTTAATAATTTGACATTATTAATCAAAGAGAATTTGAATTATGTGACTATGTGAATTAATGAGAAATTATTATATTTTATTTAAAATAAATTAAATAAGATATTAGATTTATTTTATATGGATTTGACATTACTTAAACTATATAATAAAGCTTTATTAAATTAAATGATTTTTAAAACCTATTCTAACTAGCCAAACATGGCCTTAGAGGGAGTTGAGGGCAGTTACCCATGACTGGGTAACTGACCACAACTCGTCAGACGTCTTCTTTATTATACGCTTTCCCCTTCCTTTTCTTCATTAATTTTCCTAAGTCTAGAAAGTGTCGAGAGAGAGTTTAAGAGAATAGAAAAGAGAGAGTGAGAATTCGTAGTTTTTGTGGAGAGAGGAATTCACTTCCTAGTAAATTAATCTACGCTTGGGTAATCTCTTCAACCCAATTTATATATTTTACGTCTTTTAAGTTTCATGAATATGGCTTAAGTCTTCTATGAGTCTCTGTATTTGAAAAATTCTGTTGTTATGAGATTATATGTAATAATTCGAGTTGTATGGCATATTATATATATATATATATATATATATTGTGTGTTTCCATATCATTAATTTCATAAGATTACAACGTATGATGATGGCTTGTTATTTCAAAAATTTGCAGAGTACGTGATATGGCCATATGGCCTTATACGTGATTTTTATATGTCAAATATAAATTATTTTGCAAAATTCACACATTGATATGATTATGCATGTTAAAATGAACAAAATGAAACTTGAATGGTTGGATTTGGCTTTATAACGAATCCGTAGCATTAAAATCCATGTTTTTGTTCAAGAACTTCAAGAACATCAAGAATAAATTAATTTGCATGCTTTAATTATGTGATTATGTGTTTTAATGGGTGAAAATCACTCCATAGATGTTATGTATTGATTATGTATGAATTCTAGCATGTGGGTATGTCTAAATTCATGTAAAAATAAGTTGATTGAAATTTTTAGTGTGTTCTCGCAATTTTCGCTAATCGCGAAACTGAAATCTGAGTCTCGCCAAATGGCGCCAACTTCCTAGTTCTTTTCTCGCGCCATAAGCGCCACCACACTACATCACATCGCCAAGTGTCCTATGCCTGCAAAAGCCAAGAGTTAAGATAAAAGTGGCGCCAAATGCGCACCACTTAGCAAATTGTCCAGAAAATGCAAATTTTTAATGTTCAAGTATAGAAATGAGTTAGTGACCTAGTCTAATGAACATAAAAACTTGTTAGACATATAATGAGATATTAAAATGAGTTTTTACCAAGTCAAGAAGATAATTACATGTTATTTGAATCGTTGGTTATGTAATTAACTTGTTGTTCGTGTAATATTATATTATGTGAAAACAAGTATGGTAATTTGACTAAGTATGGTCATGAAGTCGAGATTAGACAAAGAATAACTTATGATGTTTAGTACGTTATTATTGACTGGTATTGTGAACGTAATTGATATGTAGGATTTAATTCTAAGAACGAGTTTGTTTAAGTGTAATCTACGCACGAGGCAAATTTCTAAACCTTATCTTGTTACATTGAGACAGTTTTCTAACTCTACATTTACGTTGAGCAAGTTTCTTACCCTAAACTTTCGTTGAGCAAGTTTCCTAACCCTACTTGTTATTGTTATATAAGTTAATTAATTCATCTTTCGATATTGAGCAAGTTCTCATTATTATTGATCAAGCCTGTCTTATATATTAAAGTTTATTAATCTTCAAGCATGATGTTGTTATACAATAATTATTCTATCAGATACCTTTTTAGATGTTATTCAAGTTAAATATTCATTCATCGTTAAACCTTGTTAGACTAGTGAACCCTTATTGATTCGACTAGTCCATAGTTGATGAGCGTTCTAAATTTCGAACCCTTGATGAATTATCCAAACCAAACTTCCTTTGGTGCGGAACTCAATGTCAAACTAAGATGAACAACCCTCAGATAGGGGATTATTTACGCTTTAGCGTTAAGATATTGTGCACAAGATGGTACTAAAGGTCGATCCCCAAAGTACGAGAAGAAGAGTCCATAGTCTTATGATCATAAAGGTTTCAAGTAAAACACTTGACAACCTAGGACATAGTTCAAGGTCTTATGACCCTCGTAATTTCTTTTTTGATTCTTGTTATTCATTCTTGATTCAAAAGTCGAGCTTTTATATCAGAAGTTATTATTTGTCTCGCATGTTATTATTCATTTGTTATATTGTTATACTTGTGGGCAATCGTGCTCACTCTTGCATAATAATAACATTGCAGTTAAGAACGAAAGAGCGGATGAACCTTCCAGTAGTAAGGGCAAGGGCAAGCTTAGCAAGTAATGAAAACTGATTATTTATGTGATTATATAATGATAGTTAGACTTGATGTTACTTAAGACTTATTTGTTTATGTTTCCGCACAGATGATTTAAGGTTAGAGTAACCTGGGATTTATTTATTATGTAGTTGATGTAACCCCCTAAGGGGAGAGATTTTATTATTTATTTCTATCTATTGCATGGTTTCATTTATTTATGGGTAGATAGATAGATGATGTTTGTACAGTGAACACCAAATCCTATGGAAATGGAAGTACCAGATTTGGGGGTATTACAGGTTGGTATCAAAGCCGTAGGTTATGAACCTTAGGTGGGGGGAACAACCTTAGGTAGTAGCCTTGTAGGAGATCGAGAACATAGTGATGGTAAACTCTTATCGAGTTCTAAGAAATGAATTTCTAAATTCATTGAAGATAATAAAAGACTTTATGTGCTTACGTGTTAGTCTATGTGTTCGCTAGCACGGATTAGTAACTAAAACTTAAAATTTTGTTGTCAGGATGTTGGATGTTGGAGGAGCTAGTCGAGCTGGGGAGGAGGAACCCCGATTACCTATAGAGGAGGAGCCCCAGACATTCATGTCGTCGTGGAACAACTTGTACAGAGAGAGCCATCTCCATTGATCACCGCTTGTCGGTCAAGAGCATGAGCCGAGATGATCCAGGAGGAGGATCCTGAGGAAGAGGAAGAAGAGGAGTTCCCACCAAACTCCATTGATGCAGAGATGTATAATGCACTCTATGATCGTAACGTAGAGTTGCAGGATACTTGTTCGGATCCGATCGAGCAAAGTGCTGTTAGTCGCCAGATTACTATCGAAAGCGAGGGATAGAGAGATTGTGACTCTTCACACACGTTTAGGAAACGTGGAGTGGGATCTGGTTCACGAGAAGGGTCAAACCGAGGATAAGTCTGCAGAAATAGAGAAGTTAAAGAAGGATCTGAAGGAGAGCTTAGAGAGGCTTGCCATAGCGAGAGGAGGGTCAGTACAAGAGTCACGCCGTATTGATCATGCAGTAAGATGATCGCCGCAAGCAAAGAAGGCTAAACTTGAGGAGACGTACTTACACACTACAAAATGCAATGGATGCGGTCCAAGATCGAGTTAGAAGTATCCAATCCAGTTTGAGGATCTACCATCATATATGCTAGATCGCGTAACGATGTGCCGCATCACGGAGGAGGAACGTTAGCAAGGCCATCCAAATACCTTAACAGGATGTTGATAGTATTAGTTTAAATATGTGAAAACTATTTGATAGTTAATGATGTAAATTCGATATGTTCATAAATAAAGGAATATTGTGATGTTTTAAATCTTGTAGATTCTTTATCTCGGATAGTTGATGTAAATAGCAAAGATGCTATCTTATGATGTAAAGACTTTTGAATTAAATGAAATGTCAAAGTTTATTTGAAGTAATGAGTTAAGTGAGTTATGATTAAATGTTTAGTTAAGTCTTAAATGTTTTAGAGATTTAGTAAAGATCTAATAAGCGTATATTCTTAATAGAAATATGTCGCCTAGAAGACAAAATCGTCAGCAAGCCCAGGAAGGGTCAACAAACAATAACAACGACGCCAATGCTAACCCCGTTCAGCAATTGGTGAACCTTTTAGCTGGAGAACTTAATAATCAACCCCAAGCTCCACCAAATACTTCATTTAAGGACTTCAAGGCAGTGGGACCGCCAGAGTTTAAGGGTTCCATAAACCCAATTGAAGCTCAGACGTGGGTAATGGAGATGGAGATGGAGAAGGTGTTCAATGTTGCTAGGGTAAGGGAAGATCAGAAGACTGCTTATGCAACGTTTATGCTGAAGTCTGAAACCAGTTATTGGTGGCAGGCAAACAAAGTGAGACGAGGTGAAGGTGTAATATCCTGGGAAAGATTCAAAGAGATGCTCTTCGAGATGTATTTTCCGGCTAGTTCACAAAATCAGATGGAGGTTCAGTTTCTAGAGTTAAAACAGGGGAATATGTCAGTAGCTGATTATGCAGCAAGGTTTAATGAGTTGGCTAGGTTCACCACATACCAAGTGCATACTGATGAGAGGAAGGTAAGACGATTTGAGCAGGGACTAAAGCCCTGGTTGTATGGCAAAGTGTCAATGTTCCAATTGAACACTTTTGCTGGAGTGTTAGAGAAGGCCATACTCGCCGAGGGTGGAAGTGATGTAGTAACGAACGGTATAATCAGGAGCAGAAGAAGAAGAAGAAGAATGAGAAGGAAGGTAATAACAAGACTGGTGGGAGTAGCACTGGGGGTAATCACAGTCAGAAGAGGAAGTGGTCTGAAAATTCGTCGGCCGGAAGTCAACAGGGAGGGCAGAAGAAGAAGATTGAACCGTGCCCAACCTATGGAAAATCGCATTTAGGAGTTTATCTGAAGGGGAAGCGAGTGTGCTACAATTGTGGTCAGGAAGGCCACATAGCACCAAACTGCCCGAACCCAAAGAAGGGTGCATGCTTCACATGTGGATCAAAGGACCATCTTGCAAGAGATTGTTCTAAGAAGGGATCGGGAGGGACGAGTTCAGGGGGAAATAGAGGAAATACTGGTGGAAGCACTCTGACCATTGCAGGACCAACCGCAACCAATCGACCAACAAATTTAACGCTCAACACGACAAAGGCAAGACGCAGATGCATGCCTCGCGATGTGGTGTCGTATCATTCCGATCAATAAAGTTAATGCTTATGTGTTATTTGATTCGGGTGCTACTTGTTCATTTATATCCGGCGACTTTGCTAAGAACTTAGAATTGCTTAAGGACGAGTTAGAATACCTCATGAACATAGAAATTGTGAATAGAGAAATTATCCCAAGTAAGTATGTGCACAAGAACTGTAGAGTAGATATTAAGGGTAATATCATGAACGAGATCTTATCCCTATTCGACTTGGAGAATTTGATGTTATTTTGGGTATGGATTGGTTATCCAATTATGGGGCGATAATTGACTGCCATAAGAAGCGATAACCTTATGACTCAATCAAAGGTGGTGTTTTATGGTAGCAAGTCGCCTAGACAAGCGAGTTGTTCTCTGACGATGATGCAGCCGTGAGATTGTTAAGACAAGGTCGTAGGGATATCTAGCTTACATAGTCAATAGTCGTAAAGAGAACCCAAAAATTGATGAGATTCCAGTAGTGAGAGATTTCACAGACGTATTTCTGGATGATTTGTCGGGACTTCCTCCAGATATAGCAGTTGAATTCGTTATCGATTTGGCTCCAGGAACGGCCCCAATATCGAAGGTACCATACCGAATGGCAGCGATAGAGATGAAAGAATTGATGGTCCAACTACAAGAATTACTGGACAAGAAGTATATTCAACTAAGCGTATCACCGTGGGGAGCGCCGATTTTATTTCTGAAGAAGAAGGATGGAACAATGCGACTCTGCATAGACTACAGAGAACTGAATAAGGTCACGATTAAGAATAGGTATCCATTACCGCTAATCGACGACTTGTTCGATCAGTTAAAGGGAGCAAGATATTTTTCAAAGATAGATTTGAGAAGTGGTTATCATCAACTGAAGGTGAGACCAGAGGATGTACCAAGACAAAGATTTAGAACACGATACGGCCACTATGAATTTCGGTAATGTCATTTGGTCTAACGAATGCTCCTCGCAAAGATTTATGGCTTAATGAATGGAGTGTTCAAGCCGCTTTGGACAAATTTGTAGTGGTATTTATAGATGACATTTTGGTATATTCAAAACCAAGGAAGAACATGAAGAGCATTTGAGGTTGACATTAGAGACATTGAGAAGAGAGAAGTTGTATGCTAAGTTTTTGAAATGTGAATTCGGATTGAAAGAGTACAATTTCTTGGACATGTGATCGATAGAGATGGAATTTCTGTGATCCTCCAAAGTCGGGTCGTGATTAATCGGGATCACCAAGACGCGCTTGGCTTCAAGTAAGAAGTTTTCTTGGATTGGCGGTGGTTATTATAGAAGATTCATTCAGATTTTTCCAAGATCGCAACTCCGCTGATTTTAAATTTGACTAGAAAATCGGTGAAATTCGTTTGACGAGAAGTGTGAGGAAAGTTTTCAAGAATTAAAGAAGAGGTTAAGTTCAAAGACTGTGTTATCTCTTCCTGATGATACAGAAATTTTGTGGTATATATTGATGCGTCGCATAAAGGACTTGGTCAGTGTGCTTATGCAGAAATGGCAGAGTCATCAGTATGCATCACGACAACCGAAAGATTATGAGAAGGGGTATCCGACCCATGATTTAGAGTTAGCTGCAGTGGTTTTTGCTTTGAAAATCTGGAGGCACTATCTCTATGGGGAGAAGTGTGAAATATATACAGACCACAAGAGTCTAAAATATATTTGTACACAAAAAGACTTGAACATGCATCAAAGAAGGTGGTTGGAGTTAATTACGGACTACGATTGTGAGATTCTATACCATCCGGGTAAGGCAAATGTGGTGGCCGACGCCCTAAGTAGAAAAGGTCCTGGAGAAATTGATGATGTTGACCGCTCAGAGGAGCTAATTTTAGCAATGGAAAAGCTAGAATTGGAAGTGAAGTATCCTATGGAGATTGACGAGAAGTTGTTCCAGATGCACATGTTGACACATCTTCTCGGATAAAGTTAAGGAGGCTCAACTTCAGGACGAAGAATGTGAGAAAGTGAAGAAGAAGATATCTGAAGGGACTGGACTGAGATTCAAAATAGACAGTGAGGGACTACTAAGATTTGATAGCAGAATTTGGGTGCCGCCAGTACCACAGATTAAAGAAGAAATTTTGAGCGAGGCTCATAACTCAAGATATTCAATTCACCCTGGTAGTACCAAGATGTACCAAGATCTTCGACAACACTTTTGGTGGCCCAATTTGAAATGAGAGGTTGCAGAATGCGTTGCCAAATGTCTAACATGTCAGAAAGTGAAAGCAGAACATCAGAGACCGAGTGGGTTACTACAACCTTTAGAAATCCCAAAGTGGAAATGGGAACATGTTACGATGGATTTCGTGGTTGGCCTACCAACGACTCAGAAAGGCTACGACGCAGTATGGGTTATTATTGACTGATTGACGAAATCCGCACACTTCTTACCGATCAAAATCAGATTCAACCTAGATCAGTTGGCAAAGTTATATGTGAAAGAGATTATTTCAAGGCACAGAGTTCCGGTGTCAATTATTTCTGATAGAGATCCGCGTTTTACATCGAACTTCTAGAAACGTCTACAGGAATGCATGGGTACAGCTATTAACGAATGAGCACAAGATATCACCCTCAGATAGATGGACAGAGTGAAAGAACAATTCGACATTGGAAGATATGTTAAGAGCTTGTATAATGGATTTTAAAGGAAATTGGGATGATCATTTACCGCTTGTAGAGTTCTACATAACAACAAGCTACCACGCTTAGTATCGGAATGCCACCCTATGAAGCGTTATACTACAGAAAAGTGCGTAACTCCACTATATTGGGATGAAGTTGGCGAAAGACAACTACTAGGCCCGGAATTGGTACAACAAACAGCAGAGATAGTCAAGGTGATTCGAGCAAGATTGATAAAGCCTCAAGATGAATGTAAGAAATATACGATCCATACCGCAAGAATGTCGAATTCGAGCCGGGTAGCTATGTGTTCTTAAAGGTCTCTCCTTGGAAGGGAAAGATCAGGTTCGAAAAGAAAGGAAAATTGAGCCCAAGATTCATCGGACCCTTTGAAGTTCTGAGAAGGGTAGGAGAAGTTGCTTATGAGTTAGCCTTACCTCCATCTCTAGAGAATGTCCACAATGTTTTCCATGTCTCAGTTCTACGACCCTACAAACCCGATTACAAGCACGTGATTGAATATGAACCCCTACATTTCGATAAAGACTTATCTTACGAAGAAATTCCTATTCAAATTGTCGACCGCAAAGAACAAGTTCTGAGAAATAAAGTAATACCTTCTATAAGGTAATGTGGAGGAACCACAACGCTGAAGAACCTACGTGGGAACTCGAAAAGAATATGATGAAAAATTATCCTCAATTGTTTACTTAGATTGTTATAAGCGATTCTGGGATGTAATCTTTGTAAAGGGGGGGAAATGTAACGACGAATTGTTGAATTGTGATTCTTGGGATGTAATCCTTTTAAGAGGGGAGATGTGACAACCGAGACTTTGTGATTTAATTTTAAATATTTATTGATTGAATAAATATTTTTCGATGAATTAATTATTAGATTAAATGATTAATTGATGAAGTGGTGGTAGATTAATTTAATTATATGTGTTATATTTATTAAATTAATGTGAAGAATTTTATTATTCAAGTATGTGATTATGTGAGGTTATCAGTATTAAAAGAAATATTTAATAAGCTCGATAGTATTTTAATTAATTTAATTATTAATTAGAGATTTAATAATTTGACATTATTAATCAAAGAGAATTTGAATTATGTGACTATGTGTATTAATGAGAAATTATTATATTTTATTTAAAGTAAATTAAATAAGATATTAGATTTATTTTATATGGATGTGACATTACTTAAACTATATAATAAAGCTTTATTAAATTAAATGATTTTTAAAACCTATTCTAACTAGCCAAACATTGCCTTAGAGGGAGTTGAGGGCAGTTACCCATGACTGGGTAACTGACCACAACTCGTCAGACGTCTTCTTTATTATACGTTTTCCCCTTCCTTTTCTTCATTAATTTTCCTAAGTCTAAAAAGTGTCAGAGAGAGTTTCAGAGAAAGATACAAAGAGAGAGTTGAGAATTCAGAGTTTTGTGGAGGAGGAATTCACTTCCTAGTAAATTAATCTATGCTTGGGTAATCTCTTCAATCTAATTTATATATTTTACGTCTTTTAAGTTTCATGAATATGGCTTAAGAATTCTGTTGTTATGAGAATATATGTAATAATTCAAGTTGTATGGCATATTATATATATATATATATATATATATATATTGTGTGTTTCCATATCATTAATTTCATAAGATTACAACGTATGATGATGGCTTGTTATTTCAAAAATTTGTAGAGTACGTGATATGGCCATATGGCCTTATACGTGATTTTTATATGTCAAATATAAATTATTTTGCAAAATTCACACATTGATATGATTATGCATGTTAAAATGAATAAAATGAAACTTGAATGGTTGGATTTGGCTTTATAACGAATCCGTAGCATTAAAATCCATGTTTTTGTTCAAGAACAACAAGAACAGTCCAATTTGTATGCTTTAATTCTGTGATTATGTATTTTAATGGGTGAAAATCACTCCATAGATGTTATGTATTGATTATGTAGAATTCTAGCATGTGGGTGTTAGGTTTGTAATATTCATGAACGCAATCAAATTGCAAAAAAAATAAGCGAAAACGTGTAAAAATCAGAGTTTAAAAAAATTTTACAAACCATATACCCGGATCACCCTTTAAGCACAATTATTAATTAAACGAAAAAGATGAATAAGAAACATACCCTTGAAGATCCGAGCTTCCTCAGGTACAAGTTCACCTCCAATCCTTTTCGCGTTCAACTTGAATCCACCGGGTTTGGTTCCTTCCTTTGATCAACGTTAGCCACCCAAGTGTTTGGCCTCTAGAGGTGATCCACCAAGGAATAAGAAGAATTCAAGAAGATGGGTGGTTGGCTAAACCCTAGTTTTTCTATCTCTATAGAAAAAGAGCGTACTCTCCAACCATTGGAATTATAACGTAGTCTTGATATCTGATATAAGACTCCTCTTATAAAGATATCAAGTAACCCTATTAAAATAAGGTATTATTTAATTAAACCCTTTTTAAATTAAAGGGCTCTCTAATCTTATTAGGGATAATTAATTAAACTCCTTTAACTAATTTTCCTTCCTAATCCAATTAGGAATAAATGAGAAGTACTTATATTAAATTAATTCCTAAACTCTTTTAGAAATTAAAATAATAATAATAATTGTAATAATATTAATAAGACTCCTCTTATTAATTTATATTAATATTTCTAAAATATTAAATAATAATATTAAGCTATTTAATTTATTCTATCACCATAGATTAAATTAAATATACATAACATATTATTACGATTATGCCATTAACTTCTTAAATAATTATTCTTCCTTTTATGGTGTGACCCTTTTAGGTTCTCCATATTAAACCTATTGTGAATAAATCAATTAGAATAATTCTAATCTTATTTAAATAAATAAATTAAACAATTAATTTATTTAAATAAATAATATTTATTCTACAATAGGGATAAGCCTCCCCAATGATCAACGACTTTTCGGATAATATAGATTTCAACATTAATCATAAAAGAACCTTTGAGTAAATAGTTACGCAGCATAATTCAATCCTTCCACCATACAATGTCCCAATTAAATATAAGACATGGAATTATCGTCAAGTCTTATTTTATTTAATTATATGTATTTCGACTCTTAAATGCACAACTCAAATAATGCAAATTAGAAACTCCTTTCTAATTTCATTACACTTTAACCAAGGACTCATCTGGGTTGTCATTTATCGAATCACATAGGACATTTCTCTTCTTTTAATAGTAGTGGTAGATTCTTTATTGATCATACATTATCTCCATATAAACTTATTATACCCAAGCATACCCTTTGATATACCCTAAGGGTCTTAAGGAATAAGTCAAAGTATAACTCATCATACACAAGATACTATGATGATCTCAAGTCCAAGGATCACTTGTACTACTATCACTACAGAATTCCTATTGACAGCAAGTAAAACTCCATTAGGTATTCCTTAGCGAGCCAATGCTCGATGAACTTATTCTCCAATAAGCACCTACATACTTGCTTTAGTGTCTCCACACAAATGATCATGAGATCAATCATCCTCATCCAATGAGCAAGAACGTATGTACCAATCTATCCGGATTCACTAATCCCCAATTTAGTAATCCAATGATTGGGAACTATTTTAGTTTTAAGCTTTCTAAGAATTTAGATCTCATTAGAATGATCATCATCATTATTCTAAAAGCATTGCTTAAAACTATGGGTTTATCACATATTATAAAAAAACAAAGATCATGTAGATAATTAAAAGCCTTTAATAAATTAATACCTTTTATTAATAAATGAATAAGATTGTTACAAAGTATATGCTTTATCATCAAACATGATCGGCTTGTGTGCATACTACTTTCAATCTCCCACTTGCACTAAAGTCAATCGTCATGGTATCTCATACTCTTATTCTCTAAGTGACGATTATCCTCGCCATTGGATAAGCTTTAGTTAATGGATATGTAATGTTGTTCATGAGAGTCCACTATCTCTATAGTGATTTCCCATCTTTCAATGATTCTAATAATCAAATGAAAGTGCCACAACACATGTTTAGATCCAAGATGAGACTTAGGAACTATTCCTAGTTCTCAGAATAAACTTTTAATCCAAACAATCAACTTGCAGCCTTCATTTATAGCTATATACTTTATCTTTATCACTAAACCAAAGAACTCTTTTTCAACATGTTTGGAACCTTTCCAATTCATCGCACTAATCGCTCAAGGTAACCCTTTACCTTAAAGTAGATTTTTCGTCAGTCTTGGTCTCATCTGAAAAACTTGAGTCATTAAGCCCTCTAGTTTTTAATTTAGACCCACCATGAATATGATCACATCCTTAGTGCTTAAGTTAAGCACTTTAAGATGTTTTTCAACGACTACATAGTGAACTTCTCCATAATATGACCGATCAACATCGTGTCTCGTACATTTCATTGCATACATGATTGTCACTCATGCCACCTCTCTTTTCGTGAATCAGGGGACTATTAAGAGAGATACACTCCATAGCTCATCGACATGAGACATCTCTTGAGTTTGCCATGCTAAACGACTTTAGCATCAAATGAATATACGTTCCTTGGGTTAAGTCGAGCATCCTCTTAAATCTATCTATATAGATTTATATCCCTAATTAAGATACTCTTCCAAATCATTCATGGAGGAATGTTTAGACAACTTTATCTTTACTGATTGTAGCATTGGTATGTCATTCCTTATCCGTAGTATATCAACATATAGTACTAGGAATGTCACGATGCTCCCACTGACCCTTTTGTACACACTAGAACTCTTACCTCATCGTATGTAACTGGATCATCATCATCTATGATGCGTACCTCATCATCATCATCTATGATGAATACGTACCTCCTAGGTATCTTCAAGATTATTCGGTTTATTGATTTGTGATTGTACAATAGGTCTATCTACAAGTTCCTCTTATTTGACTTATAGTGTTTTGTGGTTCTTGAACTCTTCAAGATCTATTATCCTCCCACTAGCCCCTTTTAATGATAAACACCTTTATCTTAGAAGGCAGCGTGTTTCGTAACAAACACCTTTTGCTAAGTAGAATTATAGAACATATACCCTAAACTTACTTTAGGATGTCCCATAAATCTGTACATGTCAAATCTTGTCCCAAGCTTATCCTTTGAAACCTTTTCACATAAGTTGACAACCCCTTATCTTAACATACTTAAGATTAGGAATCCTCCTCATCCATAACTTTTATGGAGTCTTGGGGCCGGATTTTGAGGTTACCTTTTGTAGATATGCGCCCATTTCGGTGATACATGACCTGTGAGGATACCGGAATGTCGATAAAATCATTATGGACAAAGACCATGTCCAACAAGGTACGATTTTTCCTTTCGGATACATCAATCAATTATTATGTATCGAGGAGGTGTCCATTATGAGAAAACCATTTGAGATGATCTAGAAACTTATTGCACAAGTATTTATTCCTTAATCTAATCAAAGAATCTTAATACTTTGTCAATTTGTTTCATTTCAATTCTTTGAACCTTTCAAATAATTCACACTTGTATTTCAACAAATACATACATTCAACTCTTTGAATGATCATCTCCTTTTCTTATACTAATTTGTTCAATATGCAAAATTATTTTCATATAAGTCAAGTATACAAAATTTATTATAATATTCCATTTATACAAAAACATTATTATTATAAATAGAACAACAATTGTTCTTAATTATAATACCAAAGATTTCATTGTCCAACAATAAAATGGAAATAATATTTTTAACAAGAACTGGAATACAATAACAACTTATTGACTTAATAGATTTGCCTGTAGGCATTGTTAAATTATAAGTTTCTATGGCTAATGCAACAACCTTTGCTTCATTTCCCACACATAGGATTACTTATATTTGTTTAGTTTTCTACTTCTGTTTGGTCCCTTCATAAATCTATATTTATGATAACAAAAGCCGGTATCCAATACCCAAGTAGAACATTGACTTAAAGAAAAAATTTTCCTTTTATGGTGTGACCCTTTAGGTTCTCCATATTAAATCGGTTGTGAATAAATCAATTAGAACAATTCTAATCTTATTTAAATAAATAAATTAAACAATTAATTTATTTAAATAAATAATATTTATTCTACAATAGGATAAGCCTCCCTAGCGATCAACGACTTTTCGGGATAATATAGATTTCAACATTAATCATAAAAGAACCTTTGAGTAAATAGTTACCGAAATGCAATTCAATCCTTCCACCATACAATGTCCCAATTAAATATAAGACATGGAATTACTTTGTCACAAGTCTTATTTTATTTAATTATATGTATTTCGACTCTTAAATGCACAACTCCAAATAATGCAAATTAGAAACTCCTTTCTAATTTCATTCTCATTCGCCAAGACTACTTTGGGTTGTCATTTATCGAATCACATAGGACATTTCTCTTCTTTTAATAGAGTGGTAGATTCTTTATTGATCATACATTATCTCCATGTACAACTTATTATACCCAAGCATACCCTTTGATATACCCTAAGGGTCTTAAGGAATAAGTCAAAGTATAACTCATCATACACAAGATACTATGATGATCTCAAGTCCAAGGATCACTTGTACTACTATCACTACAGGAATTCCTATTGACAGGCAAGTAAAACACCATTAGGTATTCCTTAGCGAGCCACGTTCAGTGAACTTATTCTCCAATAAGCACCTACATACTTGCTTTAGTGTCTCCACACAAATGATCATGAGATCAATCATCCTCATCCAATGAGCAAGAACGATGTACTCAATCTATCCGGATTCACTAATCCCCAATTTAGTAATCCAATGATTGGGAACTATTTTAGTTTTAAGCTTTCTAAGAATTTAGATCTCATTAGAATGATCATCATCATTATTCTAAAAGCATTGCTTAAAACTATGGGTTTATCACATATTATAAAATAGCATCATGTAGATAATTAAAAGCCTTTAATAAATTAATACCTTTTATTAATAAATGATTAAGATTGTTACAAAGTATATGCTTTATCATCAAACATGATTGGCTTGTGTGCATACTACTTTCAGTGGGTATGTCCAAATTCGTGTAAAAATAAGTTGATTGGAAATTTTTAGTCGTGTTCTGCAATTTTCGCGAATTGCGTAGAATCGGAATTGAGTCTCATATGCAAATACCTAACTCCTAGTTCTTTTCTCAGCCAGAAGCGCCACCGCTACTAAATGTCCAACAAAATAGCTAAGAGCGAAGATAAAAAGTGAGTGGTAGCACACACTTAGCAGATTGTCCAAAATGCAAATTTTAATGTTCAAGTATAGAAATGAGTTAGTGACCTAGTCTAATGAACATAAAAACTTGTTAGACATATAATGAGATATTAAAATGAGTTTTTACCAAGTCAAGAAGATAATTACATGTTATTTGAATCGTTGGTTATGTAATTAATTTGTTGTTCGTGTAATATTATATTATGTGAAAACAAGTATGGTAATTTGACCAAGTATGGTCATGAAGTCGAGATTAGACAAAGAATAACTTATGATGTCTAGTACGTTATTATTGACTGGTATTGTGAACGTAATTGATATGTAGGATTTAATTTAAAGAACGAGTTTATTTAAGTGTAATCTACGCATGAGGCAAGTTTCTAAACCTTATCTTGTTACATTGAGCAAGTTTTCTAACTCTACATTTATGTTGAGCAAGTTTCTTACCCTAAACTTTCGTTCAGCAAGTTTTCTAACCCTACTTGTTATTGTTATATAAGTTGATTAATTCATCTTTCGATATTGAGCAAGTTCTCAGTATTATTGATCAAGCCTGTCTTATATATTAAAGTTTATTAATCTTCAAGCATGATGTTGTTATACAATAATTATTCTATTGTATACCTTTTTAGATGTTATTCAAGTTAAATATTCATTCACTGTTAAACCTTGTTAGACTAGTGAACCCTTATTGATTCTACTAGTCCATAGTTGATGAGCATTCTAAATTTCAGAACCCCTTGATGAATTATCCAAACCAAACTTCCTTTGGTGCGGAATTGAATGTCAAACTGAGATGAACAACCATGTATAGGGGATTATTTACGCTTTAGCGTTAAGATATTGTGCATAGTATGGTACTAAGGGTTGATCCCCCTAAGTACGAGAAGAAGAGTCCATAGTCTTATGACTGTTAAAGGTTTCTAGTAAAAACACTTGACAACCTAGGACATAGTTCAAGGTCTTATGACCGTCAGAATTTCTTTTGATTCTTGTTATTCATTCTTGATTCAAAAGTTGAGCTTTTACATCAAAAGTTATTATTTGTCTCGCATGTTATTATTCATTTGTTATATTGTTATACTTATGGGAAATCGTGCTCACTCTTACGTAATAATAACATTGCAGTTAAGAACGAAAGAGCGGACGAACCTTCCACTAGTAAGGGCAAAGGCAAACTTAGCAAGTAATGAAGACTGATTATTTATGTGATTATGTAATGATAGTTAGACTTGATGTTACTTAAGACTTATTTGTTTATGTTTCCGCACAGATGATTTAAGGTTAGAGTAACTTGGGATTTATTTATTATGTAGTTGATGTAACCCCCTAAGGGGAGAGATTTTATTATTTATTTCTATCTATTGCATGGTTGCATTTATTTATGGGTAGATAGATAGATGATGTTTTTACAGTGAACACTAAATCCTGTGGAAATGGAAGTACCGGATTTGGGGGTGTCACACCTCCTGCCCGCACTTCTAGCATACAAACTCCCCCTTCAAACATTCCCTAGAGTGGTTCTTTCCACAAGTCTTACTCTGTACAGCTGGCTTCTTGACACCTTCTTGTTTCACCTGGACATTGCCAAAATAACTCCCCTTCCTTTTGCTAATACCACTTCTACTTCCACTATTAATTTTCGCCTTCCCAGCTCTTTCAACCTTACTCCTGTTCTTTATTTCCTTGTTGTAGAGGCTCATAGCCTCACTCCCCTCCTCGGCTATGATAGCCTTTTCCATGAGTGCTGCAAATGTAGTAATCTGCAACACCGCCACCTTGTTATAGAGCCAGGCTTTTAATCCCAGCTCAAACATTCTAGCTTTCCTAGACTCCGTATCAACTTGATGTGGAGCAAACCTAGCCAACTCATTAAATTTTGCGGCATATTCTGACACCGTCATGTTTCCCTGCTTCAACTCTAAAAATTTCACCTCCATCCTAGCCTGCATACTGGACGAGAAATAGTTCTCAAAGAACATTGTCTTAAACCTATCCCATGTAACTACACCTTCTCCTGCCCTCACCTGATTTGCTTCCCACCAAAAGTTCGCCTCCCCCTTCATCATGTAGGTGGCAAAAGCGGTCTTTTTCCCCTCAGCTACCCTAGCTATCACAAATGCCTTTTCAATCTCTTTAACCCAAGTTTGGGCTTCAACAAGGTCAGTTGTACCTTTGAATTCTGGCGGTCCTACAGCCTTGAAATCTTTAAAGTTTGCCTAGCGGTTGTCCGGCTGGTTCCCTGCGGTTGGCATTCCTTGCTGCATAGCTTGTGCTACCATGTTTACAAAATGTCGACGGGTCTACACTTGTTGTTGTCCTCAACGTTATTGATGACTCTTCGCCTTTTTGGTTTCGAGTTTGACGTCTTGGCGGCATTATCTGGTTAAGTAAAACCATAAATTATTCTTTACATTCTAAATCTTATCATATAAGTTAAACATATTAAACTTGTTTCATTAGTCAAACATAGATTCATATTCATTTAGTGAATATTTGATATAGCATAACACATACTACTTTAAACATCAGTTATCCCTTTGTGACCACAAAAGTCGGGATTTACAACCTTTACTAATACAAAAGTTCGGAACATTACATTACATAGACATACTTATCATATATATTACATTAAACATACCTACACAACAAAACCTATACTACCTATTCACTACGCCTTTTTCTTGGACAACCTTTCGCCTAATGACCTTCTATCCCACAAATAAAATATGCTCTTGGTTTATAGTCGAGACAATAAAGAGTGATATGTCTCTCATAGCCGCAAAGGTAACATATTCTTTTCCCTTTCTTCTTATCGAATTTTCCTAAGTCATGGTCTTCTATCTTTCTTTTCCCCTTATTGCTCGAAGCTGTACACGATGTGTTGCTTGTGGCTCCCATCTGATCAATTTGGATTTTTAGCTTATCTTGTTCTTCCATTGTTTCTATTAATTCCTGATGTAATTGACTATTTAGCAGCTTTTTTATTTCCCACAACCTTTCCAGAGAAGAAACCTTGTTCCTCAAATTCTGTACTTCTGTTGATGCTTGATCAGCTTCAACTTTAGTGTCCGAATCACTATCTGTCAGCTCCACCATCTCTGAATCTGGTACTATGTTTTCCAAAATAACCACCTCATCAGAGTTGTTTTCATTGTGAACCTCTATTTCAGCTATTGGCTTCGATATTAGCTCGGGTGTATGGATTTGATCCTTCTTCATGCTATAATCATATAACAAGCCTTTTCCACCAGACATCTACACACATAAATTATCCTGATTAGCATATAGTATATACACACAGCAAATAAGAGTTTTATATAAGTTATCTTTTATTTTGTTTGACAATGAATTTATCCAATTCATATCCTTCTAAACACTATATGAGTTATTTATATTTTCAACATTTCCCTCTATTCTAAGGTTATAGCCTAAGGTCTATCCCACCTAAGGTTTCTAACCCTAAGCTCTAATACCAACCTGTAAAGCCCCCAAATCAGGGTACTTGAAACCCAAACTCGGTGCTTCACGATACCATTTCTATGAGCGTAATAATACTAATAATAATAACAATAATATAAATATCAAACTTTATTTATATAATTATCAGAGTCTAGCTCCCAAGTACGTAACCTTTAATACATTCATTACATAGCATGATAGATAATATATATCATTGTCTTAATAGTATCAAACTATTACATAAAATACCACAAATCTTATTCTGTTTGCTTTCCTTTTCCTTTGTTTCTACATGAGCCTTCAGGTTGTTCACACTTAGCTGAAAATATTTAAATTAAGCAAGGATGAGCATTTGAGTGCCCATTAAGTAATAACAATTATAAATATTAACTGAAAGGATTAAATGTTTTCTTTGTACTACCCTTCTACAACAAATCAATAGTTGTGAAGTAATCTGAACCGATAATAATAACATAACAACTCTCTATCAAATTTTTGAAACTACATACTGACTATAAATAGGTTTAAGGAGACATACTATGAACATTGTTATCAATTTTCAAATAGGTTTGGCAGAACTTCATCTGCAAACCGTCATAACTTACGTGCACGGGGGGTGATCAGCCCGTTATGCCCTGTATTGATCAATACTACTGTTGCCTCCTTTTTAATTTTAATAAAAGGACTCTAACTCATGCAAGCATACATGGGTCAACAAGTAGTACAGAGTAAGAAAAGTATCGATCCACGAAGAAATGTTTCAAAATTAAATTATTATGCATCAATCGTATCACTATTTTTATATGCTTAAACGAATGCTTACAAGTTTAAATTAATCTAAACTCAAATAATGAATAAAATAAGAATAATAAATCAGATTTGGAAATAATGGGATTCTAACTTCATTTCATAATTCATCTAAATATTATCATCATGCAAGATTATACATATATCCTGGAAAATTAGACAAGAGCACAAAAATAGACATAACCATTTTTCAATGCATTATGACCTGCTTACATAATCTCCACATGTAATAGAAATCATGTAATCATCAATAAAACCAAAATCACTATATTTCTAGGTTAAATTGCAGCAATATTGAATTGAAGCACAAGCTCTTATAATTCTACACACGGTGAAACAGTATATTTCTATTTGGTTCACGAAATATAAAGCTAAACAATTCATCCTCATAAACGCATGCTATTATGATTACAACCATACTCACATGTCATTTTTCAATTCCATATAAGTACATAAAATGAATGGTGATCTAACATTCATGCAATCCAATCAATCATAATAGACATTCCATGATAACAAAACAATCAAGCAATCAGGTCCTTAATTTTAGACTACATATCAAAATCTGTTAGAATCCCATAATGGAATTTAGTTCATTTCTGAACCGAAAGCCATTATGGAATTATAGTAACACATGGAAAATAATTAAAGCACTTGAATGATATGATAGAATTGATCAAACCCAATTACAGATTATACTCCAAAGTGCTGTTCAAATCTCTAATTAATTTCCAGCAAAATGAAAGGAGTTATTATTCAATGACTGAATTCTAAAGAAGATGTAGACAATCTTAAATGTATGCTCAAATCCTCTTTGGAAATTAGTTCAAAGCTTAGAACCCTCATTTTTTCCAGTGAAAAACTGATAAAAACTAATGATAATCGCGTTTGGTACCAACCAGAGTAGTTTTGATAAATTATAACACTTCAAATTTCAAATTTAAAATTAAGTCAAGTAACAGTTTTTGATGACTCGCACGGCCGCGCGAGATCCCAATACAAAACAGGCGCGGGCGCGCGTGTATGCGATTTTAGCTTCTTCAGGTTGGTGGCGCGGGTGCGCGAATTCCAGGCTTAATGCGGCCATGGCCGTAGTATGACTTCGTGTTCGCATACTTGTTTTCTGCGTCATTATTTTACGTGTCCTACTGCTCCGTTGCTTCTTCCTCCATCACTGCTCAGTTCCTTATCTCCACTCGTTCCTCGTGCTATGCCTTCACTAATCTCATGCCACCTACCAATGCCGAACTATGCCATTTCCTGCATTTTCATACCATAGGAGTTCTCATTACACGTAATGTAAAATAACACAAAATGCAACTAAAAACATACTAAAATGTACTTGAGATGGGCATAGTTCTCGTGAATTGATATCCAATAAGTAGTTATAAAACCTACTTATTAAATACCCCCAAACTTGAACTATTGCTTGCCCTCAAGCAATGTATACGACATAAAACAATGACTTGCAACTACATGTTATGCAACTAGATTACGATGCAAATGAGTCACACATTTTTCCAGTTAGAATAGAATTTTAGTCCAATATGCCTTAGTGAATTATCCAGATTCAAGAATAAAAATTCAAACTAAACTATAGACATAATATCATACACTCAAATAACCCATACTTGCTATAAAGATGTTGTGTGTGTGTGTGTTGTGTTTACCTAAACTTGATTAAAACTATGAATATACATGCTAAATTGCTCAAAACAGAAAATTACAATATAAATTATGATTCACGTATACTAATGCAACAAAGACTACTCTAACATATCAAAACAAACTAAGGTTCAACAATGGGTTTAAACTGCATTATTTTTACTCACGAGGGCGATTTTTTTTTTTTACTCTTTCCCACGGTGTTTATTGCTAATTTTTTTATACAGCGAGTGCGTTTTATGCTCCATCTCCCCCCTTCCAAAGAGTCAATATTTCTGCTCAAGAAGGTTTCTGTTAGGTTTGTAATATTCATGTGCGCAATCAAATTGCATAAAAAGTGCGGAAGCGTGTAAAATCAGAGTTTAAAAATTTACAAACCATATACCCGGATCTCCCTTTATGCACAATTATTAATTAAACGAAAAGATAAAGAATAAAATCATACCCTTGAAGATCGAGCTTCCTCAGGTACAAGTTCACCTCCAAATCCTTTCGCGTTCAACTTGAATCCACCGGGTTTGGTTCCTTCCTTAGATCAACGTTAGCCACCCAAGCGTTTGGCCTCTAGAGGTGATCCACCAAGGAATTTTAATGATTCAAGAAAAGGGTGGTTGGCTAAACCCTAGTTTTTCTATCTCTATAGAAAGGGTGTACTCTCCCAACAATTGGAATTATGTCGTATGTTGAAAAAGTCAACAACCCCCCACACCCATAATAAGACTCCTCTTGTTTATAGATGTGGGCAACCCACCTTAACAATTAAGGAATTGGGTTTTATTTAATTAATTAAATTCTTTTAATTAATTAAGCTCCCTAATCTTATTAGGGATAATTAATTAAACTCCTTTAACTAATTTTCCTTCCTAATCCAATTAGGAATAAATGAGAGTACTTATATTAAATTAATTCCTAAACTCTTTTAGAAATTAAAATAATAATAATTGTAATAATATTAATAAGACTCCTCTTATTAATTTATATTTAATATTTCTAAAATATTAAATAATAAATATTAAGCTATTTAATTTATTCTATCACCATAGATTAAATTAAATATACTTAACATATTATTGTGATTATGCCATTAACTTCTTAAATAATTATTCTTCCTTTTATGGTGTGACCCTTTAGGTTCTCCATATTAAACCCAGGTTGTGAATAAATCAATTAGAACAATTCTAATCTTATTTAAATAAATAAATTAAACAATTAATTTATTTAAATAATATTTATTCTACAATAGGGATAAGCCTCCCTAGTGATCAACGACTTTCCGGATAATATAGATTTCAACATTAATCATAAAAGAACCTTTGAGTAAATAGTTACTGCATACAATTCAATCCTTCCACCATACAATGTCCCAATTAAATATAAGACATGGAATTCTTGTCACAAGTCTTATTTTATTTAATTATATGTATTTCGACTCTTAAATGCACAACTCCAAATAATGCAAATTAGAAACTCCTTTCTAATTTCATTCTCGCTTAACTAAGGACTCTTTGGGTTGTCATTTATCGAATCACATAGGACATTTCTTCTTTAATAATAAGTGGTAGATTCTTTATTGATCATACATTATCTCCATGTACAACTTATTATACCCAAGCATACCCTTTGATATACCCTAAGGGTCTTAAGGAATAAGTCAAAGTATAACTCATCATACACAAGATACTATGATGATCTCAATGTCCAAGGATTACTTGTACTTACTATCACTACAGAATTCCTATTGACAGCAAATAAAACTCCATTAGGTATTCCTTAGCGAGCCACGTTCAGTGAACTTATTCTCTAATAAGCACCTACATACTTGCTTTAGTGTCTCCACACAAATGATCATGAGATCAATCATCCTCATCCAATGAGCAAGAAACGTATGTACCAATCTATCTGGATTCACTAATCCCCAATTTAGTAATCCAACGATTGGGAACTATTTTAGTTTTAAGCTTTCAAAGAATTTAGATCTCATTAAAATGATCATCATCATTATTCTAAAAGCATTGCTTAAAACTATGGGTTTATCACATATTATAAAACAACATCATGTAGATAATTAAAAGCCTTTAATAAATTAATACTTTTTATTAACAAATGAATAAGATTGTTACAAAGTATATGCTTTATCATCAAACATGATTGGCTTGTGTGCATATTACTTTCAATCTTCCACTTGCACTAAAGCCAATCGCCATTGTATCTTATACTCTTCTTCTCTAAGTGACGATTATCCTGCTGTTGGATAAGCTTTAGTTAATGGATATGTAATGTTGTTCATGAGAGTCCACTATCTCTATAGCGATTTCCCATCTTTCAATGATTCTAATAATCAAATGAAAGTGCCACAACACATGTTTAGATCCAAGATGAGACTTAGGAACTATTCCTAGTTCTGTAATGAACTTTTAATCCAAACAATCAACTTGCAACTTCATTTATAGCTATATACTTTGTCTTTATCACTAAACCAAAGAACTTTTTGTTGTTTGGAACCTTTCAATTCAACGCACCAATGTTCAAGGTAACCCTTTACCCGAAAGTGGATTTTTCTGTCGTCTTGGTGCATGCGAAAAACTTGAGTCCATTAAGCCCTCTAGTTTTAATTAAGACCCAAAGATAAATTTTAATCACATCTTTAGTGCCTTAAGCACTTTAAGATATTTTTCACCGACTCATAGTGAACTTCTCCATAATATGACCGATCAACATCGGTCTCGTACATTTCATTGCATACATGATTGTCACTCATGCGACCTCTCTTTTCGAGAGTCCTGTGGGGACTATTAGAGAGATACACTCCATAGCTCATCGACATGAGACATCTCTTGGAGTTTGCCATGCTAAACGACTTTAGCATCAAATGAATATCGTTCGCTTGGGTTAAGTCGAGCATCCTCTTGAATCTATCTATATAGATTTTATCCCAATTAAGATACTCTTCCCAAACCATTCATGGAGGAATGTTTAGACAACTTTATCTTTACTGATTGTAGCATTGGTATGTAATTCCTCATCCGTAGTATATCAACATATAATACTAGAAATTTCACGACGCTCCCACTGACCCTTTTGTACACACTAGAAGTCTTACCTCATCGAATGTAATTACGGATCATCATCTTTAATGATGTGTACCTCATCATCATTATCATGATGAATCCATACCTCCTAGGTATCTTCGGTACTATTCCGATTTTATTCGGTTTGGCAGGTACTAATGGGTCTATCTATAGGTTCCTCTTATTTGACTTATAGTGTTTTGTGGTTCTTGAACTCTTCAAGATCTATTATCCTCCCACTAGCCCCTTTAATGATAAACACCTTTATCTTAGAAGGCAAGGTGTTTCGCAATAAACACCTTTTGTTATGTAGGATTATAGAACATATGTCCTAAACTTACTTTAGGATGTCCCACAAATCTGTACATGTCAAATTTTGTCCCAAGCTTATCCTTTGAAACCTTTTCACATAAGTTGGACAACCCCTTATCTTAACATACTTAAGATTAGGAATCCTCCCTGTCCATAACTTTTATGGAGTCTTGAGGCCGGATTTTGAGGTTACCATTTTCGTAGATATGCAGCCATTTCTAGGACATTATCCCAGAAGGATACTGGATGTCGGTAAAATCATTATGGACCGCACCTTGTCCAATAAGGTATGATTTTTCATTTCAGATACATCAATCAATTATTATGTATCGAGAGGCGTCCATTATGAGAAAACCATTTGAGATGATCTAGAAACTTATTGCACAAGTATTTATTCCTTGATCTAATCAAAGAATCTTAATACATTGTCAATTTGTTTCACTTCTGAATTGTTTGAACCTTTCAAATAATTCATACTTGTATTTCAGCAAATACACACATTCAACTCTTTGAATGATCATCTCCTTTTCTTATACTAATTTGTTCAATATGCAAAATTATTTTCATGTAAGTCAAGTATACAAAATTTATTAAGTAATATTCCAATTCTATACAAAACATTATTATTATAAATAGAACAACAATTGTTCTTAATTATAATACCAAAGATTTCATTGTCCAACAATAAAATAGAAATAATATTTTTAAGAAGAACTGGAATACAATAACAACTTATTAACTTAATAGATTTTCTCGTAGGTATTGCTAAACTATAAGTTTCTATAGTTAATGCGGCAACCTTTGCTTCATTTTCCACACATAGAATTACTTATATTTGTTTAGCTTTCTACTTCTGCTTGGTCCCTTCATAAATCTATATTTATGATAACCAAAATCGGTATCCAATACCCAAGTAGAACCTTGACTTAAAGAAAAATTTATTTCAATCATGAACAAATTTGTATTTGTAACCGAAACTTCACTAAGCTTCTTTTGGTTAGCCTCTGCAAGATGCTTCTCGCAGTTTCTTTCTAGTGTCCAGGCTTATTGCAGTGGAAGCAAACTCCTTTGCTATTCGTATCAGTTTTGTTCTTATTATCCTTTGTTTTTGCCTTTCTATTTACCTTCTTTGAATCATTCTTCTTTTCAGAAGATCCTTTGGCCCCTACCAGTAAGACTTGATCTTTCTTGGTTGGAAAGTGACTCTCAACATTTTTCAACATGTTAAGCAAATCAGCGAGGCTGATATCTAGCTTGTTTATATGAAAAATTCACAACAATTGTGAAAGGAGTCCGGGAGTGAGTGCAAGATCAAATCTTGGCTCAATTCTCCATCTATGACAAAACTCGTTGTCCTAATTGATCAATCAAATTGATTATGTTAAGAACCTTTTTGTCTGTACTATAGTGCCATTGGCCATTCTAGATCGGAAGAGCTCCTTAGATATCTGATATCTATCAGTCCTACTTTCCTCACCATCAACTACTTGATGTGCAGGAATATAGTAGGAGTATCCATAGTTTCAGTCGACGTGAAGCTTGTTACTCATGGATACTGAGCATGATGCATTGAGCCAATCAGTGCATCATCTTGCCACTTTTTAAAAGTAGCAATCTCTTCCTCAGAGGCATTGTCTGCAACCATTGCAGGGATAGACGTATTAAGGATATAAGATAGCTTTTCAGCTATGAGAACTATTCTCAAATTCCTTAACCAATCTGTTTAATTTGGTTTGGTTAATTTAGCATCTAATATGCTTCGCAGTGATAGTAATTTTAGACATTGTAAAATTCTGTAAATGAATTTGTAATTAACAACATTTTAACATACATTCTTTTATTAATTACCAAAATAAATTAGGTCTTGTTTTAAATTGGTATCTCCCACTATTTTCTTCAAACTATATAACCCTCACTTATATAGTTCGGCAAAATCTAATTAAAGATTTGCTAGTGAGAATAAGGATCCCATTTCAAATGTATATAGCCTTGTGGTGACACAACAAACTATATATAAATAAATAGGTAGACAACTTTTGTCAATTACATCAACTATGTAACTCCTTTTCTTTTGCCTCTTAGATTATTTTGATCAAGTGGTGGCACATCCGAATCAAAATTATCCAAGTTAAGTCCGACCTAGCACTCGATATATTCAAAAAAGAAAAATATCATCCTTGTGGTGACACAACAAAACAATATTGTTCAATTTTCTTTATAAGCATCAAATGTGATAAATTAACATCTTAAATACTTAATACTTGCCTTGTGGTGACACAACAAACTCATATTAAATATTTAATACTCTATTAATTTTATCATGCTAGAAAGGCGTACGTTCGATATTCCAAATATCTTTGAACGCTTTTAGGACTTAATATAAAAATTGAGGGGTTTGTTATTAATTTGTCTCATCTTGTTTAGCCGCGGCATGCACATATATATATAAAATACGCGTCATATTAATAAACATGCGAAGCATGTTTGCATAATATATAATATATATATAGTATAAGCATGCATATATAGAATACTATATTCTACCCTTGATTGATTATGGACTTTTATTCTAGTTTGGTTCACTAGAGCCACCAAGTGAACCAAAAGGTCAAACCCTAGGGGTGCAAGAAATAATATTTAAATATAACTATTACATTTAAACCCTGGGCTCTATTACAAACGGGTCTTCAAACGCCTCAAGCCTTGATCTCCAATTTTTCAAAATTAATTCTAACTATTCCTATTACAAAACTATTTTAAAATAAATAGAAACCTTGATCGCAATCGAGGGAAGTACATAGGAGGAGATAGAATTTACATTAAGAAAAAATTAGAGAAGACGAGGTACGTGAGACCCATTTAATAAAACCCATACATTCATGCATCCAACTAAAATAAATCCAATCGCATTGGTCAATAGTCCATAATCAATCCTATTTATTATCATACACATCATCATATGCATCAATAAATAACATTCATCTCATGAATAATAAACATTTAATATATATATTGATATCATTTAATGGGCAAATTTAGTTAGTATAAAATCTATTTTTGAATCAAAATAAACTCCTTTATTTTAATCCAAATTTAAATCAAAATAAAACTATTTTATTTTAATTTATCTAATTTTGAATAAAATAAACTATTTTATTTTAATCAAAAATTTTTTAATCAAAATAAATTCCTTTATTTTAATTAATTATGGAATCTAATTCCATGTATATATATAAAAAAATCTTTAATTAAAATAAACTCTTTTATTTTAATTAATTATGGAATCCAATTCCATGTAAAGAAAAATTTATTAAAAGAAACACGGATTATCTTTCCTATTCACAAATAAACTCCTTTATTTTGAATAATATGAAATCTTATTTCATATTTAAATAAACTCTTTTATTTAAGGAAACATGGATTTACTTCCCTATTCACAAATAAACTCCTTTATTTTAGGAAAAATAAAATCCAATTTCAACTCCAATTAGTTATTATGGAATCCAATTCCAACTCTAATTAGTTAGCATGAAATTCTAATTTTAAAATTAAAATAAACTTTTTTTTTTAAGATTAAAATAAACCTTTTATTTTAAAATTAAAATAAACTTTTATTTTAATTATAAAATAAGTAAGAATAATATATATATATATATATATTAACCGTATATATAATATATATATATATATAATAGTACCGAATATATATATATTACATATATATATACATATATATATATATATATATATATATATATCCTAACTTGGCATTTTAAGTAATATCAAAAAAATAAAAATATCCGTGAGTTGCTTCTTCGTAAGCGAGTTCCCTCGCTAAAAAAAAAAAAAAGTTTCCGTGCCAGCTTGATATCAATCATGGCCACTTTCCACTAAGTCACGTGAATTAGGATGAAAAGAAATAACTAAGGTTTGGCATTCCGTGGGTGATTAAAAAAAATATTCGGTCTTTTTTTTTTTTTTTTTTTAATAAATTTTATACAATAAAATTATGCCCAATTAAATTGTTCAAAACACATATCAATATACATATCAAATTAAAATAATTAATAATTTACATAAAGGTTTGGCTCTGATGCCACTGTTAGGTTTGTAATATTCATGTGCGCAATCAAATTGCATAAAAAGTGCGGAAGCGTGTAAAATCAGAGTTTAAAAATTTACAAACCATATACCCGGATCTCCCTTTATGCACAATTATTAATTAAATGAAAAGATAAAGAATAAAATCATACCCTTGAAGATCGAGCTTCCTCAGGTACAAGTTCACCTCCAAATCCTTTCGCGTTCAACTTGAATCCACCGGGTTTGGTTCCTTCCTTAGATCAACGTTAGCCACCCAAGCGTTTGGCCTCTAGAGGTGATCCACCAAGGAATTATAATGATTCAAGAAAAGGGTGGTTGGCTAAACCCTAGTTTTTCTATCTCTATAGAAAGGGTGTACTCTCCCAACAATTGGAATTATGTCGTATGTTGAAAAAGTCAACAACCCCCCACACCCATAATAAGACTCCTCTTATTTATAGATGTGGGCAACCCACCTTAATAATTAAGGAATTGGGTTTTATTTAATTAATTAAATTCTTTTAATTAATTAAGCTCCCTAATCTTATTAGGGATAATTAATTAAACTCCTTTAACTAATTTTTCTTCCTAATCCAATTAGGAATAAATGAGAGTACTTATATTAAATTAATTCCTAAACTCTTTTAGAAATTAAAATAATAATAATTGTAATAATATTAATAAGACTCCTCTTATTAATTTATATTTAATATTTCTAAAATATTAAATAATAAATATTAAGCTATTTAATTTATTCTATCACCATAGATTAAATTAAATATACTTAACTATATTATTACGATTATGCCATTAACTTCTTAAATAATTATTCTTCCTTTTATGGTGTGACCCTTTAGGTTCTCCATATTAAACCTATTGTTGAATAAATCAATTAGAACAATTCTAATCTTATTTAAATAAATAAATTAAACAATTAATTTATTTAAATAATATTTATTCTACAATAGGATAAGCCTCCCTAACATGATCAACGACTTTCCGTATAATATAGATTTCAACATTAATCATAAAAGAACCTTTGAGTAAATAGTTACCGCATAATTCAATCCTTCCACCATACAATGTCCCAATTAAATATAAGACATGGAATTCTTCACAAGTCTTATTTTATTTAATTATATGTATTTCGATCCTTAAATGCACAACTCCAAATAATGCAAATTAGAAACTCCTTTCTAATTTCATTCTGCCTTGGCCAAGGACTATTGGGTTGTCATTTATCGAATCACATAGGACATTTCTCTTCTTTTATTAAAAGTGGTAGATTCTTTATTGATCATACATTATCTCCATGTACAACTTATTATACCCAAGCATACCCTTTGATATACCCTAAGGGTCTTAAGGAATAAGTCAAAGTATAACTCATCATACACAAGATACTATGATGATCTCAAGTCCAAGGATTACTTGTACTACTATCACTACAGGAATTCCTATTGACAGGCAAATAAAACTCCATTAGATATTCCTTAGCGAGCCCCGTGTTCAGTGAACTTATTCTCTAATAAGCACCTACATACTTGCTTTAGTGTCTCCACACAAATGATCATGAGATCAATCATCCTCATCCAATGAGCAAGTTAACGTATGTACCAATCTATCCGGATTCACTAATCCCCAATTTAGTAATCCAATGATTGGGAACTATTTTAGTTTTTAAGCTTTCTAAGAATTTAGATCTCATTAGAATGATCATCATCATTATTCTAAAAGCATTGCTTAAAACTATGGGTTTATCACATATTATAAAACAGCATCATGTAGATAATTAAAAGCCTTTAATAAATTAATACTTTTTATTAATAAATGAATAAGATTGTTACAAAGTATATGCTTTATCATCAAACATGATTGGCTTGTGTGCATACTACTTTCAGTTTCAAGATAGCTTTCTCTTTTTTTTATATATAGCATACCAATGTGTTTCCAAAGTTTGATTATCAATGTTTTTCATAGTCTAAGTCCATTTTCCACATAATTCTCTTTTTAAAACCACATTTCCTATCAAGCAATACAACATATAACTCTTATGCCTACAAGCATTTGTGAACACGTCAGTGCAAACCGAAAGCATCTAAACAGCATCATGGATTACATCATGTAAAAAGTTATATCTAAGCTTATGCTATCTATTAAACTCAACAATCCTTCAAAATTCAAATTCATCATTGGCTAGATATAAATTCCACATAGCTAGAAATGCGAGACAACCAACTAAACATATCATGTAACTAAACATATACTAACACATATACTAATGACATAACACATAAACATGCAAATTAAACATGCAAAATATAACTAACATGCAACTACCCTACTACCCAATACCCCCAAACTTAAATTATTCATTGTCCCAATGAATGAAGGTATAGGGTTAGAAGAACTCCCCTATTGATTAGCTGCACCACCCTCTTTGGGTGGTGAATCCGGTGGTGGAAATGGCACGGCTGTCCCAAACTGTGGCCACTCGAGCATAGTCCCCTACTGCACAAATGCCTCCGCTAGCGACCTCGTTAAACCCATAACAAACACTATAAAATTGTCATACATAGCTTCGACCTTCCGTTCCAACCTTCGGAGCTGTCGATCCCCAATAGCAGTAGTGGCTTGGGTTGACGTGCCTACTTCATCCGTCTTGGAAGGCTGTGATGATGGCGTAGACGATGCAGGACGAAGAATAAAACCATTTCCTCTTGGATGCGGAGTACCCCCTTGTCAATCTTCAACTCTTGATATTGTAGCATTCGTAATGTCTTGGCTTGGGTACTGCAACTGCTCATTCGTCTACCTAACTCCTGCCTTGGCACACAAATGAGTCACTATTGAAGCATGTGGAATACTTCCCATGGTACTTCCCCGAATGAATCTCATCATGTTCTGATTAATCAGGTGACCTATGTCAATATCCTTTCTCACAATAATCCCCCATAGTATAATTGCTCATTCAACTCTAATCTCATGCTGATGAGAAGATGGCATGAGTTTGGCACACACAAAGAGATTTTAGGCCTTTGCATAACGATTGAGAGTGGAAGCCAGAAAGGTCTTGGGTTGATTAGTGCCCGGAGTGCATGTCCACTTAGTCCCTAGAATACACAAATCAGTGATAACAATGTCCAAATCTGTCTCCAAATGTTCTGCCTCCACCCAATTCATTCGTCCAGCCTGAGGGTCGGGTAAATTAAATACTCCACGAATAGCTCTCGGTCTGTAGTCCACTTGAATCCCACGAACGAAAGAAATCCCATTCATCGTTTCCCGCGCATTTGCATAAAACTCCCTTACAATGACCCATAGGTGCAGCCCGATGGCGTGAAAGCACACACCACCATTACTGACACTTTTCTCTAATCATCTACACTAACTATCCGTCCTGTGCATCTGGCTTGAATCCTCGCTCGCGAATAAATGACTTCCCCACAATTCGATAGTATTCTATTTGAGCATCCAAGTTGACAAATTTAGAAAAATCAACATTTTCACCGCTTTGACTACTTGCAAAGGATGATTCAGGAGTGCAAGAACGAGCAAGCTTAGGACCCATTTGAAATTGATGAAAAAGAAGAAAAACTCATTTGATATGATCGTGAGTGATATATTCGCTGCACAGAGAACCCCCAAACTTATACGGCACAAACCCACTGAAGCCCTAGTTTTATCAGTGTAGATATCAAAGGTGGGTAGGATAACTGATGCTATAAACACGCAGTAGAGATGAGACGTTACACCTTCAATCTGGAACGGTTTGGAAAGGAAGAGTCGTGTGTGTTGTGGAGAATAATGAAATACGCTCTCTGTTATTTCAACTGATGGAAGATATGGGGCAAGATACGTCTTTAAAACTCAATTTTTTTTTCAAAATCCGGTGCCGGGCACGGTCGCGCGTGTTCTGAATGGGGACATGGAGCGAGCACGCGAGTACTCTTTTTACACAGACTTGTAGCGCGGGCGTGCAGTTTTTTAAGGCATACATAGCGCGGCCGCGCGACCTTGCTTCTTGCACTGCCAATTTGCTTCTTCCAATACATCAACACAGTGATGACTTCTTTCCAATTCACTTGCATAAACACCAATTAACCATATCAAAGCTTGAACTACTGAATACGAAATAATGACTATCTAATTATCATACTCTCTATACTATTCTCAAACATAGTCCTATGCAAATTCAGCTACCAAAGCACTTATGCAAAACTAATCAAACTATCACAACTAAAAATGAAAATGAACTAACAACAACAATCTAAACAGAATAAATAAAAACTAGAGATAGAAACAATGGGTTGCCTCCCATCAAGCGTTAAGTTATAGTCAATTAGCTTGACTGTCTCTGACTTTTCATGTTGAAGAAAGAATTGAGGTTACTTTTTGTCTGTCAACCTCGCCACCAAAATAATGCTTTAGCCGCTGTCCATTCACTTTAAATGGCTTGTTCGGGAACTCATCGAACACTTTTACTGCACCATGTGGGAAAATTGTCTTCACTGTGAATGGCCCTGACCACCTTGATTTGAGCTTCCCATGAAAAAGTTTAAGTCTAGAATTGAAAAGCAAAACTCTTTGTCCCAGCTCAAATGTTCTCTCTATGATCTTGTGATCATGCCATTTCTTCACCTTTTCCTTGTATAGCTTTGAGTTTTCATACGCCTGTAATCGGAATTCATCCAACTCATTGGGTTGAAGTAGGTGTTTTTCTCCTGCAGCCTTCAAATCAAAATTGAGCTTCCGAATTGCCCAATATGCCTTATGTTTAAGCTCCATATGAAGGTGACAGGCTTTGCCATAAACTAGCTGAAAAGGTGAAATGCCCAACGGAGTCTTATACGTAGTCCTATATGCCCAAACAGCATCATCAAGCTTTAAGGACCAATTCTTTCTTTTGGGGTTCACAACTTTTTCCAGAATTCTCTTAACTTCCCGATTTGAAACCTCTGCTTGACCATTCATTTGGGGATGATAAGCTGTAGCAATGTGATGATTCACCCCATATTTAGGCAACAGAGCTGTGAACTACCTATTACAAAAATGACTTCCTTCATCACTAATGATAGCCCTTGGAGTCCCAAACCTCATGAAGATACTTCTTTATAAAAACCTTAGGACCACTTTGGCATCATTTGTTGGAAGAGCTGCCACTTCCACCCACTTTGATACATAATCCACTGCAAGCAGGATGTATAGATTTCCACATGAAGAAATGAAAGGACCCATAAAATCTATCCCCCATACATCAAAAATTTCCACTTCGAAGATTGTGTTCAATGGCATTTCATTCCTTTTCGAAATGTTCCCGACTCTTTAACATTTGTCACATCTCTGGACGAAACTGTAAGCATCCTTGAAAATTATCGGCCAGTAGAATCCTGCTTCTAGCACTCTAGCCGGTGTTCGCTCTCCACCGTAGTGACCCCCATATAAAGAAGCATGACAATCCTATAAAATCCCCTATATCTCGCTATAAGGGATACACCTCCTTATCATCTGATCAGCACATTATTTGAACAAATATGTTTCATCCCATATAAACCATTTAACATCATGCAAGAATTTCTTCTTTTGATGACCAACCAAGTCAGAAGGTACCATCTTACTCACCAAGTAGTTCGCATAGTCTGCAAACCATGGCACTTCCCCTTTTACCACAAACAACTGTTCATCTGGAAAGGATTCATTAATCACAATCTTGTCATCTGCCTCCCTTTCCGGATTCTCTAGTCGAGATAAGTGGTCTGCCACTTGGTTTTCAGTTCCCTTTTTGTACTTGATCTCTAAATCAAACTCTTACAACAATAATATCCATATGATCAAATGAGGCTTTGTATCCTTCTTCACGACTAAGTGTCAAATTGTCGCATGATCCGTGTACACTATCACCCTCGTACCAATCAGATATGCTCGAAATTTATCAAAAGCATACACAACTTCCAGTAATTCTTTCTCTGTGGTGGTGTAGTTTAACTACGCATCAGTAAGGGTCTTGCTAGCATAGTATATCACATGAAAAATCTTTTCCTTTCGCTGACCCAAAATAGCCCCCACAATATAATCACTAGCATCACACATCAATTCGAATGGCAAATCCGAATCTGGTGCTGTAATGACTGGTGCTGAAGTTAACTTCCCTTTCAAGTGCTCAAATACAGACACACAATCCTCATCAAATTTGAACTGTGCATCCTTCTCTAATAAATTGCAAAGTGGTTTAGTTATCTTGGAAAAGTCTTTAATGAATCTGCGGTAAAAGCCTGCATATCCCAAAAAACTTTGAACACCTTTAATTAAAGTTAGTGGCGACAAATTCTCAATAGTTTCTAGTTTAGACCTATCCACCTCAGGTCCCTTCTTCGACACCTTATGTCCCAAAATTATTCCTTCTTGTACCATGAAATGGCACTTTTCCCAATTCAATACCAAGTTAGTTTCAACACATCTTCTCAACACCGTCGCCAAATTATCAAGACATAAATCAAAAGAATCCCCAAATACTAAGAAATCATCCATGAATACCTCCACATTCTGTTCCACCATATCCAAAAAAATAGCCATCGTACATCTCTGAAAGGTGGCTGGAGCATTGCACAAACCGAAAGACATCCTTCTGAAAGCAAAAGTATCGTATGGACATGTAAATGTTGTCTTTTCTTGGTCTTCTGGAGCTATAACAATCTGATTGTAGCCTGAATATCCGTCCAGAAGGCAATAATACTCATAACTCGCTAGTCTATCCAACATCTGATCGATAAATGGCAGTGGGAGGTGATTTTTCCTTGTAGCTTTGTTAAGCCTGCGGTAATCCATGCAAACTCTCCATCCCGTCACTGTTCTTGTTGGAATCAACTCATTATTCTCATTAGAAACCACAATCATACCACCCTTCTTCAGTACACATTGTACTGGGCTCACCCATGAACTATCTAAAATCGGATAAATTATGCCTGCATCCAGCCATTTCAATACTTCTTTCTTGACCACTTCCTTCATGATCAGATTAAGTTTTCTTTGTTGCTCCACCGACGGCTTGCTATCATCTTCCAGCAGGATCTTATGCATAAAAAAGAAGGACTAATCCTTTTTATATCTGTTATAGTCCATCCAATAGCTGACTTGAACTCTCTAAGAACTAGTAGCAGTTTTTCTTCTTGAAAAGATGTTAGTGCAGAAGAAATAATCACAGGTAACTTTGAATCTTTATTTAAAAATGCATACCTCAAATGGTCTGGAAGTGGTTTCAATTCAAGTTCTGGAGGTGTCTCAAGAGATGGCTTCAATTTAAATGACGTCTCTCCAGCTTTCTTCAATGGCTCAATAGGAGTTTTGAATTTTCTGAATTGTGGAGTAGTATCAAGAAAGTGCACAAGTTTTTCAAATTCCTCATCCTCTAATTCTGAATTTCTAGTAATAACACTTCTCAATGGTTCATGATTCATCAAGCTCTCTACTTCATCATTTAAGACCTTGTCAACCAAATCAACCCTGAAGCATTCCTCTTCATCTATTGGAAATTTCATTGCCTTAAATACGTTGAAAGTGACTTCCTGATTATTAACACGCATTGTGAGTTCCCCTTTCTGAACATCTATCAAAGTCCTTCTTGTGGCTAGAAATGGTCTTCCAAGTATGATTGGTATACCCCTATCTTCTTCATAATCTAAAATGATGAAATCAGCCGGAAAGATAAATTTATCCACTTTTACCAATACATCTTCAATAATTCCCCATGGATAAGTGATAGATCTGTCAGTTAGCTGTAAAGAAATATTTTTCGGCCTTGGAGCCGGCAATCCCAACTGATTAAATACTGACAGGGGCATCAAATTGATACTTGCCCCAAGATCACACAAACATTTGTTGAAGTTCATCTTTCCAATTGTGCATGGAATTGTGAAACTGCCCGGATCCTTCAGCTTTGGAGGTAATTTGCGTTGAAGCACTGCACTGCATTCCTCCGTTAAGGCCACTGTCTCAAAATCTTCTAATCTCTTCTTCCTTGAAAAGATACCCTTCATAAATTTTGCATAACTAGGCATCTGTTCCAATGCCTCAGCGAAAGGTATGTTAATCTACAGCTTTTTGAACACCTCCAAGAACTTACTAAACTGCATGTCTTCCCTCTGCGTATGCAATCTCTGTGGATAAGGAATCGGAGGGTGAACTAGTGGTATTTTATTCACGGGCTTCTCAACTGAACCTTCTTTATCCTTCTCTTCCTGCTGTTGTCCAGAATCTTCATCAATTAATTTCTCAGCAGACGAATTTTCTTTCTCGCGCGGTCGCGCGTCCTCCATTTGTAAAAATAGCGCAGACGCGCCATGCTGATTTTTTGCAACCTGTTTCCCAGACCTAAGTGTGATCACCTGACATTGTTCCTTCCCTTCTCTTCTTGGATTTGCCTTTGTGGTACTTGGCAATGAACCCTGGGGTCTGTTGTTAAGCATGCTCGCCATCTGACCCATTTGAGTTTCCATATTTTTAATAGTCACTGCTTGGCTTTTAATAATCAACTCTATATTTGCCAGGTACTTCATCATCATCTCCTCCATTTCTGATTTCTTTTCTTACTAAGGTGCAGATGGAGTATGATGTTTTTGTTGAGAAAATCCAGGTGGATAAGGTGGTCTTGGTGCAAACTGTTGCTGAGCTGACTGTGACTGAAATTGGTTATGTGGTTAAAATTGATTTTGTTGATTTCCTTGATTATTTGACCAACTGAAGTTTGGATGGTTGCGGTTGTTGGAGTTGTATTTGTTCTGAAATTGTCCTTGATCTTTCCTATAGTTGCTCACATATTGTACAGACTCCGAACTGATAGCACATTGATCCGTTGAATGTGACCCTGTACAAATCTCACACACAAAGGCAACTGTCTTCGCCTTGGTCTCTATCAACGAATCAATTTTCTTCGCCATGGATGCCATCTGTGCTGACAATTGAGTGATAACATCCATTTCTAACAAACCTGCGACTTTGGGCTGTGGCATCCTGGCTGTAGGATTTTGAAAATCATTTGCTGCCATTGTCTTAATAAGGTTATAGGCCTCTTCATAACTCTTCGCCCATAAAGCTCCTCCTGCAGCTGCATCTATAATCGGCCTTGACTGCCATCCCAATCCATTATAAAATGTGCTGATAACCATCCAATATGGCATGTCATGGTGTGGACACTTCCTTAACATCTCCTTGTATCTCTCCTAGACTTTATATAGAGATTCACCCTGTTGTTTCTCAAACTGGGAAATTGTTGTCCTCATCTTTGCAGTCTTAGCCATTAGGAAAAACTTGGCTAAGAATTTCTGTGCTAGATCCTCCCATGTAGTAATAGATCCCGAAGGTAAAGAGTGAAGCCAACTTCTTGCTTTATCCCTCAATGAAAATGGAAACAGCCTAAGTCTTATTGCATCCTCTGTCACCCCATTATATCTGAAAGTGTCGCATATTTCAATAAAGCTCAACAGGTGCTCATTAGGATCATCTGTGACACCCCAAATCATCTTCAATTCGCGCACCATTTGAATAGTGCCCAGCTTTATCTCAAAGGTGTTGGCTGCTATCGCTGGCCTGACTATACTTGACTGCAAGCCATTAATATTCAGCATTGAATAATCTCTCAAAGCCTTATGCTCCTCTCTATGCTCTTCTCTTTGCTCTTCTGCCGCCATATTAGATGTTGTGGTCTCTAAGGCTGCTTGTAAATTTCTACGCACTTTTATTTTCCAACCTCTTCCGTTAATATTATCCTGAGTAGGTGTTAACTCAGAATTGGATGACCGCGTGCGCATAAAAATATATACAAGTACCTGAAATACAAACAAAAACAAAAATAGAAATGAGATAAGATTAGATTTGTCTAAGTCATACAATATAGCTTAAAACTGATGATAATAATAATAAATTTAAACGCCTTTCCCCGGCAACGACGCCAAAAACTTGTTGCCTCCTTTTTAATTTTAATAAAAGGACTCTAACTCTTATAAGCATACATAGGTCAACAAGTAGTACAGAGTAAGAAAAGTATCGATCCACGGAGAAAGATTTCAAAATTAAATTATTATGCATCAATCGTATCACTATTTTTATATGCTTAAACGAATGCTTACAAGTTTAAATTAATCTAAACTCAAATAATGAATAAAATAAGAATAATAAATCAGATTTGGAAATAATGGGATTCTAACTTCATTTCATAATTCATCTAAATATTATCATCATGCAAGATTATACATATATCCTGGAAAATTAGACAAGAGCACAAAAATAGACATAACCATTTTTCAATGCATTATGACCTGCTTACATAATCTCCACATGCAATAGAAATCATGTAATCATGAATAAAACCAAAATCACTATATTTTTATGTGAAATTGCAGCAATATTGAATTGAAGCACAAGCTCTTATAATTCTACACACGGTGAAACAGTATATTTCTATCTGGTTCACGAAATATAAAGCTAAATAATTCAGCCTCATAAACGCATGCTGTCATGATTACAACCATACTCACATGTCATTTTTCAATTCCATATAAGTACATAAAATGAATGGTGATCTAACATTCATGTAATCCAATCAATCATAATAGACATTCCATGATAACCAAACAATCAAGCAATCAGGTCCTTAATTTTAGACTACATATCAAAATCCGTTAGAATCCCATAATGGAATTTAGTTCATTTCTGAACTGAAAGCCATTATGGAATTATAGTAACACATGGAAAATAATTAAAGCACTTGAAAGAGAAGATAAAATTGATTAAACCCAATTGCAGATTATACTCCAATGTGTTGTTCAAATCTCCAAATAATTTCCAGTAAAAATGAAATGAGTTATTATTCAATAACTGAATTCTAAAGAAGATGTAGACAATCTTAAATGTATGCTCAAATCCTCTTTGGAAATTAGTTCAAAGCTTAGAACCCTCGTTTTTCCAATGAAAAACTGATAGAAACTAATGATAATCTCGTCTGGTACAAACTAGAGTAGTTTTGATAAGTTAAAACACTTCAAATTTCAAATTTAAAATTATGTCAAGTAACAGCTTTTGATTACTCGTGCGGCCTCGCGAGATCCCAATACAAAACGAGCGCGGGCGCGCGAATTCCAGCTTGTGCAGCCGCGCGGCCACGTGGCTTCTGTGTTCTGCATACTAGTGTTCTGCTGCTGTTACTTCTGTGTCCTGTTATTGTTGCTTCTTCCTCCGTCACTGCTCAGTTCCTTATCTCCACTCGTTCCTCGTGCCATGCCTTCACTAGTCTCATGCCACTTACCAATGCCGAACTATGCCATTTCCTGCATTTTCATACCATAGGAGTTCTCATTACACGTAATGCAAAATAACACAAAATGTAACTAAAATGTACTTAAGATGGGCATAGTTCTCATGAATTGATATCCAATAAGTAGGTATAAAACCTACTTATCAACTACATGCAAGAATGATGTTATCGTTCACTCTGTCCGCCTTGGGTGCATAAAAATTTTCTCATGTTCGGGATGTTCATACTTAGTCGGGAATCCTAATCAAAACATTTTGATTGGATACAAAAAGGTTTTATCATATTCAACGATATTTCTAAATCTGTGTCTAGCTGATCAAATAGCTTAGGGGTGTATATATATATATATATATATATATATATATATATATATCAATATGCAATTAAATATAATGTCCAAGTGAGGTCACTAGATAACCATATTTTGAAATTAACGAATGTAATATATATATCCTAATTATATAATATAATATCATGTTGATAAACAATGATCTGATATAACATATATAACAATAGGGTTAATAATGCACACAATAATAATAAAATTTTGAAACTTCTTACTCATATCCATTGCGTAAAAGAAAATGCAAAGGTAGGATACTTACTTCGTATCTTTCGCTACAATTCATGACTTAGTTTTATCTTTTATATAGCAACCTATCGATAATAAGATCATTTCTTGATTAGAATCATATCGTAACACATAATCTCGCTTATTGCGATTAAAGACATAACCTAATCACATTGTCACACATATTCAACAGTCATTAAATCACAAATAAACATTAATACAGTCAAAATATCTAAGTTTAGATCAATTTAAAATATATGATTGTTATGAAACAAACTTTATCGCAATTATCGAGTCTAAGACTCTATCCTGTAGCTCAATAACTGTAATTATTAGTCATATTATTTTTAAATGATTTATAATAATTTCTAAATATTTATTATAATTTATCATAAATTTTCAAACAACGAAATCATTATTAAATGATTTAAATATTAAACAATTCTATTATCATTAACATTTAATTAATATTAAACTATTAAAGAAACCATTGCCAAAATATTAAAGTTATTTATAATAACTTAGAATATTTTAAAATATTAATATTACCCTTAAATGATTTTTAAAATATTTAAAACCATTTTAAATAATTACCATTAATATTTAAATATTAATGTACTATTCCTCAAAATATTAAAACTCATTAAGTATAACTTAAAATATTTTAATTCATTTATATCCTTTTTAAATGATTTTAAATTAATAAAACCATTTATTTAATATAATTATTAAATAAATTTAATATCATTACTATTAAATTAATATCATTAATATTAAATTATTAATGAAATTATCCTTTAAATATTAAAAGTTATATTTTATAACTTAAAATATCTTTAAACCTTTTATTTTCATTTAAAATGATTTTTATAATATTAAAATCATTTTAAATTAATTTATATAATGTAATTATTAAATAAATCCATTATCATTAATATTAAAAATTAATTAATTTTGTTTTAAAATATTAAAAGTTATATTTTATAACTTCAAATATTTTTTAAATACATTATTATCATTTAAAATATTTTTAATATAATAAAATCATTTTTAATTATTTTATTTAATGCATTTATTAAATACTTTAAATACCACTAATATTTAAATAAATACTAATATTTATGAAAAATATGCCAAATTATTAAAAGTTAATTTTCATAACTTAAAATACTTTTTAAAAGTATTTTTGGAATTTTTAATAATTTATTTCTGTTTTTAAATGATTTTTAGAAAATAAATTAAATAAAATTAAATAAATTGTCGCTATAGCTTTTAGCGACAGAAAGCGTCGTCTATTGTGTTCTTGAGTCCTCAAGAACATTCATAGCCAGTTTCGACTCAGCTAGTTTGACCAAGTGTAATTCGTAAACTGTAATGTTTCTGAGCTATCTAAAGTTCACAACTTGTAGTACCACTGTAATACTAAATGTTCCCATCATCATCTAAGTTGTATCTTAACAAATTAGCAGGATTCAATGCCTCAAAGTAGTTGTCAGAATCTTTATGGGCTTTCTTGGTTACCCAGAAACCCATACAGCTTCGACTGCCTACTTTGTGGCTTGATTCTTTCCCAATTCCGGTCATGATTTATGTGGTCTCAATACTCAAATATATAGTACTCATGTCATAGAACATAAAAACAATAACAGATCTGTCCAACAACAACACATTCTCCACATTGAACCCGGTCAAAGCCATCGCGGAAAAGCACGTTCTTCCTGGTTTACGAAATTCCAAAATCTTAAGTCACGGTAGAATAGCTTCTACTTTCGACCACTTACTCCATTCACTTTATTGATTATATAAACGATATAAAGCCATAATTATAAAGCACATATGTAAGGCTACAAACTGGTTACAACAACAACAAAGAAATCTCCCAAACACATCGATCGAGTGATTGAATACGTTGTCGATTAATCGGTAATGACTTTTTGGGTTGCCCAGAAATGGCCCGGTCATGGTCGGTTAACCGACTTTGACCAACAATAACTAAAATTCTAGACATGCCACAACCCTAATTCCAGTTCTAGTTCATAGACCACATGACATACTACAAGTTCATATCTTTAAACAACAAAAACACATAACAGGATGACATTTACAGGGTCTGACATTCATTGTCAGACATCAAAGACCAAAATTTCCAGTTTTTGTAAAACATCAAATTCGAGCCTCTAGATGTTATGGATCTAACATCTAGCAACCCAGATCATCATTATACACCATAAACAACATATTTTAACAATAAATCAGAACATCTAAAATGCATATCAAGATCATATTATAGCTAGGGTTTTTATACCTTTCTAAGAACAGTTTTGATTCTAGCTTCCTGATTTGTTAAAGGTGTTCGTGGGGCTTGAATTGGGGATTGAAACGCTTATGAAATTCGTGAGTTTGGTTTGAGAGAGTTTGGTTGGGTGTTTGAGCAAAATGAGCTAGCAAATGAATTATTTTCTCTCTCCAATCTATATATACAAGTGTTAGATGCATTGTATGACTGATCTAGAGCTGATGTGCTGAAGGTTTGAGTTGTATTAAGTCAACATGTTAGGTCAAGAGTTAGCCAACCACTCCAATTTTCCTAGATTTGCAAGTAAGCATAATAAAAAATGTGACAAAGGGTAAAATGGTAAATGGCTTTATGATTTTAATGGCACTTTGGTCATTTGGCAAACCCTTAGGGTTTGACCCTTAGGGTTTAACCTTAAGGATTAGCATAATTAATTTATAGGATGTCTAATTTAGGGTTTAACATATAAAATTTTAGTTTCTAAATTTACAATTAGGGTTTCCTTAATTAGATTATATTTCTAATTACATTATACAGGAACATTAGGGTTTAAAATTTACTAATTATAATTAACCTAGCTAATTAAATAATTAGGGTTTACAATTAGTAATTAAGTTTTAAAATTACTAATTAAGGTTATTAAATATAGAAATTAAGGTTTCTAATTTCATGATTAGGGTTTTGAAAATTAGGGTTCTCCCTAATTAGGATTAATATCTACAATATCGGTCGTTAATCACATTAACACCATTTCTGACTGAGTACAAACTCCAATTTAGGTTTTAAATTAGGGTTTTTAACAATAACTTAGGGTTTTCTAATTAGCATCAAATCTTTATAATACACATCATACACCACATAACACAGTGTCTTAACAGATTTTTAAAGTCTCATTTGACTTTGAAATTAGGGTTTAACAGTAATACAAGGGTTTCACATAATACACCATAATTGACCAACCATTGTCAATCTATACATACAGTACATATTAATAGCACTGAAAAATCAATATATAATTAATATTATATTATTATTCTCATTCCTTGATCAAAATCCAAAATTAGGGTTTGAATTCCATATCCGATTTATCTTACATAAATAACATTATTAATTAAGTTAAAATAATTAACTTAATAAGTTGTGCAAAAATTCATATAATAAAATAATTATTATAATTATTCTAAAAATCTTTTCATATATTATTTAAATAATATATAATTATATTTTCACGGAAAATAATTAATAAAAACATTTCTACTATAAAATTAGTTATTATAAGAATATAATTTATAATGATCAATAATTCTAACATAAAAATTATTTGTAATAATTAATGTAATAAATACATTTTTATTTATCACATACATATATATATACATTATCTTGGCACATATTCCCCATATTTATTTTAATAAATAAAAAAATTATACACAAAATTTACGATTTATTTGTATAGAAAATATCGGGTTGTTACAAATAAGGTAATGTAAAATGCTTAACGCTATGAACACATAGTATTAACATTGAATGATCGTTCTAGGTATACAAAAGACTGTATGACTTAGACGATAAGGAATAAATCCTGAGGCATGACATTTAGTTGCCAGAAAGCTATAAAGAACGATAATCAACTTAACGAACATTATAGTTTTAATGGTTCAAATAAGTTAAGTTTAAGTTATGGTACAATTGTAATCTTTAATGGTTGACATATGGGATTTGGGCTAAACAATTCCTTTAGAGAGAAAAGGTTAATACGAACTAGCAACCGATCTAACTCGCTGTGAAAGATAGTGTAGATGAGATGGGAAACTAGATTGTTAGTTGTTTGTGGGAAACCACTCAGAGTACCATATGGAATACTCGATGTGTACTAAGTCCTAGAAAAGTTATAAGAAAAAGATAAGAATGTAAATCATCAAAAATGATGATCGTATGAGTTAAGACATCTCTGTATGTCATAACGCCGTAAAACGGTAAAGAATGATGGTTACGTGTACTTAGGTTATAAAAAAAATTATAAGGAGTAAAGTTAAGTTTAAACCAATATGTAAGTCAAATATATGACTAATTGGTATCTGGTATTCCTTATGTGCGATATAGGGATTGTAATGAACAGTTCAGCGTAAACTATAAGCTGTAGCTGTGCTTAAGGCAAGTTTCCTAACTTCATTCATATTTGAAATGAATGCTAGTTTCTTAAACTTTCTCAAATGTTGAACATGAGAAGTTTTACCTATGTACAAATGTGTGATATTTGTACAAGATGTTATTATGTATGAGGCCTTATGCCACAATTTTTAACACTTTGATGTTTCTGTGAAATGAACTATTCCATGTGAAGAAGTTATATTTATATATGAACCGTTATTGTTAAGTCCGTGCTAATGATTCTAGCTAGACAAAACATGTATAAAAAGGTAGAAGAATGAAAGTATGTGAAAGTAAATGTGATTAATGTTTTAAAATGATAGGAATCAGATTTTGTGATATCCCAGAAAATTCATAAGATCTTGAATGATTAAATTAAAGATTAAAGTCTAAAACCTAGAGTGAAAATAGAGGATTTATTAAAAATTTTAAGAAGAACTTATATGATTTAATATTTGAAAGAGAATTGAGAAAATATGGATTACAAAAAATTTAAAATCCTAGAATGAAATTATATTTGGAAGTATGTTAAGAATAAGGTATTATGTTACCTTTGACTTTATGTGAATTAATGAAAGAAATTATGAGAATGATTGAAATTTTGAAAAGAAAGAAAGAGATTATGAATGTGGAAAATTTTATTAAAAAAATAAAATTCAAGTGAAGAGATACTATAAGAAAATGTATATATGTATAGGTGCATAAGATTGGAGAGAGGATCAAACACGTCTATCAACGATTTACAAAGGAAGAAAGCCACGACGCCAAAACACGGCTAAAGGCAAAGTCCTAAACGCGACTTGGGTGATGTTCCACTTAATCAAGCACCAAACTCATACTGTCTTAATTAATAAAATGGCATTGATATTTTAAAGGCATATTAAATATATTTTAACAAATAAATTATTACATATATGATCTCATAAAGTTACTGTTGGTTTGGGGGTCTTCCCAAAACTATAAGTAAACAGTCTCTTCTTCACATATAAGCGTTTTTAGTTAAAACAATAAATTGTTCAGATTTATTAAACTGTTCTAAAAAATAAAAATGATTATGATTATCTGTTGCAGTTTGATAAGTTGTTTTATAACGATTACTGTTTTCAGTATGATAATCTAAAATCTCAAGTAAGGAAACATAATAGTTAACAGAAGCAATAACTAAAACTTACAGATGAGCCTTTGATATCTTCAAACTTCAAGATTATATATATCAAATATTTTACAAGAGAGAGAGAGAGAGTACAAAGAAAATATAGAGAAAAGTCCTCCCTCAACAAAGGGTGAGGTCTCCCTATTTATACAAGAAAGAAGATAAGAAAGGATTAGGCGTGTCCTAGCTAGTGGAGTCGACCAGTAATCCTTATCTTCTCTTCTTTAACTCTTAGTCGTAGGAAGTGGAAGGCATGAGACAGGCTGTCGGTTGAGTAGAATTATTGAGGACAGGTGGTTGTCATCTTCTGATGATTGAGGGCAGCTGGCTTCTTTTTTCTGATGGTGAAGTTATTGTGATTGTCCTTTTCTGATTATTGGTCTTCTGTAGTAGCTTTATGCTTTTCCTTTTCCTTTTTTATCCTGATCCATCTTTTCAGAGATTATTGAGGTGAGAGAATCCCAGAAGTTTCCCATAGTAGGCTCCGGTTCTTGACTTTCACCAACTAAGACGTTGAACTCATTGTCATCCTATTCAGATCCTTCATTACTGCTAATAGTTTTCATGGAAATATCATCTGGACTAAGGATTGTAAGAATTGGGTTTTCATATAATCCATAGTCTTAACTAATAGTTCAGTTTCTGTTAGGTTTGGAAACTTCTGTTTTAAATTTGTTTGAATTTTAACAAAAGGATTAACACCGTGCTAGAAGGCTCTGAGGGATAACATCCAAAAAAGCCTGGGTATGATTCTTTATGGTCATAAGAAGTTCTGGTAGTGTAGGATTAAGCCTTTTATCCCACCACTTGGTAAAAAATACCCTTTTTAGGCGAGGGATTTTATTCTGATAGTCACACTGAAAATCCCATTTCCAGATCCAAGGGATTCCAAAACGGATAATGAAATGGGCAAGTAATTTTAGTATAGATAGATCTTTGTTTACTGGTATATGGGCATAGGCGAATTGCCATTCCTTGAATGCTGTTTGAACTGATCATGGTAAAGTGTCAATAGTGATACTGATTTTATCCCACCAAACAAAAAACTAATTGGGAATTTCGTTTTGTAGAACATCGGGATAGATACAGATGAACCAGGTATGGTTGTGAATAGGATTCTGATAATAAAATACTTGTGTAAAGGAATCAATATAATCCCAATAGTTGTATATGGTTTCTGTTGTATGACTAGATTCAATGGTACGGGTAGTATGAGGATTAATACCCCAATTAGCAAGAGGCATGATGTTCTTGATGGTTGTTTTACTGTATTAGATTGAGCTTGTTGGTTTTGATGGATCATGAAGCGTATGCTTTATGTCCATTGATGTTGTTTCAATGATGATTTTCTCATACACATAGCGATACTGGTTAAAACAAGGAGGAGACTGTTGAGTTGTTAAATAACGTCTTTTGTTCTCCCAAGGATCTTTCATCCATTTTTCATCATTCTGATCAATAAACAATACTGTTTCTTCCACATATTTATTGGGAATGTACTGTTCTGGTAATAAAAGAACATCTTTTACTTTAGGTTGGCTAGAAGAAGCCAAAGAGTTATTGGAGTGAGTATTTAGACTGGGAAATTCTGTATAATATAGATTAGCTCTGCCTCGGCCTTGTTGACTGCGGCCACGCCTCTACTGGTCATTCCTGCAAATATTCTCTGGTTAGAAAATCTGATAAAGAATTCTATTTTCCTTTGATATATTCAATATCAAAGTCAAATACTGATAAAGTACTTTGCCATGTTGCAAATATCTGTTTAGATGCTAAATTTTGAACATCCTTTTTAAATATCTATTTTGCAGCTGAGCAATCAACTCTGATTAAAAAGTGCTAATTTAAAAGATCATCCTGAAATTTTAAAACACATTTAACAATTGAAAGGCATTCTTTCTTTATTGTGGGATAATTTAAAGAAGGTCATTTCCAAGTTCCTGAAGTAAAACGAATAAGATCCTCTTTTTTACTGTTAGGATTAAATTGTTTTAAAATACCACCATATCCTGTATTAGAAGCATCGGTTTGAACGATCTTTTTCCATTCAGGATTAGGTAGGGACAAACAAGGTAGTTGTTTAACTCTAGCTTTAATCTTTTTTACTGCATCAGTATGTTCTACAGTCCAAGGTGAAGGATTTTTCCGTAGACGAGTATACAGAATGGAAGCATCTTGGGAAAGATTCGGATAATAGTCACGAATATAATTTAGTCTTCCCAAAAATCTTTGCAATTGGTTAATATCTTTGATTTCATCAGGAAATTTGGATGCAAATTCAATGCACCTATCAGTTAGAATAATAGTTCCATTGGAAATATTATGTCCAAGAAATCTGATTCTTGTTTAGAAAAGTTTCATTTTAGGGGCAAAAACTACGTTCCAAATCATTTTTATAATAACATTTTTAAAAATATTTAAATGTTTTATGTGTTGTTCAATAGATGTAGAGAAAATTAAGACATCATCAATGTAGCAAATAATAAATTCAGTAAAAGGATTAAAAACATTCATGATGTGCTGGAATTCTGAAGGTCCATTTTTTACTCCAAATGGAAGAACATTCCATTCATAGTGACCAAAAGGTACTGTAAAAGCATTTTTATAAGTATCCTGTTCTCTAATTTGAATTTGCCAAAATCCTGATTTCATGTCAAATTTAGAGAAAATAGTGGCATCAAGAAGGTCCTTCTTATTCGGAATTGGATATCTAATCCATTGAAGGGCTTCATTAAGCGGTTTATAATTGATAACAAGACGTGGAGTTCCACACTCAATTTCAAAAATTTTATTAACATAGAAAGCTGTACAACTCTAGGGAGAAGTACTAGGCTTAATTAAATTTTTCTGTTGAAGAGACTCAATTTCAGTTTTGCAAAGGAGTAAATATTCCTTCTTCATCTAACTAGGTTGAGACTTAGTAGGAATATTCTTCTCATTAAAATTAGGGATATAAGGAAGAGAAATAATATGTTTCTTCCTATTTCAGAAAGCATTCGGGACATCACTACAGATTTCAGCTTGAAGAGTTTTGTGGATTAATTTTATTTTTTCCTGTAAAGAAGGTTGTAAAATTCTTTGTTCTGTAGTGAGAAATTTTATTTCTTTTTGAATAAAATTGATTTGTTTCTCTTTAGAATAAATCATGTGCTTAACTTGATTTAATTCTTTAATATAAGGTTCTGTAATGAATTCAAAAATAATATGTCTGTTGTTAAGAGTAGTATGAATTCCCAAAGTATCAATTTTAGAAATGGGCATTAAAAGACACAAAAAAGGGGTGCCTAAGATGATACTTTGGTTCATATTACGGATAAGAACAAAAGAAGTAGGTAAACAAAGACCTTGATTACAGATTAAGGCTTCAGGAATTTTATATTTAATATTCATGGTATTCCCACTTGCACTAGTTAAAGATTGAGTGGTTTTCTGAAAGTATTTGGTAGGGATTAATCCTTCCTGAATACAGTTCATGTCAGCACCACTATCTACTAGGGAAATGGCATCTTTTATAATAAAATCCGGTTTGATAATAAAAGTAATTCTAATATACCATTTATGAAAAATAACTTGATTCATAAGCATCAAATATTGGTCAGAAGACTCTGGTTTATCAGAAGATTCGGGTTTGGAGGATTCTAGATTATTATCCTTTTTATGAATTAACTGTTGTTTAATATTATTTAAATCTTGGAAAATAATAACATTAGTATTCTGTAACTATTTTATTTCAGATTTTAAAATATTCATTTCACCTTTAAGATCCTGAATAGTAGTAGGCTTTTCAGTGGTAGAAATATCTTGTATTCTTTTCATAACTTCTTTCATACTATATTAATCAATGGGAAGAATATCTTCTGTTTTTTTATTTTTATAACAAATTTCTAAAAATTTTAATTTAATTTCTGGATCTTTAATTTGATCGGCTAGGTCGAGAAGTTTTTTCTGAGTGTCGGTTAAGACATTAATACTGGGACCTCCAATATCTAAACCATTCATCTCAACAATAGCTTTCCAGTAGTTAGCTTGATGGTTGTATTACGATTTATTAATTATGCAGGTTTGACATTGTTCAATATCGAATTTATTCGATTATTAAATCATCATCTCGAACTTGGTTGGTTACGAATTGAATTGCTAGTCATCAAACAATTAAGAATTTGTTGTTGGATATCCTCATCTAGTGACATTTCATTAAGTTTCTGTTTTAATTTTGATTTGCATTTACTAGCAAAGTGTCCTGTTTTTTCGCATTTATAACATTGAATTTTAGACTTATCATTTTTATTACTGCTCTTTCTCTTCTTAGTAGATTTTTCAGGGGTTTTGTTTTTATAAGATTTCTTAGAAGAACGTCTTCGGTAAGATCTAGAGGGTTTAGAACTTTGTTTTTTTTTAGTCTTTTGGGGATACTATAATTTTGTATCATAAGAGAATTGATCGCAAAATTCTCCTATCTCGTGTCTTTTAGTGAGATTCTACTTTTTCATTAATTGTTGAAGTTTCATATCATTGCATAATGATAATCCTTCTTCAATAATTACTAAGATAAGATGGCCATAAGAATACTGGTCATAAGGGATACTCATACGATCATGTTTATCTCTTAGTTTTTTACGGATTTTTTCAGCAAAGAAGGTAGGAAGACCATCAATAAATTTGGCTTTCCAATGTTCACTGTTGGCATCCGTTCTTTGCATAACTTTCATTAAAAAGACATCCTTATACCATCTAAAATGGGTTAAGGATGGACAACGAAGATTCTGTAAGAGTTCTCTACCCCTATCATTATTTATAAGTCCTGGTCCGATAAAATGATGAATGATAGCATTGACTAAGGTATAGCAAGCATCTTCTCTTTTTGTTTTAGTTCTAGTAAGAGGGTCAGTTTCATTCTTATAGGATTGGAGAATTTCAGTTCGTTGTGTTTCAGTAAGTGCATTATCCCACCATCCTTTAAGAATGCCAGTAAATCCATTTACTAAGAAACGACAGATCTGATGGTCAGTATTATCATTCTGTCTACAGACTGTTGCATACATCATGATATGATGGATGGTCTCAAAGATTTGATATTCTGTTTTACCACCAATATTCCATTCATAAATGGTTTTACCATGGTAAGATTTTTGAGAATTGAAGAAAGTCTGCTTCATACAGAATATCCTGAGGAGTAGGTCTAGGGTAATAGTACCTACTAGGTCTAGATAAAGCCATTTGATTAATTGGCTTCTGACTATAAGTAGTTTTATTGATATTTTGCATTTCCTAAAAATTATTTTGGATTTCTAAAATATGAATTGGAGAAATATCATCAGTATTATCTTCATCACTATGAGTATTGTCATTACTGGTATGAGAAGAGGGTTGTCCAGACATCATATTAATTTGAGATGAGGATGCAGTTGTAAGCTTTAAATCTTTCATTTTATTTAAAAGATTATCAATAAATTCATTATCAGATTTAGAAGATTTCATTTTAAAATTACTAACTTCTAAAGGTGGCTTAATGGTTACAGGTTGGAGATCAATTTTTTGAGGAACAACTTGGCAATTATCATTAATATGATTTATTTGTTCTTCTATCCTGGTTAACTATTTTCCTAGCGTTTGAAGGAATAAATTAGTATAATTATTCTGTTTAGACAAGGGTAAAATATCTTTTATTTTAACCTCTTCTTGTTGATGGGATATCTCAGATATATCAACATACGGATTTATAACTAAGGGTTTTAAATTTTCATTTCCTGGACTAAGTTCAAGAGACTTAGGAGGGGGGTGAATAGATTGAATAATGTTACCACATGTGGTAATCCAATCCTTTTGAATTCCAGTTAACACATTCAGTTGACTTTCAGTGTAAAAATTAGACTTTGAAATAAAATCATAATACCATTTTGTAAATGATAAAATACACTGATTTTTGTTCAAATAAGCATAATAATTAGCTTTAGTATCTACTAATTTTTTATTATCATGATTATTAAAATACCAATTCCTAAAGTTATGGTATTTATCCTGCTTAAACTCCTGGTTTAAACATTGAAGAATTTTACTATTAGGAGAAAAATCCATTAACATTCAAAATTCATATCACTAGCAGTTGGACTATAAGGTCTTCTGTTTTGAGGAGTATTTGCTTCATAAATACCATGAGGTATTTGATTTTCAGAAATATGAATTCTTCAAATAAGTTAAGTTTAAGTTATGGTACAATTGTAATCTTTAATGGTTGACATATGGGATTTGGGCTAAACAATTCCTTTAGAGAGAAAAGGTTAATACGAACTAGCAACCGATCTAACTCGCTGTGAAAGATAGTGTAGATGAGATGGGAAACTAGATTGTTAGTTGTTTGTGGGAAACCACTCAGAGTACCATATGGAATACTCGATGTGTACTAAGTCCTAGAAAAGTTATAAGAAAATGATAAGAATGTAAATCATCAAAAATGATGATCGTATGAGTTAAGACATCTCTGTATGTCATAACGCCGTAAAACGGTAAAGAAGGATGGTTACGTGTACTTAGATTATAAACAAAAACTATAAGGAGTAAAGTTAAGTTTAAACCAATGCGTAAGTCAAATATATGACTAATTGGTATCTGGTATTCCTTATGCGCGATATAGGGATTGCAAAGAACAGTTCAGCGTAAACTATAAGCTGTAGTTGTGCTTAAGGCAAGTTTCCTAACTTCATTCATATTTGAAATGAATGCTAGTTTCTTAAACTTTCTCAGATGTTGAACATGAGAAGTTTTACCTATGTACAAATGTGTGATATTTGTACAAGGTGTTAGTATGTATGAGGCCTTATGCCACAATTTTTAACACTTCGGTGTTTCTTTGAAATGAACTATTCCATGTGAAGAAGTTATATTTATATATGAACCGTTATTGTTAAGTCCGTGCTAATGATTCTAGCTAGACAAAACATGTATATATAAAAAAGGTAGAAGAATGAAAGTATGTGAAAGTAAATGTGATTAATGTTTTAAAATGATAGGAATCAGATTTTGTGATATCCCAAAAAATTCATAAGATCTTGAATGATTAAATTAAATATTAATGTCTAAAACCTAGAGTGAAAATAGAGGATTTATTAAAAATTTTAAGAAGAACCTATATGATTTAATATTTGAAAGAGAATTGAGAAAATATGGATTACAAAAAATTTAAAATCCTAGAATGAAATTATATTTGGAAGTATGTTAAGAATAAGGTATTATGTTACCTTTGACTTTATGTGAATTAATGAAAGAAATTATGAGAATGATTGAAATTTTGAAAAGAAAGAAAGAGATTATGAATGTGGAAAATTTTATTAAAAAATAAAATTCAAGTGAAGAGATACTATAAGAAAATGTTTATATGAATAGGTGCATATATATATATATATATATATATATATATATATATATATAATAATGTGTTATATATTTTAGCAAAAAGAAATGATAAGGTAAATACCTTTTAACTTATGTGGGACATGTGTGAGGTTAAGTAAATACATATATTTTAAATGTGTATATATAATTATAATTATTCTTTATATAAAGAGAATTAAAGAAAGCTTTGTAGCCTAATGTTATAAATTAGGTATTGGAATTAAATAACCTAAATGATTATCTTTATTTAGAGGTTCTAGTATTTTAATTATATACTAGTGACCTAATCTAAGAGATTTGTGGAACATGTCTCAACTATAAATTATTTTGTATGAATATGTGAGTAAATGAATATGAATATTATGTGATTGTTTATATTTGTTTATTATATAAACAAATAAAAAAACTAATGTAACCCTAATTATATATTAGGAATGAAGAATTGAATAACTTAAGTGTTATGGTATGGGAGAATAATAATATTTAAAATATATACTAATTCTAAGGGATTTATTTTATATATCTCAATTAATTAATTTTATAATTTAATTAAAGCAAGTCTAATTGGGTTAAGAAATTAAATGTACATGAGTAAGTATTTGAATTATAATTAAGTAAAGGGAAATCCTAATTAAATGATTAGGGTAAGATAGAATTTCAGATAATGGAGCATATTAATTCTTATGACCCAAATATTTTAGTTAGGAAGTCCAAGTCTTTTAATTGGAAAGCCCAAAAAAATTAAGTGTTAGCCCAATTGTTAAGGAACATGTGGGACATTTAATTTAGTAAATATAGCATATAAAATTAAACAAAATGGGGGAGAAAAAGGGCCCAAGTTTCGGCCCAAAAGGAAGGAAGAGAAGGGGGCATATATGTAATGATTATAATCTATTAACTCTCCTTAGGTGTCACCCCATGAAATAAGCCACAACCTTTGTTGAAATCTACAAGCAACCTATAGTGTGCAAACAATCTTAGAGATGATAAGAGAGAGAGAAAGTAGATTATGGTGGGAGAAAACTTAGATATAGAAAATATATCTACACAAATTACTAACACCCAAAACCCATTCCATTTCTCTCTCATCTCTTATTAGCTAACACAAAGAAAACCAAATAGAGAGAGAGAGAAGAGAGGCCATTCGGCATCCATAGAGGGAGAGGAGAGAGAGTTTTTCTTCAAATTTTCCTAGCTCCATAGCCATCTTGGAAAGAAGAAGAAGGATAGCACATTAAAGGTATAACTTTAAACTAGTTTACTCATTTTATTTTGATTATTCTAAATCAAAACTTGGATTTATGTTCTTGAATTTCAAAACTCTAGATCTACATGATCTAGAGTGCGTTATGTGTGGATCTATCCATTTTGTGTGTTAAAAGTTAGATCTAAAGAGAGAAAAGAAAACTAGTTTTTAAAGGGTATAAACCCCTAACTTTTATGTACTTTGGATATCCACCGTTTTTGATCTACACCTTCTTTTTATAATCCGTCAAAGAGAGGTGCTAGATGTATAAGTTATCTAGTAAACCCAACTGCTAGAACTCAAAAATGTTGAGTTTACAAGCCTTAGTGGATGTTTAGCCAAAATAGTCCCGTTTTTAGAAAAAGAAACAAAACTGTTTTGGGCCAGTCACTGCTAGGGGAAGTTTCGTCATTTCTCTGACCTTCAAAAATTTTAAAAACTTTGGGATGATAATATGGTGATTTATCTTTCAAACCCAAGTGGAATCACTGAAAAAAGTGCTGTAGATTTTCGTATGGACTATTTTTGGCAAATTAGGCAAAAGTTGAAAATACAAAAAAATAAACTGTCCAAATATTTGCAGGGGAATCTTCGGCCATTTAAATTTTGAAATAAATTCTGGACTTTTGGGACATGAAAATATATGATATAAAGTAGATTCTATCCAAAAATGATCTCATTCCAACTTAAATTGACCAAGTTATAGTAATTTCAATATTTCGGTTTTTCTGACAAAAACTGCTATAACTGGAGTTCTATAACTCCGATGGCCATGAAATTTAAACTATAGGTTCACGTTAATACGTGTAAGATCATTCCAAGAGTGGAATTTTTGGAGTTGAGCATGATAGGACTAATTTCTTAAGCTACAAACTAAAAACGGATTTTTAAAAAAAAACTAAAGGGAGTTGAAAAATTACAGAAAAATTATGTTTGTGTATGGAATATATGTATATATGTTTGGCAAAAAGATAGTAAAATAACAAGATAATTTGGTATTTTCATGAAGAGGGTATTTCAGCTTGCTGAATTGAACAATTCAGGGTGCTGAAATGGAAACTAAAAAGGACAGGAAGGGAATACAGGTTGAATCCAGGTTGCTGGATTGATATATTGGATTAATTATGTTAGCTTGTATTCAGCTTGTTGAATTGGTGAATTCGGGTTGCTAAAATTAGTGAATCCAGGTTGCTGGATTGGAAGTCAGATGAATCCAGTTTGCTGGATTGGAGAACAGTTTACTGAATTGGAGATTAGTCTGAATCCAGTTTGCTGGATTGGTCAATCCAGGTTGTTGGATTGGTATGTTTGAATAATACATATTATAGTATTAGTATTCGGCTTACTGGATTATAAAGAAGAACTTATAATATAAAAGATTAAGTTGTTAAATCATAATGTATATGGTATAGTGATTGAAAAATTTTCAAAGGACGATAAAAATACTGATGTGTTAGGGTGTTATCTAATATTTGATTATGTGATTAAGTGTTAGTCAATTTGCTTATAAATGGTAGTATTATGAGGTGTAGTATATTATGCTAATTGAAAGATCAATCTTAACAATGATAGGTCTTTCCAATGGAGAGATTAAATTAGATTACGTAGCAGTAATCGACGGTACATGCAAGTTTTTCTAACTCAAACTTGAATTGTATTTTCAAAGCATGTTAGTGAATAATTATTGTGAATTATTCACATCTATACTGATTATTGATTCGCACTTAGTGCATGTTGCATATGTTCATCAGGTATGAAAGGTTGATCACCTTCATTACCATAAGGTTCAGTTAAATTGTTCATGATCATTGTTGACCTCCAAACATTATTGATTCAATCATTTAATTATTGAAACTTAATTTATGTTATTTCACAATTATTACATTGTTGAAAACTTGAAAGCTTTGTCTTTTTTTCCAATCATGATATATCTTCATTTGACTTAAACTTATTGGGCAAAATAGTTGCTCACCCTTGTTATATGATGATAACATTTTCAGATTTAGGCGAAGGCTCGAATAAAGACAAAGGCAAAAAGTAAAATTCCTAAATTGGACTGTTATGCAGTTAAAATTATAAAAGTATTTAATGCAAATGGCAATGTAAATCGTGTAGGATATTAAAGGTATGTATTAAGTTAAGGTTACAGACCTTGGAGATTATGTGTAAAAGTTTATTGTATAAACAATTTATGTTTATATCTTCCGCAATAGTTATAGAATTGGATTCCACGTTCGTTTGAATAAAAGAGTTTATTCAAAAGTTTTATATTAACTTGGAATTGGATTCCACATTCGTTTGAATAAAAGAGTTTACTCAAAAGTTTTATATTAACTTGGAATTGGATTCCACGCTTGTTTGAATAAAAGAATTTATTTAAATATGGAACAAGATTTCATGTTTCCCAGAATAAAGGAGTTTATTCACATATGGAATAGGATTACATGTTTTCTAAAATTAAAGATTTTTAATTTTGATAAGGAATATGATTCAACATATTTTATTTTTCCAAAGAATTTTAAGTTAAAATAAAGGAGTTTATTTTGTATTTTAAATTGGATTCTTTATTAATTAAAATAAAGAATTTTCTTTTATTCAAAATTGGATAAAATAAAATAAAAAATTTATTATGATTTAAATTTTGATTAAAATAAAGGAGTTTATTTATATTTCAAAATTCAATTTTTTAATAAATTTGAAAATGCTCATTAAATTGATATCGATGCATATATTGAATGGATTTATTATTCATGAGATGGATGTTATTTACTGAAGCATATGGTGATATGTATAATCATAAATGGGATTGATTATGGACTATTGACCAATGTGATTGGATTTTATTTTAGTTGGATGCATAAATGTATGAGTTTTATTAAATGGGTTATGCGTACCTCGTCTTCTCTATTTTTTTGTTAATGTAAATTCTACCTCTCTCCTATGTACTTCCCCTTGACTGCTGATCAAGGTTTTTATTTATTTTAAATAGCTTTGTAATAGGAATAGTTAGAATTATTTTGAAGAATTGGAGATCAGGGAGCAAGGAGCGCTTGAAGACCCGTTTGTAATGGAGCCTGGGTTTAAATGTAATAGTTATATTTAAATTTAATTCTTACACCCTGGTTTGGCCTCTTGGTTCACTTGGTGGCTCTAGTGAACCAAACTAGAATAAAGTCCATAATTAATCTGAGTAGAATATAATATTCTATATGTGCATGCTTATACTATATATATTATATATTATGTAAACATGTTTTGCATGTCAATTAATATGACGCGTATTTTATATATATATATATATATATATATATATATATATATGTGTGTGTGTGTGTGTGTGTGCATGCACGCTAAACAAGATGTGATAAATTAATAACAAACCCCTAAAAGATTTTATATTAAGTTGTAACGTTCAAAGATATTTGGAATATCGAACGTCGCCTTCTAGCATGGTAAACCAATAGAGTATTAAAAATCTAATATGAGTTTGCAGTGCACACAAATGACAAATATTAAATATTTAAGAAATTATTTTATCACATTTAATGCTTATAAATAAACTGAACGATGCTGTTTTGTTGTGCACACACAAGGACAATGTTTTTCTTTTGAATATATGGAAGTGTTAGGTATGACTTAACTTAGATCATTTTAGTTTGGATGTGCACACACTTGACCATTATGATCTAAGAGGAAAAATATAATGAGTTGCATAGTTGATGTAATTGACAAGAGTTGTCTACCTATTTATTTATATATAGTTTGTTGTGCACACAAAAGGCTATATACATTTGAAATGGGGTCCTTATTCTCACTTGCATATCTTTAGTTAGATATTGCTGAACTATATATATTGAGGGTACGTAATATAGTTTGATGAAAATAGTGGGAGATACCAATTTAAAATAAGACCTAAATTATTTTGGTAATTAATAAAAGAATGTATGATATAATGTTGTTAAATTACAAATTAATTTACAGAATTTTACAATGTTTAAGATTTCTATCACTGTGTAGCATATTAGATGCTAAATTAACCGAACCAAATTAAACGGATTAGTTAAGGAATTTGAGAATGGTTCTCATGGCTAAAAAGCTATCTTATGTCCTTAATATGCCTATCCCTGCAATGGTTGCAGACAATGCCTCTGAGGACGAGATTGCTACTTTTAGAAAGTGGCAAGATGATGCACAATTGGCTCAATGCATCGTGTTTGCATCCATGAGCAACGAGCTTTAACATCAGCATGAAACTATGGATGCTCCTTTTATATTCTTTCACATCAAGTAGTTGATGGTGAGGAAAGAAGGACTGATAGATATTAGATATCTAAGGAGCTCTTCCGATCTAGAATGACCAATGACACTACAATACAGACAAAAGTCCTTAACATGATCAATTTGATTGAATAAATTAGGACAACAGTTTTGTTATGGATGGAGAGATGAGCCAAGATTTGATCTTTTAGTCACTCTGGACTCCTCATAATTGTTGTGAATTTTTCATATGAACAAGCTAGATATCAGCTTCGCTGATTTTCTTAACATGTTGAAAAATGTTGAGAGTCACTTTCCAACCAAGAAAGACCAAGTTTTACTGGTAGGGGCCTAATGATCTTCTAAATAGAAGAACGATTCAAAGAAGGTAAATAGAAAGGAAAAAACAAAGGATAATAAGTAATAAGGATAATTTCAATTACTTGTAATTTCATTTCCACGTCAATCTCAATGTAATGGAAAATATAAAGGAATATGTGAACATGCATATTAAAGCCTGTCATGCTATCATGTCATTAAAACAACTGACATCCATTTTGCAGGATAATACTCCTAAAAAATGGACACATTACATAGCATATAACATTACCACATTCCCCCAGACTAAACTACATAAGTCTTTTTGTAGGGAAATGATTGGTCTAGTTACCCGTTCACGGTCCAAAAAGGCACTAAGCCTACAGCCGGACATGGCTACAAGTGGCCAGCCTAATCCTACTCTTGTCTCTCACGAGGAGTTCTATGGATTAAGAAATTAAATAACATAGTTGGCTATTCTGCTAAAAGAATTGCACAAATTAACTTAGGGTCCACAAATACCCATCCACACAGAACCCTTTGTAGAAGGAGGAATCCAGGGTTCAGACAGAGAAGTTCTAGCACCTGAGTCTCATAATGAGAAGTCCAACAAAACCCCTGAAATCACCCATCTCAAAGAAGATCAAGACACCAGTGATATTCAGAAGAAGGTTTTACAAATGGAAGAGACCATTCGGTCCATCAAAGGGATTGGAACACACGGGAGTGTTTCATATTCAGACCTTTGCATCTTCCCTGGGGTTCATTATCCAGAAAAATTTAAGGCTCCTGACTTAGAGAAGTACGATAGATTTGGAGATCCTTACACCCACTTAAAGGTGTTCATTGGAGAGCTCGGATCCTATGCCGAGAATGAATAGCTCAGAATGCAGCTATTTCAAAAAAGTCTGACTGGAGAAGCCAGAGCATGGTACACCAGATTGGATAACTCCAAAATTCACAGCTGGGAGGAGTTAGCCCATGCTTTCCTCAGTTAATACAGCTTTTAAACTCAGATGGCTCCAGACCGATATCAAATTACCAAGGTCAAGAAGTAAGTCGATGAGTTATTTAGAGAGTATGCCCAAAGATGGAGGCGTCTGGTTGTTCAAGTTATCCCATCTATGATAAAGTCTGAAATGGTGATGACCTTCATAGATATTTAAGAAGCTCCATTTTATGAGAAGGTCCTAGCTGGAATAGGAAAACCATTCTCAGAAATGATTAAGCACGAAAAAATGGCAGAAATGGGATTGAAGTCTGGAAGATTCAAGATCTCACCGCGTTAAAAGTCGTAACTGAGCATATCCAATCTGGAAGTTATGTGAACAACCCCTGGAGGGTCCATAAGAAGAAAGAAGAGGATGTTTCCTTGATACTGCAAGGACAAAAAGGCAATCAAAACTTGCCTATTCAGAGGAGAAACTACTCCCCTTTTTAAGCTCAGTCTTCAAATCCTCCCTTGCCAAAGAGTGGAGAAGTTAAATGCTCAAGAGTGCTCACACCCTTATGGGATTCACTCAAAAACATCCTCAAACTTCTGACAACTCTGAAGAAGATTACTCATCTCCTTCCACCAGCAAATCCAAGTGGAAAAGGCTTCAATACAAGCTAAAAGTGTGCTTACTGTGACACCCCCAAATCTAGGTACTTCATTCCCTAAAGACTTGGTGCTCACTATCCATACATTCATACTATCTACCCAAATAAAATAATATTTAAACCATAAATCCTCCATTTAAATAGGGTTACATTATTAAATCCAAAAAAAAACATCCCAGGTTGTCTAACCTTTAACATCATACCAGTGCGGAAATAAATTATTACATCACATCATTATTTAAAAGTCTATCATCATAACAATAAATGAAAATTACAAGTCTTCGTCACTTGTACATTTTTCCCTTTCCTTTGCTAGTTGTAGGTTCGTCTACCTTCTCAACTTTGGCTGCAATGAGTGTATAAATATGCAAGAGTGAGCACAATAATTGCTCACTGGATATAGAAATGAATCAACCAGAATATAATAACTACCAATGAATATGCTCATCAAAACTGAATAGTACTCTATCAATGATAACCAAAAACTGAAATCCAAAATTTGGAATATACGTAGCTGAGGGTCATAAGACCATGAACTATGTCCACAGTTGCGAGTAATCTTTCAACTCCAACTTTAACAGTCATAAGACTATAAGGACTCCTCGTACTTAGGGGGATTAGCCCTTCGTACAATGTATTGTGCACAAACATTTCAACGCTAAGCGTAAATTATCCCCTAATAATAGGGTTGTTCATCTCAGTATTTAGAGTACAAGTCCGCACCAAAGAAAGCTTGGTTTGGATAAGCTTTCAAGAGTAATTTGGAGTTTAACGATCATCAACTAGAGGACTAGTTGAATCAATAGTATTTGATAACACCACAGTTGATCAATAATAACATAATATGGAACAATGAATAAGTGTAAGCGAACTAACTATATCTTGAACTCATGCTTAGAAACAACTGCATAACATAAGTATTGAATGACGATAAACCTTGCTTGAATAATATTAAGCTAGGACTATTAATTATTGAATATACTTTAAATAAGAGCAAGCTGAAAAATAAAGCATGCTCATTATGAGAATAGCTTGTGTCAAGTAAATGAGATAAGATAATTCAACATTAGAAATTAGAATTCAAGATAATTTCATTCATAATACACGAATGACAATAAAGAAACTTGTCTAACAATAAACAAGTTAGAATACATCAATAAATATTAGAATTCAAACTTGTTCGAATAAAGTTAAAGTCATAGCTAGCTTGCTCAAATAATGATTAGGAATACAAGAGTTCGCTTAATGAAAGTTTAAAGTAAGAAACTTGCTTAACGTAAATGTAGAGCTAGAAAACTTGCTCAATGTAAAAAGAGAAGTTTAGAAACTTGTTTAACGTAAATGTAGAGTTTGAAAACTTGCTCAATGTAAAAAGAGAAGTTTAGAAACTTGCCTCGAGCGTAAGCTATAATATTAAACTCACGTTCACCTACACATAGGTTTAGAACCACAACACCTATTAGATATGCTAACATACCATAACATGTACATTTCTAACTAAACTTATCATTTTTACACAAGTCTTATGCTACCATATACATTTTAGAATTCCCAAGTGTACACATCACAACATTTATCTAACACTCATTGTATAAACTAAGTTATAATATAACATGTTCATAACTTATAATCATTTGAAACTTTGAAACTACTAACCACCTAACACGATTCTGTTTTAACCATGTTACTACTGTAAAACCCCAACTTTTATGAATAAAAATGAATTTTTTATAAATATCATTTTTGAATATTATGGAATAAATTTGATATAATGTTATAGTTGTGGGTAATATTTATAAATTTTGCAAAAATGCATGAAGTTGTTATATAATATTCGATTGGTCGGGGAATATTAAATGCGACGGCACAATCATTGGTGGACCCCACTAACGAAAATTATTGTCGGATTGAGAAAGCGACAAAAATATTTTTATGAAAATAACGGCGGAAGTTTTACTGGTTGATCTTTGTTGAACTACTCGGTAGTAAAAAAATGCGATGTCTGGCGTGGTTGCGTAGTAACACACGTATTGATTATTAATGCTGAAAGTCACTCGGTTTGATTCATTATTGTCGATATTTTATATGTTATTAAATCAATAATTGAGATGCGCGAAGTTATTAATATTATTATTTGCATTATTAACGATGTCTAGAAGTTACATCGATGAGAGGTTTGGTCACTAATTGCGGCGCCCGATAGGAAGAAATCCTTATTGAAAAGCCCCTTTTTCACAGGAATGACACAGTCGATTAATAGTGTGAATAATAATAATGATGATGACGTTTTTTTTTATTAAGTATTATTAACGTAATAAAAGCGAGAAAAACTTTTATATAAAATAGAATACTTTTATAAAGTTATTACGTTTTATTAGGCTAATAGTAAAATCTTTTTATATAAAAGCAGAATACTTTTATAAAGTTATACATTTTTATTAGAATAATAATTAGAATATATTATATTTTATTATGCATAGTGTTTTGCATAGTGCTTGCATAGTATTTGCATAGTAAAATCTTTTTAAAAGTTATTCGTTTTATTAAATTATAAATAGAATATATTATATTTTATTTAAAAGATTTTTCTTTAAATATGGACCATCCAGATTAAAATAAATCAATACTGGATAGTTCATGGATTGGTTCTTATTCATTTCATTCTTCTATAAATAAAGTTCATTCCTTCCTTATTTTTACTGATTCAACTGAAACTCTAGAGAGAAACTATAAAGAGAGAAAGAAAAAATTATTCTGCTTACTTCTTCTACTACTCAGATATCAAGTTTCTTTTTTCGTAAAGGGGTATTATTTCTTTTGTATTCATGAAGAGAACTTCTATTATTCCATCTTTATTATTACATTGGAATAACTTTTGTATATCTGCTACTACCTATACTTGGTGAAATTCTTTTGTATTCCATTCTTTATTATTACATTGGAATATCACATGCATGCTTTTACTATTCTTCTGGTTAAAATCTTTATTATTACATTGGAATATCACATGCATGCTTTCTTTACGGGACTGGTTCCGTCTTTATTATTACATTGGAACATCCTATTGGTGTGAATTTCACGACTGGATCCGTCATTTAGTATTACATTGGAATAACTTTATCATGTGAAGTCTGCATGCATGGTGATTTACATTGTATTCCATTCTTTATTATTACATTGGAATTTCACATCCGGTCGTATTACGCTTTGACACAGTTTCGTTATTTATTATTACGATGGAATAACTTTTATCATCTTAATCTGCATGCATGGTGATTTCTTTTGTTATTCCATTCTTTATTATACTCGGTTGGTTAAAGTTTTGACTTCTACACTCCATGAAATTAGTGGAATATTCTTGATATTTGCGCTTCATCGGTATCTTTTCATGGAAATATTCTTACGAGCATTCTTGAATTTTACTTTACAAAAAGTATCATGTTGACAATTAAGACATTATTAGTTCTGAATAAATTAATTCTTGAACTTGTTTTATTGAATTCTTATATCATTGTCATCATCCTCATGTTTATATTATTTTTTTTGAAAGTCATACATGGCTTTTGTAGTGCATAGATGGACTTGGTATAATTATGACCGAGGATTATTCGATTGTAATCATGGTAGTAATGTTACAAATGATGTGGTAAAAGTCCTCGTTGGCGAGAAGTGCATTGATGGGCGAGTTGTTGGCATGATCATGACCATTGATGAATACACAAATATCCTTGGCCCGTAGTGCATGGATAATTTGTGGTCGTGACCTAATGAATATCCTTGGTAGTAGTGCGGGGGATGATGTGGATTATTTATTAAAATTTGAGTCTCGGTGATAAAAGTGATGAAAAACCTTTTAAATCATAAAAGATAGTAGATTTTATTCTCTACTTGACTCTTTTAATGGATTGCATGTTCATTGCTGCGATTAAACTTGATGTCTATTGTATTTTATCAGTTTAACACTATTGAGGACTAATGATAATTTATTCTGCATTATCTTAGTCATAATATTTCTTACTGGACTAGTTGAGCTCACCCTTTCTTTCACTGTTCTCTTCAGGAAATGAGAACGTAGCCGGGACTAGTTAGGGAACGGAGTGATGGTCCGAGATGGTGTCTTAGTAGTCCTCACTATTCTGTTAAATAGTGTGATAATAAATGTAATGAGGCCTAAATTGAGTGTGGATATTGTCTAGATGACAATATTTGTATTAAAACTCACAGCATGTATTTTGTCGTATTTTACGACTGTTGTATAATCAAGTTGTATTTGAATTTAGTACCATGTATTTGGCGACTCAAGATGGGTGATGTATACCTATTTTGGGGCGTCACGGTTAGTATCAAAGCTTAGGGATATTATCCTGGTGAGATGTGAGATAAGAACTAGGAGGGAGGCGGGAATTCCTTTGCTAGTATGACCTACCTAAGTTTGTTTGGTATTTAATTGGTCGATTCGAGTATAGGGATAATATGTGATATGTTAATTAACCCTTGTTTTGTGGCGGTGTTTGAAAATGGCATCAGAGAATGTTGAGAACATCAATGGAGCACAGAGGCCGTTGAGTCTCCACGGATCGATAATCGGGATAATGTGCATCGAGGCGACAATCCTAATGCAAAAACAACAACCTTGACCAAATGATGAGCGATGGAATATTAGAGGCTTCATGAAATTCATGCAACATCGGTGAGGCGGCTCATCCCAAAATGCGGTGGAAACACTGGAACCTCTCGGGGCCAGTCACCATGAAAGCAGTTCAAGGAGCTGGGACCACCGGAGTTTTTGGAGAGCCAAAACCACTTAAAAGGCGGAGACGTGGATAAAGCGGATCAACAAGATATTTGATGTCTTGGGTTGCTCAGAGGAGCAAAAGGTTCCTTTGCCACTTTCATGTTGCGGGGCGGAGGCGATTCTTGGTGAGAATCATAAAAGCGTACTCAACTGCTTGCCAGCCTGAAGATGTCTTGGGAGAAGTTCGAAGAACTGTTCAATGACAACAACTTTCCCAAAAGTATTCTTCACATGAAAGAGGTAGAGTTCATTAAAGCGGAACAAAACAACATGATCGTGTCACGATCTGAAAGCCAAGTTTTCTTGAAATTTGTCCGGTTTGCGTCCCATTTAGTTGATAATGAGGAGAGAATGGCGAATGTTTCTAAGAGGTTTGAAACGAGATACGTCAATATCTTATCTCTCATAAACTGTGTTTGTATTCAAATGTTGTTAATAGGGCTCAGTTATTGGAGCGAAATAATGAGTTATCCCAACCAAAAGAGAGCAGCCGGTAAAATGATAATACCGGTGATAGCAGTCATCGAAACGGTGACAATAAGCGTGGAGGGAATCAACATGCCAGAAATGGTAACCACTTCGGTGGTAATCATGGCCAAAATAATAAGAATGGACATTTCAAGAAAAGAAGATTCAACAATGATGGAAAGACTTGACGCCATGGCGCACATCGTTAAGGAAGGAGAACGACCACCTATCATATGCTTCAAATGTGGAGGGAGGGACACATCGGTCAAAGCGTGTGATGCCCTCCAAGCATGTTACAATTGTGGAAGAAAGGACACTGGCCCGATTTTGTCGTGCACTGCAAAAACAAGTCCAGTGTGAGATGGAGGCGACAAAGGTCGTCCCGAGACGAAGACAAAATCGGTTGTTCAAGGGAGGCGTTTGTCGTGACCTCCCGAAAAGCAAGGAACCCGAATGAGGTCATCACGGGTAAGCTTATCATAAATTCTAGTGAAGTATATACCTTATTTGATCTGGGTTCTACCCATTCTTTTATTTCTCCTACTTGCGCTCAACGTTTAAATTTGACTCAGGAGAAATTAGACTTTGACTTATCTATTGAAACTCCGTTGGGAGAAACCTTCATTACATCCATTTGTTTATAAGTCTTGTTTGGTTCAAATCGGTACCCTCACATTACACATCGACCTTATTTCATTGAAAATACTTGCATTTGGCGTAATTCTAGGGATTGATGGTGAACTACTCATCATGCAAAAATTGATTATTTTAAATAAGGTTGTTAGCTTTCATATTCTAATCAACCTATTATGCAAATTTAAGCAACCAAACCATTAAAATCAATCATTGTCATCTCAAGTCATAAAGTTATTTAGTTTATTGAAAAATGGATGTCAAGTTTTCTTAGCTCATGTCACGGATCTAAACAAAAATAAATCGGGTTTTGAATGATATTTCTATTGTTAAAGAATTTCTGACGTATTCCACGAAGAACTTCTGGCCTACCCCTAGGCGTGAAATTGAATTTTGTATCGACCTTGAACACGTATACAAAACCTATTTCCAAAGCCCCATATCGAATGGCTCTATTGAACTTGAGGAGTTAAAGACCCAATGCGAGGAATTGTTAGACATTGGCTTTATTAGTCCTAGTACTTCTCCTTGGGGTGCTCTGTTCTTATTGAAGAAGAAGAAAAATGGGAGTATCACGACTTTGTATTGATTATCGGGAGTTGAATCATGTCACCATATCAAAATAGGTACCCATTGCCCGCGTATTGATGACCTATTTGACCCGGTTGCAAAGCGCGAAATTCTTTTCAAAGATTGATCTTCATTACGGATATCACCAATTGAAGATTAGAACTAATGACATTCAAAGACGACTTTCAAAACTTCGGTATGGGCATTATGAATTCCTAGTCATGTCTTTTGGATTGACTAATGCTCCTACTTTGCCTTCATGGATATGATGAGCCAGTATTCAAGGAATATTTGGATCACTTTGTGGTCGTCTTTATTGATGACATCCTTATTTATTCAAAAAGCCGTGAAGATCATGAGCAACACTTGAGGTGATACTCCAAAAGCTTCGTGAATATAAGCTTTATGCCAAGTTGAAGAAATCGAGTTAGTTACGGCGAAGTAGCATTCCTTGGGCGCGTGGTATCAAGTCATGGAATATCTGTTGACCCGTGAAAGATTGAAGCCATTCAAAGTGGGGAGCAACCTAAATCGATGAATGAAAATCGTAGCTTTCTCGGCTTAGGTGGTTATTATCGGAGATTCGTAGAAGGGTTTTCTCGAATCGCTACTCCCTTAACTCAGCTGACTCAGAAAGATACAAAATTCGGTTGGAACGAGAAATGTGAGAAGAGTTTTCAAGAACTCAAAAGAAGACTCATTTCAACACACTACTACGACAATACCATCGGCTCGGAGGGATTTGTCATCTCTACGATGATGCTTGAGGCAAGGGTTAGGATGTGTTCTCATGCAACATGGGAAAGTCATAGCCTATGCCTCTGGATAACTCAAAGAATATGAGAGGAATTATCCTACTCATGATCTAGAGTTGGCAGCTGTTGTCTTCGCACTTAAAATTTGGAGGCATTACTTGTATGGGGAGAAAGTGGAGATATTTACGGATCATAAAAGCCACAAATATTTCTTCACTCAAAAGGAACTCAACATGAGACAGCGACGTTGGCTTGAACTGTTGAAAGATTATGATCATACCATCCAATACCATCTTGGAAAAGCAAACGTGGTAGCTGACGCATTGAGTAGAAGATCGTATGCGGGTACAAGTGCGATATTTTCAACGTAAAGGCCCATCTTATATAACTTGCAAAGGATGGAGATAGAATTAAAGACTCCAGGGACCCATATGATGATGGCGAATATACGAGTAGAACCGACTTTAATCGATAAAGTTAAAGCTGCTCAAGCTACAGACCTAGAGCTGATGCATATAAGGAAGAAAGTACAAAGAAGGTGCTATATCGAGGAAGCGAGAATCGATGAAGAAGGAATACTTGAGTCAACTCAGGACTTTGTGTTCTAACGACCACGATTTAAAGTATAAAATTATGATGGAGGCACACAACACACCGTTTGCAATCCATCACGAGTACCAAAATGTATCGTGATCTTAATCATACATTTTGGTGGAAGCAATATGAAGAGAGAGATATAGCGTTGTTTATCTCAAGGTGTCTAACTTGTCAACGAGTCAGCGGAGCATCAAGTACCAAAAGGTCCATTGAACCACTTAAAATTCCGAATGGAAGTGGGAGCGCATTACTATGGATTTAATTCTTGGTCTTTCCAAGGTTTCTCAAGGCGTAGATGCAATTTGGGTCATTGTTGATAGATTGACCAAGTCTGCTCATTTCTTACCAATCTGAGAAACTTATACACTTGAGCGTCTTGCTCGTATGTACATAAACGAGATTGTAAGATCGCATGGTATGCCATATCCATAGTTTCTAATCAAGACCCAAGATTCACTTCACGATTTTGGGTTAGTTTGCAAAAAGCTATGGGCACAGTTTTATGATTTAGTTAAACTTATCATCCTCGAGACGGACGGACAATCGAGAGAGGACTATTTAAACTCTTGAAGATTTATTAAGACTCTCTGTGTCCTTGACTTCAGGAAGTTGGGACAAGTTCTTACCATTGGTGGAGTTTTCCTACTGACAACGATTATCAAGCAAGTATTGGCATGGCTCCATTCGAGGCGTTGTATGGAAGAAAGTGTCGTTCTCCGGTATCTTTGGGATGAGGTGGGTGAAGCAACGTTGTTGGGGCCGGGGAGTTGATGCGTATGACTACGAAAAAGATTCAAACGATCCAACAACGTATAAAAACCTCACAAGATAGATAAAAGAGTTATCTTGATCTTCGCCGAAAGGATGTGGAATTCGATATTGGAGATCATGTGTTGTTACGTGTTGCTCCATGAAAAGGAGTTACGAGATTTGGAAAGGGAGGAAAGCTCAATCCTCGATTCATTGGCCCATTTTAATCCTCGATCAAGTAGGGAATTGTAGCTATAGACTTGCTTTACTGCTTGAAGTATGTCTCGTGTTCCACTACTGAGAAAATCTTTATAAATGACGACAAAAAACATCGGCAATGACAGCACTTTTTGGTCGCAGAAAGTATTCCTAGCGACCGCCATTAGCGACCGCCCTTGAATTTGGTCGCTAGAGTATGTTAGCGACTTAACGATTCGCTATTCGATTATGAGTTCAATTTACCTCAAAAAAATTGGCACGAAATATTGGCGCCTTAGTTATTTGCGACCACACACCATCAGCGACCGCATGCGGTCGCTGATACTTCCACATCATTTAAAATTAGCGACCGCATGCGGTCGTGGATAGCGGTCGCTGATCTATTCCAATTAACCTGTTCCAGTTCCAGTTCGTCACTCTCGATCGGTAGAAGAAAAAAAAGAGGGAGAAAAGAATAGGGAGAAAGGGAGAAGAGAAGAGCGAAAAGAGGGGAAAAGCGGTCGCCCCCTTCACCACCACCACCACATGTACCCATGCCATCATCACCACCACCACCACCACCACCACGATCCACGATCATACCCACCATCACCACCACCACAACCGCCGCAAACACCACCACTACTTCACCACAGTAACAAAATCATATGTGCACACACGATTTACTGTTGTGAAGTATTTGATATCTGACAAACTATGTGATAGCTTAACTATTTTGGGTACCTAGACTAAATTTGTTCGATTATTAGTTTTGCTATTTCATTAAAATGGACATGAATTCTTATTAAAATTAAAATTAGTATTAGTTTTGAAATATATTAAAATTATATTATGATATAAAAGATAAAAAAATTACAAAAAACAAACTTCGAGTGTATAAATCGATCGTAACAACAACATTAGTGAACACCAAATAAACTTTTGAATTACGATCATATCCCAAAATAATAATAGAATATGCAGATTAAATCTTTGTTATTAAAAGACAACAATGAAAAAAATAAGTCGTAATGGAAACACCACATTCAAATCTGAATAATTTATCTTCAACAATTCATGCATTGAAAAAAAATTACAAACAAAAAAATCTCACAAATGGAAAAACAAAATCTCCCAATAAATAATAATGAAATCTCCTCACAAAAATAAAAAAAAAAACAAACAAACAAACAATCATGAGATCTCATGAAAAAAAAAAGTCCCACGAAAGCGAGAAAATAATTTTCACAAAGAGCGAAAAATAATTTATTATATCAAAATAAAAGAGATTTAGGGAATGGTATATCCAAGAAAAGAGCTCTCCCTCATATCTAAGATAGAAAGCTAGTTATTAATTATGATATATATTATACTCTCAAATATAAAACTATATGTACTCGTGACAATGCGGATACAAAAACTCCTACTATTATCTATTATTACATGTTAGGTATTATCTATTATTTATGTTTAATTAGTTTTATATTCTAGGCGCTTTCGGTCGTGTGATGAATACCATAACCTATACAAGGGTTCCCGGGCCTAACAATTTGACTACAATGGTATAAAAGTACAAGTTGAATTTGATTAATAAAATAACCAAATATGTGATAGCTTACTAAGCTGTTTTTGTGTGTTGGGATTATATTTTCTTTGAAATTGGTCAAGTATGCATGCCCTCGTGCATGTGGATAGTCCATATTATAGGGAGACTACTAGAATTTTTTTTTCATATATAAGTCGAATGGCCATATAACTTGAACATGAGTATAACATAAAACATAACTAGAATTAAGTTTATCCATAATTGATCAAGAAGAAGGTTCAAAGAAGTTTTCCATAATTCACGATCGAGAAGATAAAGAAAATGACACACTATTAATATGTATGCTATAAGTATGGCTTAGCTTAGAATAGAAAGAAAATGAAAAGTACAAACACAAACACAAGCACCATAACTTCAATCACACTATTAATGAGTTGTTTCTAAAATATCCATACTTGTCTAAATCTTCATATATAAGTCAAATGGCCATATATGCATTCGTGTATATGTGATGGCAATGAGTATATGTGATGTTTTTGTTGTGTTCGAGATATGGACCCTCGAATCATATATGTATCCTTGTTAAGTAACTTGATTAAGAAAAAAAAGAGTTGAGGGACCAATTAATAAACTAGCAAAAATATTGCCCGTAAATAGTCAAGTTACTTCATTTTCTTCACTTTTCATGGTGATTTAAGGTTTATAGGAATGCTTAAAGACCATATGTGTTCTATTGTAGGTATTTGGGGATTTGGTAGCCAAAATTGTGCTATATAAGGGAATTTATTATGCCAACTTATGTGTGACTAGTGTTGTTAGATAGTGAGGAGTACATACATTGCTATAGATAACATGTAAAAATGGTTCCCTAAGTTAGTTAAGGTCTACATGGTGTGTTGTGCAAATTCTTGCTTAAAATCATTGAAAATAAGCTTTATAGAACAATGAACACTAAAATAGTGAACCACCATACCTGGACCCCATACACAAGTTTCAATAGTCATAATAGGACATAAGAAAGCTACACAAACTAAAGGAACCAAGCCCAAGCCATTTTGAGCATGAGACTTGTTAAAATCACATTTAAAGCCAAAATGGATTTTTTTTGGACAATTCATAGTACACGACCTTAAAGGACTATTATGAGAAGATACAAAGTTGCTCATACATGCTAGTAATGATTCCCAAACATGGTCATTAATAAAGCCAACAAGAAAACCAATTTAAGCTCTCTTTTCGAGCTAAAAAGTGAGCTTTGATAAGTCAAATGAGTTAGATGATTAAATAAAGTTTGGTGATGCTAAAAGTAACCTTAAGTAACTTAAATATACACGCCTAGACTATCCTAGTGGCCTAGACTATCCTATCCTATTGTCCTTTTGTTTACATACAATTACATATCTGATGTTCTCTATATCCTGACATGTTTATGTACCTTTCATTTATAACTTATACTAACATCCTAAATTTTTTATTTATAGATGTCTTACGAACTCCAAAGACGAAAGCGCGGGGTTGGGTGAGACCTAATCATGTGTTAGAAGGCTCCGCTATCCGGATGATCTCATTCTTATCTGATCCGTCCTCCTCCGGATAAGCACGTAAGTTAAACATCGTGTATATATATATAAGGATTTAATATTTTCATTTTATAAATATAGTAGTGATTTAAATGTAAGGGTTTTAATATAAATTATTATATATTGTAGTGATTTTCAAGATAGTAAAATTGTGAAGTGCATTTCACAATTATGCTTCTGAAGCCTTTCGCCCACGCCAAGATTACATAAATGAAACACCTCTCTACGCCCATAAGGATCTGATTTGAAATTTGAATTTCGTATATTTTTTATCACTCGATAGATAATACATAGTTAATCAAATAATATTGTTTAGTAATATAACGGTTTTAATATTATTATTGTTGTTTTATTTGCGAGAAGCGATATAGATGGGACGACGCTTACAGCATCGATTATTGAGACACTATTACGGTAGAAGTGCGTAAATCTGAACTAAAGATAATTTGAACAAGAACGACAAAAAGCCCTACACAATCTTTGAGATTGACCATCCGGGACGAGGTGAAGCGGTATATGCATGAGCATAGCCCACAGTGGTGCGCCTGACCCATATAGGTGCGGATGTGTGACCGATGGAAAGCTAAGAGTTGGGTCGAGAGGCGCGAAGCCGCCTCGAAGCAGATCCTCGTGTGTATCGAGCGGCGAAAGGTAAAAAGGCATGTATCGGGCGGCGGTATATCACAGTACGACACATTCTTTGCCGCCGAGAATACGTATGTTATGTTCTGATCATCTTTTGTAGCTAAAATATCATATGTTTACATAATAATATGAAAAATGAACTATAGGAGTCTCGGTCTCAAGGTTGACCTATCAATTGGTTGGATGTGTATGTAGCCACCGCGATGGTCTACTGGCTATTCGAGATAAGCGGTAATAAGTTCAATTTATCCTAATATGTTGTTTATAAATTATAACGACCTTCTTTAGTATTTTTTTTATTTATTTTTAACTATTTAATTGTTCATCTTGACGGAGACACTTATAAGGGCTTAATGAGCAAGCGCTATCCTGAAGGCACCCCAGCGTCCGTCGATTGATCAAGAATTATGGGAGAGGGCGTCCATCGTGAAGAAAAATTATGTCAAATGCCAGGACAAAAACGGCTTGGACCATCGATGGCACACAGCGGCTCTCTCGCCACCAGATCTACCACATATCAGGTTATCCGACCTATCATACTCCTGCTGGACGTGTGTGAGAAGCGATCTGTCGGATCGTGATCTTCTTCAATATCTTGGGCGGGCATCTACAGTCTCGAGTCTGATGAGTTGGCGAGAGGCGATGGCGGCGGCGGCAGGCGAGGCGAGGCGACAGCAACAACAGGAGCGGTATATATATATATATATCGTTTATTGTTTAGCTACATTGTCTTATATGTTTATAGTCTACGAGTCGATGTCTTACTTATATGTAACATATATGATTTATTACTTTGATAATTACAGGATCCTAATTTGGATGATCCATGAAGAAGCGCTTTAGACTTATTTTTTTAGATTTTGAAAGCCTTGTACTCTTTTAGATTCATTCTTTGGACAATTGTATTAGTTTATATGGATGTTTACGATATCGATTATATTGTGTTGGATGAATGTTTTGTATTGTATTGGATGAATGTTTATTCATGGATGAATGTTTTGTATTGTATTGGATGGATGTTAATATGGATGCTTGTATATATATATATATATATATATATATATATTATTGCTGTGTTGGGATTGAAAGCAGGTACAAAGCAGGTTATTTTTGGGAAATCAATAAAATAGGCACAAATTTAAAAATAAAAAAAAATCAATCGGACGCCGCGTGCGATCGCTAAAATCATATCGTGATCGCTTGACTTCTTTGAATCTAGCGACCGCTGCGGTCGCTATTATTGGTCGCTGACACGTGTGACACGTCACGCATGACAAATGACTCAGCATAAGTCATAATAGCGATGGTATCGGTCGCTAATTGCGGTCGCTAATAATGCGGTCGCTATTGTTGGTCGCTGATGTCCTTCTAGCGACCAGATTATCTACGACTCATGCTCGGCGACCGCGACACGATCAGCATATCTATCTATGACCGTGTCACGATTACTAATGTCTTGATCATTGATAAGCCTTTTTGTTGTAGTGTTCATAACATTTTTCATATATCCATGTTACGTAAATATGTGAAAGACCCGAACCATATTATTGAGTTAGAACCGGACGAAATAGCGAAATATTTAACGTATGAAGAGGTTCTTGTTCAAATCTTGGATAAGAAGGAACATATTCTACACTCCAAGGTTATACCTCAAGTCAAAGTGTTATAGAGGAACCACGATGTTGAGGAAATGACCTGGGAGTTAGAATCTGAAATAAAATCAAGGTATCCTTACCTCTTCGACATACTAGGTACGTACCCTAATTTCGAGGGCGAAATGTCATAAGAAGGGGAGATTGTAAGACCCCAACTTTTATGAATAAAAATGAATTTTCTATAAATATCATTTTTGAATATTATGGAATAAATTTGATAAAATGTTATAGTTGTGGGTAATATTTATAAATTTTGCAAAGTACGCAAGTTGTTATATAATATTCAATTGGTCAGGGAATATTCGTACGACGGCATAATCATTGGTGGACCCCACAACAGCATTATTGTCGGATTGAGAAAATGACAAAAAAAAATTATGAAAATAACGGCGGAAGTTTTACCGTTGATACTATTGAACTACTCGATAGTAAAAGTACAGTAATACGCGTGGTTGCATAGTAGCACACGGTATTGATTATTAAGGCTTATGTGAGAAGTCACTCAGTTTGATTCAATTATTATCGATATTTTATATGTTATTAAATCAATAATTGAGATGACAAAGTTGTTAATATTATTATTTGCATTATTAACGATGTCTAGAAGTTACGCCAATGAGAGGTTTGGTCACCTAATTGCGGCTGCTTGATAGGGAGAAATCCTTATTGAAAGCCCCTCTTTCACAGGAGCGACACGGTCGATTAATAGTGTGAATAATAATAATAATGATGACATTTTTTTGTATTATTAACGTAATAAAACGAAAAACTTTTTATATAAAACATAATACTTTTATAAAGTTATTCGTTTTATTAGGCTAATAGTAAAATCTTTTATATATAAACGAATACTTTTATAAAGTTATACATTTTTATTAGACAATAATTAGAATATATTATATTTTATTATGCATAGTGCTTGCATAGTATTTGCATAGTAAAATCTTTTTAAAAGTTATTAGTTTTATTAGATTATAAATAGAATATATTATATTTTATTTAAAAGATTTTGCTTTAAATATGGATAGTCAGATTAAAGTAAATCAATACAGATAGTTTCATGGATTGGTTACTATTTATTCCATTCTTCTATAAATAGAAGCTCATTCCTTCATTATTTCTTACGAATTCAATGAAACTCTAGAGAGAAAACTATAGAGAGAAAGAAGAAAAGTATTCTCGCTACTTCACTACTCTCAGATATCAAGTTTTTTTACGGTAAGGGGTATAATTTCTTTTGTATTCATGAAGAGAACTTCTATTATTCCATCTTTATTATTACATTGGAATAACTTTTGTATCTGTGAACTACCCTATACTTGGTGAAATTCTTACGTATTCCAATCTTTATTATTACATTTGGAATATCCTGTCATGCAGCTTTCTGCCGGACTGGTTCCGTCTTTATTATTACATTGGAATATCCCATGCATGCTTTACACCGCACTGGTGCTAAAATCTTTATTATTACTGTTGGAACATCCTGCTTGGTGTGAATTTCACGACTGGTTCCGTCATTTAGTATTTTGTTGGAATAACTTTATCTATGTGAAAGTACTGCATGCATGGTGATTTACATTGTATTCCATTCTTTATTATTACATTTGGAATATCACAGCCGGTGCATATTACGCTTTGACACGGTTCCGTTCTTTATTATTACGATGGAATAACTTTGCTCATCTGAAACAATCGCATGCATGGTGATTTCTTTTGTTATTCCATTCTTTATTATACTCGATTGGTTAAAGTTTTGACTTCTACACTCCATAAAATTAGTGGAATGTTCTTGATATTTGCGCTTCATCCAAAGATCTTTTCATGGAAATATTCTTCCGAGCATTCTTGAATTTTACTTTACAAAAAAGTATCATGTTGACAATTTGGATGTTATTAGTTCTGAATAAATTAATTCTTGAACTTGTTTTATTGAATTCTTATATCATTGTCATCATCCTCATGTTTATATTATTTTTTGAAAGTCATTTGTGGCACTGTAGTGCATTGATGGACTTGGTATGATTATGACCGAGGATTATTCGGTGTAATCATGGTAGTAATGTTACAAATGATGTGGTAAAAGTCCTCATTGGCCCGAAGTGCATTGATGGACAGTTTTTGGCATGATCATGACCATTGATTGATACACAAATATCCTTGGCCCGTAGTGCATGGATAATTTGTGGTCGTGACCCTAATGAATATCCTTGGTCGTAGTGCGTGGATGATGTGGATTATTTATTACTGTTGAGTCTCAAATGATAAAAGTGATGAAAACCTTTTAAATCATAAAAGATAGTAGATTTTATTCTCTACTTGACTCTTTTAATGGATTGCATGTTCCGTTGCAGTTAAACTTGATGTCTATTGTATTTTATCAGTTTAACACTGTTGAGGACTAATGATAATTTATTCTGCATTATCTTAGTCATAATATTTCTTACTGGGCTAGTTGAGCTCACCCTTTCTTTCACTGTTCTCTTCAGGAAATGAGAACGTAGCCGGGACTAGTCGGGGAACGGAGTGATGGTCCGAGATGGTGTCTTAGTAGTCCTCACTATTCTGTTAAATAGTGTGATAATAAATGTAATGAGGACTAAATTGAGTGTGGATATTGTCTAGATGAAAATATTTGTATTAAAACTCACAGCATGTATTTTGTCGTATTTTACACGATTGTTGTATAATCAAGTTGTATTTGAATTTAGTACCATGTATTTGGTGACTCAAGATGGGTGATGTATACCTATTTTGAGGGCGTCACAACTACCTATTGGATACATTAACATAACCTTAGACCAAGTGGTAAGGTATTCCAAGGTCTGCAGAAACAACAGAACAAATTGTCTCAGATGTAGTATGGTAGCAATTGCGCCCATACAATACAAGGGCTGATCTTGACTAACAAGTTAAGCTTGTTCTTGCTATTTTTTTTTTTTGCACTTAACACTGATGCAACTTTGCCGGCAGTACGACGAAGAGGCAAAAACGACATGAACGATGGCAATTTTAGCCCAACTAACACGAATTTCACCCACCAAACAGTGAATTTAACACAAACAAAATATATAAAACTATTACAAATATGTTTCCTCACATATATATCAATATAGAACAATTTAACAACAATTATACTAGTTTAATTTCTCAAATTTCATGTTTTCATATAAAAACTCCATTTTTGACATCTCTTGCAAAAATCATCACTGTAATCTCTATACTTGGCCAAATTGCTTTGTTCAAATTACGTTAGGCTCGTTTCTTAATGAACTAACATATACAAGACTTAATTTGCGGTTTAACATATGAACTAACCATCAAAATTGGTACTTACATAAGCCATATGAAAAAATACACACACTGTCATTATTTTTCTACTATTATCCAAAATTAGCATGAAATTCCTTGTTTTAAACATAAACTCTAGCATCATAAACACGTATCATCACAATCACCAAGTATATATCCACAATTCATCAATTTGATTTCACAGAACATAAACAAAACTATGTCGTAAATTTATATATATATATATATATATATATATATATATATATATATACAAAGGTTATGTAAAAATACCTTCAATTAACGTGTAATTCTTGCTAAGATCACTGGAATTTGCTTGAAACTCTTAGGTTCTCTCTAAATTCTCTCACAGCTTCTCTCTCAATTCCTACGCTCTCTCTCTTTGGCTCAGACTTAGACAAACAAACAAGTATGCATAAACAAAACAAAACTGATATGGCCTTAATAACTATATCAGTTACTAAAATAAATGTATATATTATAAATTTATTATATTTATTATTTTATTTATATTATTTATTTTATTTAAATTCAAAAATTAGAAATCCAAAAGCCATAAGGCTTTGTTTGGCAAAACCCTTTGAAATTTTAAAGAATTAATATATTTAAGCCTTGTTTGGCAAAAACTAAATTAAACTCCTTTAATTTATTTTAATAAATAATTTAGTTTATAATTTATAATTACATCTTATTTGTTTGGATTTCCATATCCAACATTAATCAATAAATTAGTTAAACACTATATTTAAAATAAATTTGCTTGTTTTAAAAATAACACAAATTATAATTTCATTATAATTTTATTTAATAATTTAATATACCATTTAAATTATTAAATCAACACAACAATATAACATCTCACGTTATGTTACATGTAACGATCAAGAAATTTGTAATTTAATTTAAATATTTATTGAATTAAATAAATATTTTAAATAATTTATTTATTGAGGCAAATAAATAATTGATGAATTGTGGTGAATTAATTTAGTAACTAAATTGATTAATGTTAATTAAGTTAAGTAATGATAATTTTATTTGAAGGATTTAATTTATGGAAATAATTAAATTAAATCAATTGCTTAATATTTAAAAAAATAATTAAGCTAAATAAAGTGTTTAATTTAATGGAAATAAATAAATTAAATAAAGTGATGTGTTTAATTTATTAATTAAATCAGATATATAATTATTTATTAATTATAAGATATGATGATAATAAGAATTTTATTGTTATTATATAAGTTATGTAAATTAACTAAACTAAGTTATTTAAATGGTCTAAAGGTGTGACATGAAACTATATAATATAATAATATTAAAATAATTTAGTTTGGGAATTAGGGGGGTAGCCAAACAAGGCCTTGTGGCCTTTGGCTTATTCAACTGATGCAAACCTTTTCTTTTCTAACAGAAGGGAACGTGGTTTATATTTTTTTCTTCTTCGCGTCTTATTTCTTTGCCAAAGGCGCTAAGAACAGAGAGTTTGTGAAGAAGGGGGAAAACACAGAGAGTTGCTAAGGGATTGAGGGATTTGCTATGGAAGGGAAAGGAATTGAAGCCATTCTATAACAATTGCTTCAATAATCAAGGAATTAAGGTATAATTGTTTCTAATTTATACGTTTTCATTTGTTAGTAGATATTTCCTGTAAACTATAGTTATGTTAGAGTGATATATATACTTGCAAATATGGGTTATATGCTGTTAATTATCATGTAAACTTGTTAATTGTTATCAAATTCGTGTAAATTGAGTGTAGGAAGAAAAAGGAAAATAACAGTGTGTATGTTCTTATTATATGGCTTAAAAAGTACAAAAATTGATGCTCTATATGTGTAATAATCTGTAGTTTGTTATTGGATTATGTTAATATGTTAAGAAATGAAAACAACGAAGTTTAAATCATGTAAATTGATTAAGAAATGAGTTTGTGGCAATCAAATTCGTTAAAAGTGTAAAAATGAAGAAAATTTGGAAAAACTATGGTCTTGATTCCTCAAAATGGTGTATATGTAATGTTTTCTATATAGAATGGTGTTAGCATGTATAACTACAATATGTCAAAGTTTTAGATGTTGAATTTGGGAGAAATTCTATTGAATTGGGATTTTTGGCCTTTAGCGATTATTAGTTCGCTCTGTAAAAGTCGAAGTCACAGTGCATCGCATGCTCATTTACTGGCCTTATTGTCATGTGGCGCCTGACAATATTTAGTAGCGGGCTCGCGATAACCCAGTATATTACTCGTGCGACAGCGCGAGTGGCCTGTTGCAGACAGTGAAGTCTGCTTAATTACAGGTTGTGTGTAACGGGTTTGGGTTAGTTTAACATGCATGTAAAGGGTACTGAGACATTAAGTGAATTATAATAACAGATTCCAATGTGTTATAATGCAAAGTGTAAAGATTTGAAATAATGATTTAAGTAAGTTCTAAAATGAAACCAAGTGTGATGTTTTTTGAAGTTAGAGATGAATGATTAAGTTATGTTGGCTTGTAATGAGATTTCAGATTCGTTAAGTATATTAACCTACGTGGTTAGGTGCTAGGTTAGGGTTATGACCTAAGTGATGGTTTAAACCCTAAAGTTAATATTCATGCGATTAATTGTTGTTGCGATTTCAATGATATATGTAGGATAATTGGAGATTATTTTACACTTGTGTAGCTTACAAACAAGGAAAGTTCTCTAACTCTACTTTTATAATTGTGCAAGTTCTCTAACTCTACTTTTATAATTGTGCAAGTTCTCTAACTCTACTTTTATAATTGTGCAAGTTCCTAAAACTATAACTCTTTACAATTGAGCAAGCTTTCTAACTTCATTCTTTTCATATCGAATGCAAGTTTCCATTCTTATATTATTATTGTTCAAGTTCTTTAAAATTGAGCAAGCCTAATCTATCTTGAATATGTTTGTACAAGCTCTTATAACCTAATTCGTTATATCGGGCGAGTTTTACTTTCCTAATTATTATTCAAAGCACATATTGTTCTAATACATCGATTCAAATGAGATTGTTCTAACTCCTTTGAATATAACATTTTCATGCGTATATCATGTTTATTCAATTATGTATATTGTTGATATTCGATCTTTGACTTTGATAGCCTTGTACAGTTACACATTCTTGTGTTAAACCTTTATTGATGGAAATTGAATAGTGTTCTAAAATTCTAGAAACACTGATAAGCTAGTTCCAAACTAAACTTTCATTAGTGCGAAAATTCTAAATTCAAACTGAGACGAACAACCCTAATTTAGGGGATTGTACGTGTAACATTTAGATGTTTGTGCACAATATGTGGTACAAAGGGTTGATCCCCCTAAGTACGCTAAGAAGGGTCTGTACAGTCTAATGACTGTTAAGGTTAAGGTAATAATACCTATATACCGGAGACATAGTTCATGGTCTTAAGACCCTCAGACTTTGATTTTGAACTTGTGTTCTATTCTTAATTCTCGGTACAAGTTCATTATTGTTCAGCATTCGTTGTTCACTCTTATATTGTTATCATTATTACTTTCTATATCGGTGAGCAATTGTTTGCTCACTCTTGCAATTAACACCGCAATTAAAGGTTGAAAGAGTCGATGAGCCATCTACCAAAGAAAAGGAAGGGCAAGATGCCTAAGAGCTGAAGAATTAATGAAGTTAAATTAAATGTTTTATGTTATAAGACTTGTTTAATTATATGATGTATTTCGCAAACTTATGTAATAATTTCAAGGTTAGATTACCTGGGATTGTTTTTAAGACGATGATGTAACCCTTTAATGGGGAAGATTGTTGTTTAAGTTATTTAAATTATGTCTTTATCCTCTATTGAAGGGTAGTTAGATGTAATAGTTTTGATAAGTGAGCACCAAATCCTGTGGGAATGGAGTACCTGGATTTGGGGGTGTCACATTACAACTCTCTAAATTATAAATTAATTTAATTTAGAACACTATCTAATAAATTTAGATTCATAAATATTTATTAACAACCATCACATCAATAAATATTTATTCAACAATAAACACCTCAAATAAATATTTATATAATCCAATAAATATTTAAAATTATAATTTGAAATTCCAGATTATTACACTTACCATTCTAGAGCTCTAGACCACGATACTCAGGATTGTTGGGCCCTCAAGCATAAGATCCAGGACTTAATTGATAGTGGTGAGATCGTGGTGACCAAGCCCGAGCAACCACATGTTCAAGACAACCCTCTCCCTCAACACAAGGAAGAGGAGGTTAACATGATCAATAGAGGCAATTGAGAGAGCTCCAAGTACCTCAAATATGTGGGTGGTTCTCCCCAAACCAGTAAGGATAATTCTAAAAAATGGGATTATTCATAGTTCCAGTTCATGATGGAACGGGAGTTAAAGTCTCTTGGCGAACAAGTCAATCAACTAGTAGAATTGGTGATTCATCAACACCAAGTTACACGGTAGTTGTTCAGTCAGGAGCATGCCAGCCTCCTTTCTCTTATCACAAATACTCCACCACTTACTCAAGAAAGTGAAACACTAGGGGAAAAGTTTGCAAAAAAAAGCAAAAGCTAAAGCCCGTCGTGACTTTGCCAACAAAAGGGAATTGACCTATTTAGGTCAACCAATGGAAGAAATATTATAGATACTGATCAATGAGGGAAAAATCACAGCACTGCTACCTCCAGTCAACCCACGCTCAAAAAGGTTTGATGCTACTAGAGTATGTAAATACCACTCTCACTCGCGCAGTCACAACACTGAGGAATGTTGGGCACTCCGCCATCTTATACAAAACATGATTGAAAGCGGTGACCTGGCAGACGATGACACTGTATTATTTGAGAGTGAAGACACATTTCCTCTAGGATGGAAGGAAGTCATAGCAGCTATATCCTCTGAAGGAGATTTTGCTGCCACACCACTTATAATTCAACCAATTCAGCTCAAAGGAGTTAAAAATCTTTTGAAAGTGACCGCACCAAAGCCAATCATATTGTCGTTCAAGCCACAACATCCTATCGTCAGCCTTAAGAAAGTCCCATGGAACTATGGATAGGCTGAATGATCAACATCAAATACAAATGCTATAGTGTCCAAAGAAAATCCACTGTATCTTCCTCAACGAGTGATGAAGCCTATCATCATGTCTAAGGGGAAAGTGCCCAAGGAAAAGATTGAAGAATTCCTCCGCAAGATGAGACACAATGAAGCCAAGGTGGTTCAAAGCTTGAAAGAAGCTCCACAATATATCTCTATTATAGACTTGGTTTTCTCTTCAGAAGATCACCAGAAGATCTTACTGAAAGTATTAGAAGAAGCCCACTTGCCAAAGACAGTGGATGCTAAAAAATTCCATCATCTGGCTGATCACATCTTCAATAGTAATGTGATATCCTTCACCGATGATGACATACCTCTCAAAGGTACGGGTCATTACAAACTGTTGCACATAGCAGTGATGTCTTCCTGATATGTGGTCGGAGGAGTGCTAATAGATAGAGGATTATCCCTAAACATCTGCCCCTATGCCATATTAGAAAAAATGAACATCAATCTTAACAGGATTCGAAGTACCCACATAATCATCAAAGCCTTTGATGGATCTCAACGAAATGATGTCAGAGAGATTGAATTACAAGTGGAAATCAGTCAACATACATTCTACATATCCTTAGAAGTGCTCAAAATCATTACAAGATATAATTTACTGTTGGGAAGACCTTGGATTCATATGGCGGAAGTCGTCCCATCCACTCTTCATCAGCAGCTCAAGTATGTTATCAACAGTAATTTGGTAACTGTCAATCTTGAGTCAGAGTATCCTGTACAAAGTGATGTACCTCTCATCAGTTTCAATGACGAAGTTGAGCCTATCAGCTTCCAAGCCCTTGAGGTGAGCAACACTCACTACCAACCCATTGGGGCTCCATCTCTGTAACCCAGAGTTTCCGCTGAAGTAATGTAGGCAACTTAAAAAAATGATATCCTTGGGTTTCCAACCTGGACAAGGGTTAGGAAAGAATTATCAAGGAATCGAATGCCTAATTCAAGTTCCCAGCCAGACAGGGAAGGCCGGACTAGGCTACTCATCTGGGTCCAGTCACAGGAACCCGCACAAGTATACACCGGTTCCTTCATCTATAAGGTTGTTGCCTAAACCTGGAGATGCTGATTCTGTACGGCCTCTACAAAAAATTCCTACCTCTATGGTAGGTATGTTGTTTCCTAAGCTGATACCGGTTAAAGGAAAAGAAGTCCTGATTCCAGAACTAGACATGGAGGAAAGGAATCTGTGATGCCCCCAAACCCGGGTTCTCTTACCTCGGATTCGGTGCTCACGATCCATCATTAACATAAACATTCTAAGACTATTGCAGAATAATAAACATATGTTGTTCATTAATATAAAGTCTTCATCAAAAATCCCAAGGTCTCAACCTTAACATAAAATATACCCTTAATATTACAAAAGGTTTACATCAATTATTTAAACTAAATACTTTCTTAGTTCATAATCAAACTACTCCTGAGCCTTGCCCTTTCCTTTGTCTCTCTTAGACGATCCTGGCTTAGCTGAAATAAATGTCATGATATAGCAAGAGTAAGCAACATGCTTAGCAAGTATAAACATAAGAAGATATATCATGATAGAAATGAATTTATCGCTCAAAGTTCAACAATAGAATATGATTATAGAAGAACATGAATTACATTATTATTATTCGAACATTGAATAATAGGTTCGGAGTGGTCCACCATGACCATGTACCATAGATACTGAGTGGTCCAACGTGACCATGAACATTTGAAAAGGGTATAAATATTCAAACCGGTCCTTTGCGGTTTGGTAGTTAAGGGATCAGCCTTTCGTACCCGGTGTAATATGCATAAACACTTACTAGACAGCAAAAATTATTTCCAATATGATCCCTCAATAACATTCCTTTCTCAGTCTAGAGTCCTTATCAAATCAATTGAATAGGTACAGATCTTTAAAATAAATTTGATTTAACAAATTTTAAACATATTTGATCTAGCTGACATAATTAACATAGATCCATCTCATAAGAAATGTTAAACATACTTGATCTAGTTGACACAACTAGCATAAATCCATCTCATAACAAATTTGAATTAACAAATTTTAAACATGATTAATCTAGCTGACACAACTAGCATAGATCCATCTCATAAGTAGTTCAACATATAGTAGAACAAGAATTCAATTTGCACCATGTGACGCCCCCAAAATAGGTATACATCACCCATTTTGAGTCGTCAATAACATGGTACAGAAACAACTACAACTTTATTAATACAATACATAAACTGTGAGTTTAAATACAAATATTGTCATCTAGACAATATTCACACCCAAATAAGTCCTCATTACAATTATTGATTATTTTACAAAAATAGTGAGGACTACTAAAATAACTTCCTAGGACCTTCATTCCATACCCCGACTAGTACTTGCTACATTCTCGCCTCCTGAGAAGAAAAATGGAACAAAAAGGAAAAGGGTGAGCTCAACTAGCCCAGTAAAGAATATTATGACTAAGATAATATAGAACAAATTATTGTTAGTCTTCAACGAGGAAAAATCGATAAAATACAATAGACAACAACAAGCTTGGATCAATATTCACAATGAAATAATAATTCATAGATGAGTTACGTAGAGAATGAAATCTACTATAATCTATGAATTTAAAAGTCCTTCATCATTATTTTATCCCTGTAACATCAATCAATATTCATCTTGAATCAAATATTCATCTTTACACTACAGGCCAAAGATATTCATCAGTTGGTCATGTTCATCTCAACACCTGTTCATCTTTGCACTACGGGCCAAAGATATTCATCAGAAAATCATTAATCTTTGCACTACATGCCAAATATATTCGGTAAAATCATCATTTAGGACTGAGGATCATGAAAAATATTTTAAAAAAAACGAATCCAGCGAAACAAAAGAACAAATATTAAGGATTCGTACTTTAAACAATACAGATTCAAAAATACTTCATAAATAATCATAGTGGAGCAAAATTTAAGAATGATCAAAACATGGATACAATCAAAGCTAGTATCCATAATAGATATTTTGAAAAAAAAATGAAAATTTAATTTTTTTGTGAATAGTCTTGAGTATTCGTGAATAATCTCAGATATCGTGAGTAGTCTTTGTATCGTGAATAGTAACCCCGACACTAAAAGACAAGAATTTCACAAGAAAAATACTATCAATATTTCGGCATAATGATATTGGAAGAAATAATATCATTTTTTTTAAAAAAGAATAATATCCCTTACCTCGAAAAGACAGCACTTCTGACTGGAATATTGGATATAGTGTTGAAGGAAACTTTCACCGTATAACAACACTCGAAGTATCAAAATACTCACAAGAATACGCTCGATAATATAGAGAGAGAAAGAGAGAGAAAACTTCAGTTTCTGGTGTGATTTTCAATTCTAAAATAAGCACCCTATTTATTGAAAAATGCTTAGAACACCAAAGCAAAAAATTTAATAAAATAATAATTTATTTTTCTTAAATTTCCTACGCACACCAATATAGTCTAGACATCAGCCACACCTCAATAACATTCACAAAAACATTTTTCTCAATTAATTTATTTAAAACTCCAAAAAAATAATAATTAATTAATCCGGAACTTCAATAATTCATAATAAATAGCCCTTTTATCAGAAAAATTTGAACCTCATGCCCTTTCCATAGGAAATTTCATTCTCTACAACTTTGCAGAAGAAAGTTTTTCCAAATTCCAAACAAAAATTGACCGAAATCCACAAATGGACGATTTTACAAGCTATAATCAAATTTTCAGTCAAGAAATAGGGTCCACAAACATGAAAAATATGTTTTAAATATTTTTAGTAATAAATATACTCTTCCTCTTCATTTATTCATATATCCCACATTCATTGTAAAAATATTACCATTATTATATTATTATATTATTATAATATAATAATATATTTAAATAAATTATTTTATCAGAAAAAGATAGAATATTAATTTTCAACAATTGTCACATTAAAAATCTTCTCCATCTATATCCACATAAAATGAATATTTTCCTTATCATATAAATCAATAATTAATTATTCACAAATAATATTGCGAGAATCACAATCTTGTGAACCAGTATTTTCCCGAAAGAGGGGGCTTTCGATAAGGATTTCTCCTTCTTGGCCTTGATTAGGTGACCAAACCTCTCCTTAGATGCGAACTTTCTAGACATTGCCAATAATGTTATCTACTAATATTATTCAAATAATATGACTTATTGATCCGATAATAGAAAATCTTGTGTAATGACAATTATTGAAACAACAATAATATAAAATATCAACGTAGCAATTATTAAATCAATAAAATAAAATATTGAGCGATAATTCTTGTAACAATTATTGAGTAGGGCCTTCTTACGTAAGAATCAATAATTGGTGCAATCTGCAATAATCTTCTTGTGTTTTAACCAAGGGTATTCTAATAGTATTAATTGAGTAATAACTACGCCGTTATTTATAAATAACTTATATTTCTCGTTTTTTTCATCCAATCACTTTCCGTTATGGGGCCCACACAAGGCTGCGCCGTCGTACGAATATTCCCCGACAGTAAGAATATTCCACGACCAAATGAATATTCCCCGACAACAATGAATATTTTATAACCACTTGCTTATTTGAAATATTTGCGCATTTTACCCATAACTAACCACATTAATCAAATCAACTCTTACTATTTCAAAATAATAAATAGAGGAAATTCAATTTCATTTATAATAAGTTGGGGTCTTACAACCAAGTGCGATTCACAATAATTCATCAAGATGTGGAAAAATCAACAATATTTATCCACCATCATACTTGAACAATAATAACTCGAGTTTGAGTTAGGAAACTTGCCTATTCAGCGAGCTATAATTTTCTAGCTTTAATTAACAATCTTTGAATGACCTATCATTGATAAGGTAGATCTGTCAATTAGTACTGCGTATATTTGTTCATCAATACGCCTATTCGTATTATTATCTAACCAATACTACATTCACAGGGTACATGCATCTAATGTACTATCATTAATCCTATAAGACATTTAATTGATCTTAGATTAATGATTTAATAATTTAATAAGGCTTTCCTTAAGTGATAAACACTTATTAGATCTTTAAACAATTTATCATCATCGTTTAATTTAGGAGTTATTTTAATTTTATTAAATTGTTAACCCCTCTTCCTTCTATTACTATAAGTTAAATAGTAATTAACCATTTACCTTTAGTTATTACTTACTAATAACCAATTATTACTCCTCATTATTTAATGTTAATTAAATAATGGACAATTAAATTATTATTTGTCTTTAAATAATAATTAATAACTCCTCATCTTTGAATAAATAATATTTGATTTATTCACTTCATTCTTCTTTAATTATTCCTTATTATTCTTAAAAGGATAATTAATTAACATTTATCTTTATTTATTATCCTAATAATAAACAATTAATTCTATAAACTTTCATGTCAAAGTAAGTAAGTAATTATCACTTAATCATACTTAATTACACTTTAGTCATTATATAATATTAATTAAATAATAATTAATTGATTAACTCAATTTATTATTTAATCTTAATTAAGTAGTTATCCCAATAACACCAACTCTTTTTAATTATTACTTAACACCATTTAAATAATAAATAAGTAATTAATTACATTTCATTTTATATGTAATTAACTTACTGGCCCATTAGTGGCTTTAAAATTATTCATTACAATAACCCATTTTCATTACACCTCATATTGACACTCAAATTTTCGCTCAACATTTTCAGATTTGGGGTCCTTCACGGAAACGTTTGTAGAACGAAGTCTGCAACTCGGATTTTGGTTCCGTTGTAGGCGTTGGATTCGTATCTTCTCGAACTCCAATTTTCATTCATCAAACATCAGATTCTGTTCTGTTTAGGTCCCAAAAATCAGTGTCAAAGTGGACTGATCCGCAAGGACATTCATAACAGTTTAGTCATTTTCCAGATTTGAGGTCCTTTACGGAAACACTCATATCTCGAGATATACATCTCGGATTTGGGTCCATTTGGTATCTTTGGATTCGTATTTTCCCGAACTACATTTTACTTATATCAAACACCAAATTTGAGTTTGTTTTAGTTTCCGAAAACAGTCCACAAGTGACTGATCAGTAGCATGTTCTCAACAGTTGGGTAGTTTGGGATTTAATTCATAACTTGCTCATTTTAAAACATATTTGAGTGATTCCAAAGGGTTTTAGCCCTTAACTCATTCATCTATCATATCAAGAAAGAAAACCTCAAATATCACTTGTATATTTCAGCATGCACATGGTAAAGCATACTAGTTAAACAAAAATTCCTTCAAAAATCCATCTAACATCTTTTCCAAATCTCAATCACATGAACTCATAAAAAAAAATTCACAAGTCTCCATTGATAAACCAATGATATAACACTCTAATCTTGATATTAACTATATCTAACATGCAACACAAGAATCTATCATAAAATTTCATAGTGCATGCATGCATGCATGTGCCTTTCTCTATCCATTTGGTACAAATCTCTCTTTTTATCTTATATTCAACTTCAAAATTGTTTTGATCATCATATAAAACATTCATACACCAATAGATGAAGAGTTTTTCAAAGATCAAACTTAAGACTCTTGTTTCATCAAAAACCCAACAAATAAGAAATCAAACTTTAAAAATGAAGAGAATCAATACCTAGTTTTTCTTGCTATCTTCCTTATCTTCCCAAAGTAGTTTAGAAACTTAGCATGCATGAAGCTCAAGACCCTCTTCTTCTTCTTCTTGGCCGAAATCCTCTCTCTCTTTTTCTCTCTTTATTTTCTTTCTTTCTCTAGCTAAGAAGCTTTGAAGTGTAAGTATGCAAATGAAATGAAGTTAGTAGAAATGAGTATAACTGAAAGTGTAAGCATGCTCCAACTAACTCTCTCCCCTAATCATTACTTGCTTGCTTGGTCACTACACTCATGTGTTGGGCATGCTAGGAGGGTGACACTTGTCATGGGTGTTGGTTTCAAAAGATTATATCCAAGATATTGGACAAGCTTAATAAAAATTTCAAATTCTCCCTATTATGCCCCTTAATGGCCGGCCATACACCCCCATTTCTCGCATTATAGATTTATTTTTATTGTGTTATATACTTACTATAATGATTAAATGTCCTTTCTTTCATGGACCAAGGGTTGAATCTCTTTAATTAATGTTTAGGCTTACAATTAATTAGTTTAGGCTATTAGTAGTCAAGTTTATTTTTATATTACTTGAGCTACTATTTATTAATTCCACATGTTGGGCAAAGTTAATTCATTTAACTAAGGGTCCTTTACAATAATATACAACATTTAGAAAGTAATTACACTATTAGTGTACTCATAAAATATTTACACAATTAATACATTTTCTATATTTATTTACAATATTAGTGCAATTAGAATTCCTTAATTTAGGAAATTAGTATGCAATTAGGATTCAATTCATAATAATAAGGAAACCTAAAATCAAGGAGAAATAACTACCATAATTAATAATTCAAATTCAAATATCTTGGATCTAACAACAAAAATAAATTCAAATTCAAAAATAATAATTAATATTCAAATATTCAAAGTTTGGCAACGTCATCTTCCTCCTCCCCTTCGCCGGTCATCTTCCTCCTCCCCTTCGCCGTCGCTTCAACACCATGGACGCCGATCTCCTCATCCATTACGGCCACAGCTGCCATTATGACGAAGGTTAATTTAGTCCAGAAATTAAAAGGAGAAAAAGATAAATTTTAGTGCAGTTGGTATCCAAATATTTATATAAAGATAACCATTTTAGTTTTTATGGGTAACCAAGAGAAATTTCAATGCAGTTGGTAACCAAAACTTTCAAAGGTAACAATTTTAGTTTTTGTTGGTTACATTTGTATTAAGGTTTGGCTACCAATCAAGATTATATAAAAAAAATCTATAATAGATTTTTATAATTAATTAATAACCCAATAAAAGCTAATTGGTTACCTTTAGATAAGGTTTATTTACTAACTACATTATAAAAAATAATCTACATTATTTTTTTTTAATTAATTGGTAACCCAATAAAACTGAATTGGTTACATTTGTATAAAGTGTTAGCTACCAACTGCACTATTAAATAAAAAAATCTATAATAGATTTTTTAAAACTAAATTAGAAACCTAATAACACTGAATTGGTTACCTTGATATGAATGTTTGGCTACCAACTGAACTATAAAAAAATCGAAGCAACTGTACTATGAAAAAATCGCAGGTAGAGGATGGCGTTAACAAGTTGAGACTGTCTAGGTTAATGGTGAAGGATGGCGTTAATGGTGGAGGAGGGCAGAGGAGAAGGGCGTTAATGGTGGAGGAGTGCGGAGGAGAAGTATTTTGGTTTTGGCTTTTTTTGCTACTTTTTTCTTAATGAATTTAATTAAAATGAATTTATACAAATATATACAAATATTACCTTGGTCGTGTATATAATAAGAACAAAAGTGGGCGTCTGGTAGAGTAAGGTGGGCCTGCTTTTCTTGGGAAAGATTTTGATGAAATGATTGATGAAGATAATGCTATTGATTTGATTGTCATTGCTGAGGCAATTGAAAAAGACGCCATTTTTATCTTTGTTCTGAGCTTCCTCTCCTCTCCTCTCAGTGTGTATTCCTCTCTCTTCATATATACGTCACTTTGGTTTATTTTAATATGTAGATATATTAATTACTTAATTTAATAAGTAAATTAATACTAATCCCCTTAATTAAAGAATCCTAATTGAATACTAATTCCCTAAATTAAGGAATCATAATTGTACTAATATTATAAATAAATATGGATGTAAATATTTTATGAGTGAACTATTATTGTAATTATTTTTAAAAATGTAATAGAATATGTAATCGATCCTTTAACTAATGCCATTAAGGTATAACTTCCAATAAAATTAGTGGACTTGATTATTCATCCAATTGGGCTAGCCCACTAGTAACACTTACTACTTGGACTATTACACATACCCATAAATCAAGAATACCACTTTACTTTCATAACCCAATTAGACTTGCCACCTACAAGTAAATTGAATATTCAATTAGTGTTAATCGTCTTAATCAACTCCCTTGATTGTTTACATTCTTAGGCTAGTCCACTACTTTAATTATTCCATAAGGGGGACTTCCTATAAAATTCTCATAACACACTTGTTATTTAATTAGACACTTTTTTTTTCATATCATTCCTAATTGATATATCTATTTATAAAGTGACTTGAAAATTCATGGTTATTACAGAATCAAAGGCAAAAACAAGACATTAAGAGGCACTAATCAAAGATGTACTTCCTGGCACATACCGAGGGTATGAAAAAGGATATCTTAGATGACGACTGCTCAGATGTCATGGTCATCATTCAAGAGAAGGAGAACGACAATAGCCTTTTCATCATAGCTATACACCAGGACTTTACCCTCGACAATTGGAGCATCACTCCTTGCATTTTCCGAAAAGGGTAAAAAGGGCAGAAACTCCCTCTGCCCTGTAAATAGCAATAACTGCTTACTTTTGTTGCATAGTATTAGCAATTATTTTTTTCATTCCATGCTAACACTTTGTATGATTAAACAGTTTCATATTTTAAGTGAAATCATTTTTTTTCAGGACTCTAAAGTTAGATACGCCTAAACTTGCTGATGAGGTGCCTATTCTTCACAAGGATTATAACTTTGATGTGAAGTTGGACTCTGACTTGATGGAGATTGAACAAGAGGACTATGAGATACCTCAGGAGATCAAAGAATGGGTCGAAGATAAACCCAAGCCAAATCTTGATCAAACCATCTCTTTCAACCTTGGAACCTCAGAAAACCCCAAATAAATCCAGATTGGTACAGACCTTACTCCAAACCAAAGGAATGACATGGTTACTCTATTGACCCAATTCTAGGATGTGTTTGCATGGTCTCATGAAGACATGGTCGGTTTGTCAACTGACATCATCATTCATCGCCTCCCCATCAAAGTGGATTTCAAGCTAGTCAGACAGAAACTCAGGCAATTAAAACCTGAGTGGAGTTTGAAATTCAAAGAAGAAATTGTGAAACAATTTCAAGCCGGCATCATCATGGTATCAATATACCCTGAGTGGCTATCTGTGACGCCCTCAAAATAGGTATACATCACCCATCTTGAGTCGCCAAATACATGGTACAAAATTCAAATACAACTTAATAATACAATTATCGTGTAAAATACGACAAAACATAAATTGAGAGTTTTAATACGAATATTGTCTTCTAGACAGTATTCAACTCAAATGGAGTCTTCAATACATTTATTATCATACTATTTCATATAATAGTGAGGACTATTAATGCTATCATCCGGATGATCCACTCCGCTTCCCAGACTAGTCCCAAATCGCTCTCATTTCCTAAAGAGAACAACGAAAGCAAAAGGGTGAGCTCAACTAGCCCAGTAAGAAATATTATGACTAAGATAATGCAGAATAATTTATCGTTAGCCTTCAACAGTGTTAAACTGATAAAATATAACAAACATCAAGTTTAACTGTAGCGGAACAAGCAATCCATTAGAAGAGTCAAGTAAAGAATAAAATCTACTATCTTCTATGATTTAAAAGGTTTTTCATCACTTTTATTGCTGACACTCAACTTAATAAATAATCCACATCATCCATGCTGTAAGACCCCATCTTTTATAAATAAAGATGAATTTTTCTATAAATATTATTTTTGAATATTATGGAATAAATTTGATATAATGTTATAGTTGTGGGTAATATTTATAAATTTTGCAAAAGTATGCAAGTTGTTATAAAATATTCGTTTGTTAGAAGAATATTCTTTTGTTAGGGAATATTAAATAAATGGCTCAATCATTGGTGGACCCCACAATGTAAATTATTGTCGGATTGAAAAACGACAAAAAATATTTTATAAAAATAACGGTGGAGGTGTTACCGTTAAAACTGTTGAACTACCCTATGGTAAAAATACGATGTCTGGCGTAATTGATAAGAGTAGCACCAGTATTGATTATTGATGCTTACGTGAGAAGTCATTCAAATATGCTCAATTATTGCTACATGATTGCCGCATCATATCTCTTATATTATTGATTCAATTATTGTCACAATATCATCTCGTATAATATGTTATAGTATTAAATCAATAATTGAGACGCGACAAGTTATAAATGATTAATAATTGTTGAAAGATTAAATATGTGTTGATGAAAAAAAATGATTTGTGGTAAGTTTGATTATTTTATGGGGGCTCATATGTCATCATCTAAGAGTCTCTTCAATCAATAGTAATTACCCTTGTGAATAGTATTTACCTTCGTCAATAGTAATTACCCTTGTGAATAGTATTTACCTTCGTCGATAGTATTTACCTTCGTTAATAGTAATTACCTTTACCAGACGTCGAACCACTTGTCGTTTCACATTACAAAGCGTCGAACCACTTGTCGTTTCACATTACAAAGGCCAAACCAATTAAATCGAAGCCACTTGCCTTTTCACACTCAAGGTCTAAGCTAGAAATCTTCTATAAATAGAGGCCTAGGGCTTCATTATTTTCACTAATTCATTCAAGCTATAGAGAGAGAAATATAGAGAGAATAAGAGAGAAAGAAGAAGAGTATTTTGTTACTACACCGCCGCGAAAGATTTAATCTTCTACCAAATATAAGGGGTGTTATTCTTTCTTATTCATGAAGAGAACTGTTGTTATTCCATTGCTTATTATTCTCATTGGAATAACTTTTGATACGCCATTTTACCCTATACTTGGTGACATTCTTCTATGATTACATTGGAACATCCTCATGCATGTGTTTTTACACTTAGGACTGGTTCCGCTTTTTATTATTACCGCTTGGAACATCCTGCATGCATGTGTTTTACATCTGACTGGTTCCGCTCTTTATTATTCTGTTGGAACATCCTCATGCATGTGTTTTTACAGGACCGGTTCCGCTCTTTATTATTCTCGTTGGAATATCCTATCTCGTGTGTTTTACACCGGATCCGGTTCCATCTTTATTATTCTCATTGGAACATCCTCGCTTGCAGTGAATTTCACCCGACACGGTTCCGTTATTTATTATTCTGTTGGAATAACTCATCGGTCTGATTACATCGCATGCATGGTGATTTCTTTTGTTATTCCATTCTTTATTATACCCAGTTGGTTAAAACTTTGACTTCTATACTCCATGAAATTAGTGGAATATCCTTGATATTTGCGTTTCATCCAAAGATCTTTTCATGAAAATATTCTTCCGATCATTCTTGAATTTTACTCTACAAAACAAGATCATATTGATAATTTGGGCGTTAATAATTCTGGATAAAATAATTCTTGAACTTGTTTTATTGAATTCTTATATCGTTGTCATCATCCTCATGTTTATATTTTTTTAAAGTCATCCGTGGCCTGTATTGCATAGATGGACTTGGTATGATTATGACCAGAGACTATTCGGTGTAATCATGACCGTAATGTTACAAATGATGTGGTAAAAAATCCTCGATTAGGCGTAGTGCATTGATGGATGATTGTTGGCATGATCATGACCATTAATGAATACACAAATATTCTCGGCTCAGTGGTGCATGAATAATTGTGGTCGTGATACTAAAGAATATCCTCGTGGTAGTAGTGCGGGGGTGATTCGATGATGTGGAATATTTATTAAAGTCGAGTCTCAAATATAACAAGATGAAAAACCTTTTAAAACCTAAAAGATAGTAGACTTTATTTTCTACTTGACTCTTTTAATGGATTGCATATTCATTCCAGCAGCTTAAACCGGTTTGTCATCAGATTTTATCGGTTTTAACATTGTTGAAGACTATTGATAATTTATTCTCGCATTATCTTAGTCATAATATTTCTTCTTGGGCTAGTTGAGCTCACCCTTTCTTTCACCGTTCTCTTCAGAAATGAGAATATAGCCGGACGCGAGTCTGGGAAACGAGTGATGGTCCGAAGATAGCATTAGTAGTCCTCACTATTCGTGAAATAGTGTGATAATAATTGTAATGATGACTTTTTGTTTGAGTTTGTATAATATCTAGTGACGATATTTGTATTTAAACTCACAGCTTTATGTCGTATTGTACACGGCAGCTTATGTTAATAAGTTGTATTTAAATTACATACCATGTAAGTGGCGACCCAAGATGGGTGATGTATACCTAATTTTGGGGGCGTCACGGTTGGTATCGAGCTTAGGATATGATCCTCAGCTAAGATGTGAGAATAGTACTAGGAGGGGAGAGACGGGAATACCTTCGCTAGTATGACCTACCTAAGTTTATGTGCTATTTTATTGGTTGGTCGAAAGATAGGGATAATTTGTTACATGTCAATTAACCTTTTGTTTTGTGGCGATGTCTCAAAATGACATCCGAGAATGTTGAGAATAGCAATGGAGCGCAGCGATTGTTGATTCACCACATATCAATAATCGTGGATAATGTGCATCGTGAAGGCGATAATCCTCATGCAAACAACAACACCGACCAAATGATGAATGATCAAATGTTCGGAGGCTTTATGCAATTTATGCAACAAAGAAAGCGAGAGCGACTCCTGCCCAAAACGTGGGTGGAAACACGGAAAACTCTCGGTGGTCACCGCTAAACAATTCAAGGAGCTGGGACCACCGGGAGTTTAAGGAGAGCCAAAACCACTTCCGGCGGAAGCATGGATAAAGCATTACAAGATATTTGATGTCTTGGGATGCTCAGAGAGCAAAGGTTCCCTTCTTGCGCCTTTATGTTGCGGAGGAGAGGCGACATCTTGGTGGGAATCGGTAAAACGTACTCAACTTCTTTTGTCTTCAAGATATCTTGGGAGAAGTTCCAGAGTCGTTCAACGACAAATACTTTCCCGAAAGTATTCGCCATATGAAGGAGGTGGAATTTATCAAGTTGGAACAAAACAATATGGCCGTGTCGCAATACGAGGCAAAATTTGCGGAGTTATCACGGTTCATATCCCACTTGGTGGATAATGAAGAGAGAATGGCGCGAATGTTTTTAAGAGGTTTGAAGCGGAGATACGTCAACATCTTATTTCTCATAAACCGTGTTTGTATTCGGATGTTGTAAATAGGGCTCGATTAGTGGAACGCGATAATGAGTCAACACAACTAAAAGAGAAGCGGTAAGCAAAATTATAATACCGGCCGGTGAGTAGTCATCGAGCGGTGACAACAAGCGTGGAGGGAATCAACGGGCCGAGATATGGTAACCACTTCGGTGGTAATCGTACAAAAAACAATAAGAATGGACATTTCAAGAAATGAGATTCAACAATGGTGGAAAGACGTCAAAGACCAAAGACCCATTGTTAAGGAAGGAGAAAGACCACCTATCATATGCTTCAAATGCGGAGAGGGACACATCACCCAAATCTGCGTCATGCCGTCCAAAGCATGTTATAATTGTGGAAGAGAAGGTCACTTAGCTCGATTTTGTTGCGTTCAAAACAAATTCAGCTAGGATGGAGGCACCAAAGGCCATCCCGAAAATTCAAAACCGTAGAGTCTGAGGAGAGCGTTTGTTGTGACCTCCCAAAGAGCAAGGAATCCGAATGAGGTCATCACGGGTAAGCTTATCATAAACTCTAATGAAGTCTATACTTTATTTGATAACTGGGTTCTACCCATTCTTTTATTTCTCCTACTTGCGCTCATCGATTAAATTTGACTCGGGAGAAATTAGACTTTGACTTATCTATGGAAACTCCATTGGGAGAAACCTTCATTACATCCACTTTGTTTATAAGTCTTGTTTGGTTCAAATCGGTACCCTCACATTACCCGTCGATCTTATTTCATTAAAAATACTTGCATTTGACGTGATTCTAGGGATTGATTGGTTAACTACTTATCATGCAAAATTGATTGTTTTCGTAAGGTTGTTAGCTTTCATATTCCTAATCAACCTATTATGCTAATTCAAATGACCAAACCATTAAAATCAATCACGGTCCATCTCAAGCCATAAAGCTATTCGTTTATTGAAAAACGGATGTCAAGCTTTCTTAGCTCATGTCACGATTTAAACAAAAATACGCCGCTTTGAACGATATTTCTATTGTTAATAAATTTCTGACGTATTCCCCAAGAACTTCCTCGCCTACCCCAGGCGCGTGAAATTAAATTTTGTATCGACCTTGAACCCTAAGACAAAACCTATTTCCAAAGCCCCATATCGAATGGCTCTATTGAACTTCGTGGAGTTAAAGACCCAACCGCAGGAATTGTTAGACATTGGCTTTATTCGTCCCTAGTACTTCTCCTTGGGGTGCTCCTGCTCTATTCGTGAAGAAGAAAGATGGGAGTATGCGACTTTGTATTGATTATCGGGAGTTGAATCATGTCACCATCAAAAATAGGTATCCATTGCCACGTATTGATGACTGTTTGACCAGATTGCAAGGAGCCAAATTCTTTTCAAAGATTGATCTTCGTTAGGATATCACCAATTGAAGATTAGAACCACGACATTCCAAAGACGGCTTTTCAAAACTTCGATGACGGGCATTATGAATTCCTAGTCATGTCCTTTGGATTGACTAATGCTCCTCGCCTTCATGGATATGATGAACCGAGTATTCAAGGAATATTTAGATCACTTTGTGGTCGCTCTTTATTGATGACATCCTTATTTATTCCAAAAGCCGTGAAGATCATGAGCAACACTTGAGGTCGACACTCCAAAAGCTTCGTGAATATAAGCTTTATGCCAAGTTGAAGAAATGTGAGTTCGGCTTGAAGAAGTAGCATTCCTTGGGCACGTGGTATCAAGTCATGGAATATCTGTTGACCCAAAGAAAGATTGAAGCTATTCAAAGTGGGAACAACCTAAATCGATGGACCAAGTACGTAGCTTTCTCGGTTTAATTTGGTTATTATCGGAGATTCGTGGAAGGATTTTCTCGAATCGCTATTCCATCGACTCAAATGACTCGAAAAGATACAAAGTTCGGTTGGAGCGAAGAATGTGAGAAGAGTTTTCAAGAACTCAAGAGGAGACTTATTTCAAAGACTGCTCGACAATACCATCTGCTCGGAGGGATTTGTCATCTACAATGATGCTTCGGGCAAAGGGTTGGGATGTGTTCTTATGCAACATGGAAAAGTTATAGCCTATGCCTCGCGACAACTCAAAGAATATGAGAGGAATTATCCTACTCATGATCTAGAGTTAGCATTACCGTTGTCTTTTGCACTTAAAATTTGGAGGCATTACTTGTATGGGGAGAAAGTGGAGATCTTTACGGATCATAAAAGCCTCAAATATTTCTTCACTCAAAAGGAACTCAACATGCGACAACGACTTTGGCTTGAACTGTTGAAAGATTATGATCATACCATCCAATACCATCCTCGAAAAGCGAACGTGTAGCCGTATTTATTGAGTAGAAAATCATATGCAAATACGAAAGCGATATTGTCAACGTAAAGGCCCATTTTGTGTGACTTACAAAGGATGGAGATAGAGTTAAAGACTCGTGGACGCATGTGATGATAGCGAGTATACGAGTAGAACCGACTTTTAATCGATAAAGTTAAAGTCGCTTTCGCTGCTGCACTGGAGTCGATCGTATGAAGAAGAAAGTGCAAGAAGGTGCTATCTGCCAAGCAAGAATCGATGAAGAAGGAATACTTGAGTCAACTCCGGACTTTGTGTTCCTAACGACCACGATTTAAAGTATAATATCATGATGGAGGCGCACAACACACCATTTGCAATCCATCCTGGGAGTACCAAAATGTATCATGATATTCGTCATACATTTTGGTGGAGCAATATGAAGAGAGAGATAGCGTTGTTTATCTCAAGGTGTCTAACTTGTCAACGAGTTAAAGCGGAACATCAAGTACCACAAGGTCCATTGCAACCACTTGAAATTCCAGAATGGAAGTGGGAGCACATTACCATGGATTTTGTTACCGGTCTTCCTAAGGTTTCTCAAGGCATTGATGCGATTTGGGTCATTGTTGATAGATTGACCAAGTCTGCTCATTTCTTACCGATACGAGAAACTTATACACTTGAACGTCTTGCTCGTATGTACATAAACGAGATTGTAAGATCGCATGGTATGCCTTGCAGATCCATAGTTTCGATCGAGACCCAAGATTCACTTCACGATTTTGGGTTAGTATGCAAAAAGCTATGGGCTCGGACTTACGATTTAGCTTCGGCATATCATCCTCGACGGACCGGACGATCGGAGAGGACTATTCAAACTCTTGAAGATCTATTAAGACTCGTGTCCTTGATTTCAAGGGAGTTGGGACAAGTTCTTACCATTGGTGGAGTTTTCCTCTGACAACAATTATCAAGCAAGTATTGGCATGGCTCCATTCAAGCGTTGTATGGAAGAAAGTGTCGCTTCTCCAAGATATCTTTGGGATGAGGTGGGTGAAGCAACGTTGTTGGGACCAGAGTTGAGTACGTATGACTACTTTTAAAAGATTCAAACGATCCGACAACGATAAAAAACCTCACAAAATCGACAAAAGAGTTATCTTGATCTTCATCGAAAGGACGTGGAATTGAATATAGGAGATCACGTGTTGTTAAGAGTTGCTTCATGGAAAGGAGTTACAAGATTTGGAAAGAGAGGAAAACTTAATCCTCGATTCATCGGTCCATATTTAATCCTCGATCGAGTAGGAACTGTGGCCTATAGACTCGCTTTACTGCCAAATATGTCTCGTGTTCATAACGTTTTTCACATATCTATGTTACGTAAATATGTGAAAGACCCGAACCATATTATTGAGTTAGAACCGATTTAAATAGCGGAAGATTTGACGTATGAAGAGGTTCCTGCTTCAAATTTTGATATAAAGGAACATATATCTACGCTCCAAGGTTATACCTCAAGTCAAAGTTTTGTGGAGGAACCACGATGTTGAGGAAATGACTTGGGAGTTAGAATCAAAATGAAATCAAGGTATCCTTACCTCTTCGACATACCAGGTACGTACCCTAATTTCGAGGGCGAAATTTCATAAGAAGGGGAGGTTGTAAGACCCCATCTTTTATAAATAAAGATGAATTTTCTATAAATATTATTTTTGAATATTATGGAATAAATTTGATATAATGTTATAGTTGTGGGTAATATTTATAAATTTTGCAAAAGTATGCAAGTTGTTATAAAATATTCGTTTGGTGGGGAATATTCTTTTTGTTAGAGAATATTCGCATAATGATACTCAATCATTGGTGGACCCCACAATGTAATTATTGTCGGATTGAGAAAACGACAAAAATATTTTATAAAAATAACAATGAGGTGTTACCGTTAAAAAGCGCTGAACTACCCGGGTGGTAAAAGTAAGAATATACGATGTCTGGTAGTTGCAAGTAGCACACGGTATTGATTATTGATGCTTACGTGAGAAGTCACTCACCTATGCTCTCAATTATTACTACAAAGATTCTTTGCATCATATCTCTTATATTATTGATTCAATTATTGTCACAGTATCATCTGTATAATATGTTATAGTATTAAATCAATAATTGAGACGACAAGTTATAAATGATTAATAATTGTTGAAAGATTAAATATGTGTTGATGAAAAAAAAAATGATTTGTGGTAAGTTTGATTATTTTATGGGGGCTCATATGTCATCATCTAAGAGTCTCTTCGTCAATAGTAATTACCCTTGTGAATAGTATTTACCTTCGTCAATAGTAATTACCCTTGTGAATAGTATTTACCTTCAATAATAGTATTTACCTTCGTTAATAGTAATTACCTTTACCGACGTCGAACCACTTGTCGTTTCACATTACAAAGGGTCAACCACTTGTCGTTTCACATTACAGGGCGTCAAACCACATTGGTCAAGCCACTTGCCTTTTCACATCGGCGGTGCTAAGCTAGAAATCTTCTATAAATAGAGGCCTGAGGCTTCATTATTTTCACTTAATTCATTCAAGCTATAGAGAGAAAATATAGAGAGAATGAGAGAGAAAGAAGAAGAGTATTTTGTTACTACACTGTCAGCAGATTCAATCTTCACCAAATATAAGGGTGTTATTCTTTCTTATTCATGAAGAGAACTGTTGTTATTCCATTGCTTATTATTACATTGGAATAACTTTCGTATACGCTGTTTACCCTATACTTGGTGACATTCTTCTATGATTCTGTTGGAACATCCTGTGCATGTGTTTTACACCTACCGGTTCCGCTCTTTATTATTCTGCTGGAACATCACATCACATGTGTTTTACACCGGACTGGTTCCGCTCTTTATTATTCTGTTGGAACATCCTGTCATCATGTGTTTTACACCGGACTGGTTCCGCTCTTTATTATTCTCGTTGGAATATCCTATCATGTGTTTTACACCGGATCCGGTTCCATCTTTATTATTCTGTTGGAACATCCTGTGGGTGTGAATTTCACCGACTTCGTTCCGTTATTTATTATTCATTGGAATAACTCGTCTGCATCTTGGCCTATATCGCATGCATGGTGATTTCTTTTGTTATTCCATTCTTTATTATACCCAAATGGTTAAAACTTTGACTTCTATACTCCATGAAATTAGTGGAATATCCTTGATATTTGCGTTTCATCCAATATCTTTTCATGAAAATATTCTTCCGATCATTCTTGAATTTTACTCTACAAAACAATGATCATATTGATAATTTGGGCGTTAATAATTCTGGATAAAATAATTCTTGAACTTGTTTTATTGAATTCTTATATCATTGTCATCATCCTCATGTTTATATTTTTTTTTTTAAAGTCATCTCGTGGCCCAGTAGTGCATAGATGGACTTGGTATGATTATGACCAGAGACTATTCTTGTAATCATGGTAGTAATGTTACAAATGATGTGGTAAAAATCCTCAAAGGGTAGTAATGCATTGATGGACGCTTGTTGGCATGATCATGACAATTAATGAATACACAAATATTCTTGGCTCGTGAGTGCATGAATAATTGTGGTCGCGATACTAAAGAATATCCTCGGCCGTAGTGCGGGGTGATTCGATGATGTGGAATATTTATTAAAGTTGAGTCTCAAATATATAACAGATGATGAAAAACCTTTTAAAACCTAAAAGATAGTAGACTTTATTTTCTACTTGACTCTTTTAATGAATTGCATATTCATTATGCAGCTTAAACCGGTTGTCTATTGTATTTTATCGGTTTTAACATTGTTGAAGACTATTGATAATTTATTCTGCATTATCTTAGTCATAATATTTCTTCTTTGAGGCTAGTTGAGCTCACCCTTTCTTTCACTTTGTTCTCTTCGTGAAATGAGAATATAGGTTTGGGACGAGTCTGGGAAACGAGTGATGGTCTGAAGATAGCATTAGTAGTCCTCACTATTCGTGAAATAGTGTGATAATAATTGTAATGAGGACTTTTTATTTGAGTTTGTATAATATCTAGTAGATTTATATTTGTATTTAAACTCACGCTTTATGTCGTATTATACACGACAGTTATGTTAATAAGTTGTATTTAAATTCTGTACCATGTAAGTGGCGACCCAAGATGGGTGATGTATACCTAATTTTGGGGGCGTCACACATGCACTACGGCCAAGGATATTCATTAGTATCACGACCACAAATTATCCATGCACTACGGGCCAAGGATATTCGTGTTTTTATCAATGGTCATGATCATGCCAACAACTGTCCATCAATGCACTACGGGCCAATGAGGACTTTTACCACATCATTTATAAAATTACGGTCATAATTATACCGAATAATCCCTAGTCGTAATCATACCAAGTCCATCTATGCACTACAGGTCACAGATGACTTTCAACATAATATAAACATGAGGATGATGACAATGATATAAGAATTCAATAAAACAAGTTCAAGTATAAATTTTAAAGATTTATAATTTAATTTATCCGTAAATCAATAACGTCCAAATTGTCGACATGATCTTCGCTTTTGGAGTAAAATTCAAGAATAATATTGTAACAAAAATAATTTGGACCAAAAATGAATCAATTTTTATCATGAATAGTACCCCGGGTGAATAGTACTCGAGTGAATAGTATCCCGTGAATAGTACTTCGAGAATAGTAACACCGTGAATAGTACTCCAGCATGAAAAAGTTAAAAACTTATCAAGAATGCTCAGAATAATATTTTCATGAAAAGATACTGGATGAAGAGCAAATATCAAGGATATTCTACTAATTTCATGGAGTTTAGAAGTCAAAACTTTAACAAAACGAGTATAGAATTTGAAATCTGAAACAGAATAATATTACTTACATACTATAGAGTATGGAAGAAAATATTATTTCAAGCGAATATTGAACAAAAATAGCATCCTTTACCTTGAAAAGAAGAGTATTCCAACTGGTATAGCGGGGATATTCTTGAACTATTTTCTACACTCAAAGCTTTCTAAAATTCTAAAGAAATACGCTCAATATTATAGAAGAAGAATTCTCTGATTCTGGTGTGATTTTCAATTCTAAATAAGCATCCTATTTATAGGAGAATGGAAAGGATACTATTTGAAACATACGACAAAGAAGGAAAGGTCACGGCGAATTCTTCGACTGATTTCGTTGAAAAATTTGATTTTACTATGCAGCACTATGTAATAAAATATTCTAATAAAACAAAAACTTTTAATAAAATATAATATATATTATATATTATATATATATATATATATATACAATGTGCCTGATAACTCACGGGTTGTCACCCCCGTGATTACCATCCCTGTCAGCCTTTCAAATTATTACATATATATATATATACACTACAAAAAATGGGGCTTCAGCAACAACCAATTTTCGTTGCTAAAGGTGCCAAATTTCGTTGCAAAAGGGTTTTGACAACGACTTTAATGTCGTTGTGCCTCGTTGCGCAATGAGCGTTGCTAATTGTTCCGCAACGAACGTTTTTTTTTCGTTGCCAAAAGTAATACATTTTGCAACGAAATTTAGCTTTCGTACAGAGACATCGATCCTTTAGCAACAAAATGTATTATTGCAAAATAATTAAAATTTCGTTGCTAAAAACCTCATTTCGTTGCAAAAGCCTGCTAGTTGGCAACGAAATGAACTCTTCTTTTTTGCAACGACCATGCATTTTCGTTGCAATTGACACCATTTTGCAACGACATTTTTCGTTGCAGTAAATTATGAAAATTGTTGCCTAAGCTTGCTTTCTTTGCGGAATGTAAACTTTTTAGCAACGATTTTCATTGCTTTGATTATATTACTTGGCAACGACATTATCTTTGAATCAAGAACGAAAATGTTTGTTGCTGGTTATTTTTCAATAGCAACGAAAGTCGTCGATTAGCAACGACATTATATGTTGTCGTTTCTTTATATGTGCAACGAAAGTTGATATGATTTACAAAGATAAAAAATGTTACTTTTATGTTAGTATTAATAACAATATCCTCTCCGTTGTTAATAAGTTAATTTTTCGTTGCCAAATATTATATTTTTAATGTCATTAGCAATAAAAATTTGTTGCTAAATGTATAAAAAATTGTTGCTATATTAAAACTTGTTCAATGCTTTGGTAACGAATTATATTGTTGTCAAATCAAAATTTGACATTCTTTTTGTGTACCTGATTGGCTCAATGTCCCCATAGCAAATAATGACAAAAATACAAAAAAACTAAAATATTATTAACTTAATAAAATTATCCATTACATAATCATTCATTATCTTTACAATTAACCATCTAAAGCTACCACAGTTCTTCAATCAAAGTATAAATCTACATATATAGAGAGAGTACACTTCTTAATTTCATTCCTTATCTTCCGTAAACGTAGCACGAACATTTGATACCCAGTATTGTAAGGCAGGTCGTAGAAGCAATCTTCCTGCACATATTTAAAAATAATAGCAAGTCAGAAAAATGAAGCAAATAGGTCACCAGAGGCACTTAATGCCAAAATCAATACACAAAGACAATAGAATTGCTACGTGGTACTAATATTATTAAACCAACAGACTACCCACAATATTTATTAAATGGTTGAGCATATAGAAAGATTCCAAAGTCCTTCAACTGACTAAATTAAATACCTTAAACATGATAACATGAAGCACATACTAGTTTGACAAACATGCACAAGATGGTACCATGTACAATGTGCATGTATAAGATTACAACAACTATGACAAAAGATACACCTCTCTATATGTGTCCAACTTTGAAGTAGACATTATGTGGAAAAAAAACTAAATCTTCTATTACACTTGCACACAGCTTCACATATGACTATTTACACGGTCCTTGATTTTTATTTTGACAAACTCAAAATTACTAAATCTGGACAAACAGCATGCAATTTGATACACAGTTGACGACGAAAAACTCACAACTCTAAAAGGGTACAGGCGTGTGGGAGCATAAAGCACTTGCTCTTACCAATATCATTACCATCTACCTTGAGTTGCAGAAACAAAGATTAAGAGAAAAGAAAAATTGTTATAAGTTACTACGAAAGTTTCTATGAACCCGCAACAGGAGCTCAACAATTTGTTAGTAACTACTTTACATCGGCCAGGTATAAGAAATGAATGTCAAAACTGAAATATTAAAACGTATGCACAATCAGAAGTTTACATACAAATGCATTGCAGAACAACCGATCACCCAAGTTTGTCCCACATAATTGCTTGAGAATTCCCACTCAATGCAATGAGTCGATAAAACTATAATGCCTATTGTAAACAAATGTAATAAATTACGCTTATATCAAGGTTAGACCTAATATTATGTATTTGAAGCGAATCACATCCAAATATCACCCGTTATTGGGAGACTTTCCTCGATTAAGACGAGCAAAACTCTAAACACAGTCCATGATATGAATAGTATGAGAAAAGTGGCATAAAATGGTAACCCAAAGACGTAAGCTTCACGAAACTACCTTGACTATAAGCATTCTCAAACCAAGCTCATTGGAATATGGGATAGACAAACATATGCTCCATAAGAAGCTAAGGAACTACAATAATGTAAGCGATTCAACAAGTAATCTGCAAGTGAATGATAAGATTTGGGCACTTAATAATTAAAAACCTTATTCATATTATTAGAACTACATTATCATGTCAGAAGCGGGGGAAAAAGTGTAACTTGATTTTGGTGCGGTATTGAGCTAACAATATTGAAAATAAAACAAAATAAAATACTTTCTCCACTCCAAAATATAATACAATTATCAATTTTTTAAAATAACTTAAAATATTTTCAAACTCAAAAAATTGACAAGGATTCATTTAGTTTTAGCCAATAGAATGATGAATATTTTAAACTATCTCAAACCTGAAAACAATATTAATTTATTGTAATTTGTAAGACATTATTTCAATTCTTTTAGAAAAATTTGAAGTTGGAATATATTCAAATTAAATTTAAACAAGTGAATAATGATTATATAATTCGAAAATGTGGGGTAAAATATTACCTTGAGCCCAAGTATTAACTCAAGATACATTAATCGAGGAACGTAGCTCTGTAACAACTTGAATTGCAAAAGTGAAAACCACAACAGAAAACTCACTGATGAGGGCGATGACCACCGGAAGTGTAACCATCAGTGGATGTAATATATAGCAAGCCACCGAATTTCAAAGCACCAAATGGATGGAATTACATGAGTACTACTAAACTGAATAAGATTAAAAAACTATTCAACTATTTCAACAATTATGGATGGGCTAAAAGATTCAAAATTCATAAGCATAATTATCTAAAGATCACATAAAAAGAAAGTATAGTGACAGCTATATGTACTTGGAAAATCACAATCTCCATTTACTGCAGAAAAAGAAAAAGAAAAGTTTAATTACCTTAAATTTCTTTTTAAGCTCAGATAATTTCTGGTCATTGACTGTTTGTGCTTCTTCTACAAGTTGATTCAAATTGTATGCGTGCATGTCTAAGGTCTTGAAGAAGTTTATAGTAATTTAAGAAATTGATCGTGTGGTAGCAAAGTTGTGTAGTGCTAATATATATAAGGAGAAATTGATCGTGTGGTAGCAAAATTCAAACATTATATATCTTTAACATCACATGGCTTGCTTTATAAATAGTCATCTGCTTCAGAGATATGTCATGAAACAATTGTAAAATATAAAAGTTCAGTGATTCTACATGTAGTGCTCCTTCCCGTATGCAAACTAATTGAAATACCAGACTAATTGAAATATAATATCAGAGGCGGCAGTAAGTGAGGATACATGACAAAGGAATACTGTAAGAAGTTTTGTCGTTGCTCTTAATGTTAGTGCGAAAATAATAATAATGTCTTGTATTACTTTATAGTTCTGCTATCTATTTCTTACCATTTACAATTTAAATATCGGATCTTCCAAAAGAATTAAATTCATAAAGGGAAAATGATTATGGGCATCCATTAATAATATCAAGTAGTAATCTTTTCTAGCATTCCAACTAAAAAATTGACTGATCCAGTAAGGTGGACTGATCCAGCTAGGGACATGCTACAGCATCGTGGAGTTTGAAGAGAGGTCCCCAACTAGGAGAAAAAAATCCACAGCCCCTTGCTAACCCAATCTTAATTCGGGCTGATTTAGACACAGGGTTGGGGTCGGTTGATTTAGACAGCTCAAGTTCTGTGATAAATGACTGAGGATGGTGGCTAATGCTAGACTTTTGAAATTTCTCTTTTATTTTTGGTTGGTCTATTACCAAGTGAGTTTGTAAAACGAATAGTGTTGTATTGCTTTGCTTTTTTGCTTATATTTTGAACAGTTTTTCCAATCTACATCAACAATGTTATGAATTTTGTCGTTTTGTATTGCCCAGTGTGTGCGTGCGTGCCAAGGGGCTAGTAGTCCAAAATGTTTTAAGCTAAAGGATTATTATATAATACAGTGGTTGTGTTGATACTGGAGACTACAAATGTTGGTCCATGTTTATAATGGAAGAAGACATTGGACATGTGATGGATGATGTAAAACATGAAAAGACTAGCAATTCTAACATGTCAAAATTGTTGGTCAAACTATAGGGTTAGCATATAGTCAACTATGGGCAAAATGTCAAGATTGTGCATTTAAAGGCCTTAATACTTGAGATATTCCACATAGCTAATGAAACAAACATACAACATTAATTCATGAGGAAGCAACAGCAACAGTAATTTTATCAAAGCCAGATATTGGGTTTGTATCTAATATAAATGAGTAATAAGCATGATGTAGTAATCAGTATCATTTAGAATATTCCCATTCATTTATCTGAGAGGTGCTAACTTATGAATCATTCTCATTAACATATATAGGACTACTACATACACAAATTCAGAGATTACTAAAATGAGACATCAATATATGACCATCTAGCTAGTGAAGGAATAAGACATTTGACGATTGATAAATACTTACCACATTCGAGGATACTCCCGATAAAATTGAGTTATTGCTTCAGTGTGGGACTGCATAAACATCTCGGCTCGATCAATCTCTTTTTTATTTATTTGGTACTCTACAAATAAAACAAAAAATAGTACATAATTCAAGAAATACTCTATTCATAAAAGTCTATAAAAATTCATACAAGCTCAAAAATGAATCGAATTATAAAAAAGATCAACCTTACATCTACTTAATCTAAGACATGAAAAACGCAAAACTGATTAAATAAAAATAATCAGAGATTATATCAACCATTACCTAATTAGAAGATAAACTAGATCTGACGATGCCGTAATTGATCGTCGTATTGAGCTAGGAAATCTAAAAGTCGATGCTTTTGGTTAAATTTAGAGCTTCAGAAAACGTACCAAACTTGAACCTCCTGTGAGAAAAAGGGTATAGATGAGGAAAGAAAATAGCGATGGCGTCCAAAGGGGAATAACAAGACCAGATGACGTACACATGTATCGCGTGTTTCAGATATAATATATATATATATATATATATATATATATATATATATATATATATATATCCTGCCCTTGCGTGAATTGGTACCTAATTTTTAAGTTCTTTTCGGTTTGGAGGGGGGTTAAATCGCGTATTTTTGTTTTTTCTGGGTTAATGTAGGGAGTTCGGAAGGAGGTTCATCGGGGAACGTGCCGGTGGCGAGGGGGTTTGATGTGAACAGGAGAAGAATGATTCGTCGGAGGGGAAGATGACGATCGAGGAGCTATTGTAGATCTGAAAAATAAAGCCAGATGATAAGTAGTGAAATTCAAAAAAAAACACAGCCAAAATAAAAAAGAAAGAAGAAGAAGAGGAGATTAGATTTTAGTTAATTAGGTTTAATTATGTAAATATTATTAGTTTTAACTTTACAAAATATTAAAAATATATATTTTAAAATAAATAAATTAACAAATATTTTTTTAAAATTAAAAAAAAACTTCATTTTATTAAAAAAAAAAATAACTGCGTTTTTTTATTTTTATATAACTGCATTTTTTAATTTTTAATATTAAAATGCGTTTTTTATTAAAAAAAACTGAACTTTTTTTAATAAAAATAAAAAATGCACTTTTTTTTATTAAAAAAACTGCACTTTTTAAAAAAAATAAAAAACTGCACTTTTTAAAAAATAAAAAACTGCGTTTTTTATTAGGAAAAACTTCGTTTTTTTAATTAAACGCTTTTTATTAAAAATGCACTTTTTTTTAATAAAAAAAAAATGCAGTTTTTAATAAAAAAATTAACAGATTAATTTTAAAATAATTAAATATATTTTTTATTTTTTTTAATTTATATTTTACTTTAAAATAATTCTTTTATTTACTCCATAAATTTTTTCAAATCTACATCAAGGCCACATGGATATAATTCTTGCCACATGCTTCTTTTTTTTCACAAGTCACCGCTTACGTGGCAAATCGGTTAAAGTTAACGCATTTTTTAACGGTTTGTAAGTAAATAAGAGTTCAATGACCCATTTGTAAGAAAAAAAATTTAATGACCCATTTGTAAGTTGACCTATAGTATAGTGATTTCAAAAGCATTTAATCCTAAATATTTATATAAATATTTGTTTACATATATATATATATATATATATATATATAAATATTCATAGTTACTTTATATATATTTAGTTTAATGTTGATATTTATTTAGTATTTTATTTAGTTTAATAAGAAATTTTGACAAGAATATATATATATATATATATATATATATATATATATATATATAGACACACACACACACACATACGCGCATATCATATGTGGACAGGCTGACGTGGCGAATATTGAACTTTATCCCAAAAAATATGTAGATAAAAAGATTAGAACCCAAGACCTCCAGTTTAGAATATTGATCCAATGTTTACCTGAGCACCTTGGCCTAGTTGCTATTATTTTGCAACGATTATTATTATTATTATTATTATTATTATTATTATTATTATTATTATTATTATTATTAGTAGTAGTAGTAGTAGTAGTAGTAGTAGTAGTAGTAGTAGTAGTACTACTACTACTACTACTACTACTACTATTATTATTATTATTATTATTGTTGTTGTTATTATTATTATTATTATTATTATTATTATTATTATTGTTATTATTATTATTATTATTATTATTATTATTATTATTATTATTATTATTATTATTATGACTGTTATTGTGACGCCCCCAAAATTAGGTATATCGTCACCCATCTTGGGTCGCCACTTACATACTACATAAATTCAAATACAAACTTAATTATACATCTGTCGTGTAACATACGACAATACATAAACTAAGAGTTCTAATAGGAATATGTCATTTAGACAATATCCATACTCAAGAAGTCCTCATTACATTTATTTAACAGAATAGTGAGGACTACTAATGCTATCTTCGGGACCATCACTCTTTTCCCCGACTCGTCCCCAATTATATTCTCATTTCCTGAAGAGAATGAAAGGAAAGAAAGGGTGAAATTCAACTAAATTTCAAGAAGAAATATTATGACTAAGATAATGCGTAATAAATTATCAATAGTCTTCAACAATAATAAACCCGATAAAATACAATAGACAACCGGGTTTAATCTGCGGTGAATATCTGATCCATTAAAAGAGTCAAGTAGAAAATAAAGTCTACTATCTTTTAGGTTTTAAAAGGTTTTCATCAATTTTTATCACTAAGACTCGGTTTAATGAATAAACCACAATATCTAATCATCCCCTGTATTACCACGGCCAAGGATTTTCATCAAATTATCAATGGTCACGACTATACCGAATCACCCCTGTCATAATCATACCAAAACTATCCATCATCGCATTACACGAAGCCACCGAGGACTTTTGTCACATCATTTATATCAAGCCATGATTATACCGAATGATCCTGCTCATAATCATACTAAAGTTCATCTACGACGTAAAAGCCAAAGATAACATAATATAACATGAGGATGATGATGATGATGACATAATAATTCAATAAAACAAGTTCAAGAATTATTTAATCAAGGAATTATTAACGTCCAAATTGTCAACATGATATCGCTTTTTTGTAGAAAAATTCAAGAATAATCGGAAGAATATTTTCATGAAAAGATATCGGATGAAACGCAAATATCAAAGATATTCTACTAATTTCATGGAGTATAAAGTCAAAGTTTTAACCAACCGGGTATAATAAAGAATGGAATAACAAAAGAAATCACCATGCATGCGGATTTCAGATAGACAAAGTTATTCCAACTAATAATAATAATCGGAACCAGTGTCGTGAAATTCACAATCGAAGCGATGATCCAATGTAATAATAAATGTTGAATAATAAACAATGGAACTGAGTCCAGTGTAAAACACACGTATGTGATATTCCAATGTAATAATAAATGCGAATAATAAACAATGGAACCAGTCCTTGTAAAACACACGCATGTGATATTCCAAATGTAATAATAAAGAATGAAATAATGTAAGAAGATCACTAAGTATAGGGGATTATGGCAGATATAGGTTATTCCAATGTAATAAATAAGAATGGAATAACATAAGGATTTCACCAAGTATAGGGTATCGCCGTATACACAGTTATGTATAGGGTATACCACTTTTTTTACAAAAGTTATTCCAATGTAATAATAATGAATGGAATAATGTAAGTTTTCTTCATGAATAAGAAAGAATAACACCCCTTACTTGTAATCGAAAGTAGTATGCACACAAGCCAATCATGTTTGATGATAAAGCATATACTTTGTAACAATCTTATTCATTTATTAATAAAAGTACTAATTTATTAAAGGCTTTTAATTATCTACATGATCTTTGTTTTATAATATGTGATAAACCCATAGTTTTAAGCAACGCTTTTAGAATAATGATGATGATCATTCTAATGAGATCTAAATTCTTAGAAAGCTTAAAACTAAAATAGTTCCAAATCGTTGGATTACTAAATTGGGGATTAGTGAATCCTGATAGATTGGTACATACGCTTGCTTGCTTCATTGGATGAGGATGATTGATCTCATGATCATTTGTGTGGAGACACTAAAGCAAGTATGTAGGTGCTTATTAGAGAATAAGTTCACTTGAACGTTGGCTCGCTAAGGAATGCCTAATGGAGTTTTATTTGCTCGTCAATAGGAATTCTGTAGTGATAGTAGTCTAAGTGATCCTTGGACTTGAGATCATCATAGTATCTTGTGTATGATGAGTTATACTTTGACTTATTCCTTAAGACCCTTAGGGTATATCAAAGGGTATGCTTGGGTATAATAAGTTGTACATGGAGATAATGTATGATCAATAAAGAATCTACCACTTCTAATAAAAGAAGAGAAATGTCCTATGTGATTCGATAAATGACAACCCAGTAGTCCTTGGCGGCGGCGTAATGAAATTAGAAAGGAGTTTCTAATTTGCATTATTTGAGTTGTACATTTAAGAGTCGAAATACATATAATTAAATAAAATAAGACTTGACAAAGAAATTCCATGCTTATATTTAATTGGGACATTGTATGGTGGAAGGATTGAATTGCATTAACTATTTTTACTCAAAGGTTCTTTAATGATTAATGTTGAAATCTATATTATCCGGAAAGTCGTTGATCGCTAGGAGGCTTATCCTATTGTAGAATAAATATTATTTATTTAAATAAATTAATTGTTTGATTTATTTATTTAAATAAGATTAGAATTGTTCTAATTGATTTATTCACAACCTAGGTTTAATATGGAGAACCTAAAGGGTCACACCATAAAAGGAAGAATAATTATTTAAGAAGTTAATGGCATAATCGTAATAATATAGTTATGTATATTTAATTTAATCTATGGTGATAGAATAAATTAAATAGCTTAATATTTATTATTTAATATTTTAGAAATATTAAATATAAATTAATAAGAGGAGTCTTATTAATATTATTACAATTATTATTATTTTAATTTCTAAAAGAGTTTAGGAATTAATTTAATATAAGTACTCTCATTTATTCCTAATAAGATTAGGAGGTTAAATTAATTAAAAGAGTTTAATTAATTATCCCTAATAAGATTAGGGAGCTTAATTAATTAAAAGAATTAATTAATTAAAACCCAATTCCTTAATTGTTAAGGTGGGTTGCCCACATCTATAAATAAGAGGAGTCTTATTATGGGTGGTATGAGTTGTTGACTTTAACAAAAGTACGTAAGAATTCCAAGTTGTTGGGAGTATGCCTTTTCTATAGAGATGAAAACTAGGGTTAGCCATAACACCCATCTTCTTGAATTTTATTCTTCCTCGTGGATCACCTCTGAGGCCAAACATTTGGGTGGCTAACGTTGATCAAAGGAAGGAACCAAACCCGGTGGATTCAAGATTGAACGCGAAAGGATTTGGAGGTGAACTTGTACCTGAGGAAGCTCGATCTTCAAGGGTATGATTTATTCTTTATCTTTTCGTTTAATTAATAATTATGCATAAAGGATGATCCGGGTATATGGTTTGTAAATTTTTAAACTCTGATTTTACACGCTTCCGCACTTTTTATGCAATTTGATTGCGCACATGAATATTACAAACCTAACAGGTACAACAAATAATACCACTTACCGTAAAAGACACTGGATAGTGAAGTACCAGAATACTCTTCTTCTTTCTCTCTATAGATTTTCTCTCTATAGCTTCTCTCTATAATTTCTCTCTAGTTTCAAAGAATTCGTAAGAAAATAATGAAGGAATGAGCTTCTATTTATAGGAAAATAGAATGCATAGTAATTAATCCATGAACGGTCCAGATTGATTTACTTTAATCTGACGGTTCATATTTAAAGCAAAATCTTTTAAATAAAATATCATATATTCTATTTATATAAAAATATTTTACTATGCAAACACTATGCAACACTATGTAAAACACTATGCAAAACACTATGCAACACTACGCATAATAAAATATAATATATTCTATTTATGTAATAACTTTAATAAAGTATTCATTTTTATATAAAAGATGTTTCGCTTTTATTACGTTAATAATAATGAATAAAACAAAACGTCATTATCGCTTATAATAATTCATATTATTAATCGACAATAATGGAATCAAACCGAGTGACTTCTCACATAAGCATCAATAATCAATACCGCAGCTACTATGCAACCACACGTGACATCGCATTTTTACTACCGAGTAGTTCAACAAAGATCAACCAGTAAAACTTCCACCGTTATTTCAATAAAATTTTTTTGTCATTTTTTCAATCCGACAATAATTCTGTTGTGGGGTCCACCAATGATTGAACCGTTGTACGAATATTCCCAGACCAATCGAATATAATATAACCACTTGCATACTTTGCAAAATTTATAAATACTACCCACAACTATAATATTATCTCAAATTCACACCATAATATTAAAAATTATTTCGACAAAATTTAAATCTTTATTGATAAAATCTGGGGTCTCACAGTTATTATTACTATTATTATTATTTTTATTGTTATTATTATTATTAGTACTATTATTATTTTGATCATTATTATTATTATTATTATTATTATTATTATTATTATTAGCATTACTATTATTATTATTATTATTATTATTATTATTAAGACTATTATTATTATTATTATTATTATTATTATTATTATTATGATATTATTATTATTATTATTGTTGTTGTTATTATTATTATTGTTGTTATTATTATTATTATTATTATTATTATTATTATTATTATTATTATTATTATTATTATTATTATTATTATCATCTTAATTTAAGGCAACATTTTAATAATCGTTGCACAAAGTTCGTATAAAATATGCAAATCGAAAATAAAAATTATTGCCAATGAATGTGGTCCATATTAGGCTGAATCTAAATATAGCAACAAAAAACTTTCACGTTTCACGATGAGGAGAAATCAAGTGGTTAGAAATTTTGCAACGAATTTTGTTTCCAAATTTTGCAACTATTTATGATTTTCGTTGCAAAAAGTTAAAGCCTGACACAATCTGCAACGAAGGACAAGTTTCGTTGCTAAACATACACGTTTAGCAATGACTTATCAAGTCGTTGTCTGAAAAATCGTTGCTAAAGCCGCATTTTTAGCAATAAAAAAAACTTTCGTTGCCCACGATGACGGGAAAGCAAGTGGCCAAAATTTTGCAACGAATTTCTAACGAAATTTTTTTCCACTAATGAATTAGCAACGAAATTTTGCAATGACTTATGAATTTCGTTGCAAAAAATGAAAGCCTGACACAATTTGCAACGAAGGACAAATTTCGTTGCTAAACATATACTTTTAGCAACGACTTATAAAGTCGTTGCTTGAAAAATCGTTGCTAAAGGCCCATTTTTTTGTAGTGATATATAATAATAATAATAATAATAATAATAATAATAATAATAATAATAATAATAATAATAATAATTGTACTCCTTCCCTGCCAACTTTCAAACCATAATATATATATATATATATATATATATATATATATATAGTACTCCATCCCGTGACAAATTTTGTAGAATTCTCCCCCCCCCATTTTTTTTTCAATCGTGGGCCCCACATGTTCCCCTCCCACCAACATCTCATAGTCACAGGTGGGTCCCATTGTATTTATACTAAATAACTTTCTACCAATTATTTTTAAAATGGGTAAATGGGAATCTAAATAATAAGCAAAATTTACAACAACTACTTCATAAAAATTCTCTGAATATTTTTAAAAACATTTATCATCATTATTATAATTCGCAATATTTAACAATCATGTCATTCCCAGGAAAGAGGGGGCTTTCCAATAACGATTTCTCCCCATTGGCGCGCAATTAGGTGACCAAACCTCTCCTTGACAGAACTTCTAAACATCGTCAATATTGCAAATAATAATATTAATAACTTTGTCGTCTCAATTATTGATTTAATAATATATAAAATATCGACAATAATTGAGTCAAATAACATGAGATACTATGCAGTAATTACTATAGCAATAATTGAACAAAACTGAGTAACTTCTCACATAAGCATCAATAATCAATACCATGTGCTACTATGCAACCACGCATGTTACTGTACTTTTAACACCGGGTGTTTCAACAGTTAATGATAAAACTTTCGATGTTATTTTTATAAAAGATATTTTTGTCGTTTTCTCAATCCGACAATAATTCTGTTGTGGGGTCCACCAATGATTGTGCCATCGTATGAATATTCCCCGATCAATCGAATATTATATAACAACTTGCGTACTTTGCAAAATTTATAAATATTATCCACAACTATAATATTATCTCAAATCCACACCATAATATTAAAAAAAAAATATTTTGAGAAAATTAATCTTTATTCACAAAATTCGGGGTTTTACAATCTCCTCTCTTTATAAAATTTCACCCTCGAAATTTATGTATGTACCTGGTATGTCGAAGAGGTGAGGATACCTCGTCAGATTCTAACTCTTGAGGTATAACCTTTGAGCGTAGAATATATTTCTTCTTATCCAAGATTTTAACAGGTATCTCCTCATACGTTAAATATTCCACTATTTCGTCCGGGTCTAACTCAATAATGTGGTTCGGGTCTTCCATATATTTACGTAACATGGATATGTGAAAAATGTTATGAACACGAGACATACTTGGCGGTAAAGCGAGTCTATAGGCCACAGTTCCTACTCGATCGAGGATTTCAAATAGACCAATAAAATTGAGGGTTGAGATTTCCTCTCTTCATCGACTCTTGCTTCTAGAATAATGCCTTCTTGAACCTTCTTCTTCACATTCATCAGTTCTGAGTCTATAGTTTGAGCCTCTTTATTTTATCGATTAAAGTCGGTTCAAATCGTATATTCGCTATCTTCACGCAGGTTCATATATTCGCACTCGTAAACGCATACGATCTTCTACTCAATGCGTCAGCTACCACGTTCGCTTTTCCAGGATGGTATTGAATGGCATTATCATAATCTTTCAACAGCTCGAGCCAACGTCTCTGGTTCATGTTACGTTCGTTTTGGGTGAAGAAATATTTGAGGATTTTTGTATTAGGTTCAAGGTCGATACAAAACTCAATTTCACGCTCTGGGGGTAGGCCATGAAGTTCTTCACGGAATACGTCAGGAAATTTATTAACAATAGAAATATCATTCAAATTTGACGTATTTTTGTTTAAATCTGTGACATGGGCTAAGAAAGCTTGGCATCCATTTTTCAATAAACGAATAGCTTTATGGCTTGAGATGACAGTGATTGATTTTAATGGTTTGGTTACTTGAATTCGCATAATAGGTTGGTTAGGAATATGAAAGCTAACAACCTTACGAAAATAATCAATTTTTTGCACGATGAGTAGTTAATCAATCAATCCCTAAAATCACATCAAAGGCAAGTATTTTCAAAGAAATTAATAAGATCGACATGTAATGTGAGGGTGCCGATTTAAATCAAACAAAATTTATAAATAGTGGATGTAATGAAGGTTTCTCATAACGGAGTTTCAACAGATAAGTCAAAGTCTAATTTCTCTTGAGTCAAATTTAAACGTTGAGCGCAAGTAGGAGAAATAAAAGAGTGGGTAGAACCGGTATCGAATAAGGTATAAACTTTGAAAGAGTTTATGATTAACTTACTCGTGATAACTTCATTTGGGTTCCTCACTTGTTGGGAAGTCATGACAACCGCTCTCCCTTGAACTACCCGGCTTTGAGTCGTTTGGGGCAGCATTTGGTGTCATCACCACCGTTGGAATTAACTTTTCTATAGGGCATATTCCACCCTCAACTGCTTCGTCGTACTCCTGATTCATGATCTGAATCATCAATCTTCGATCCATATCGAATTGAGGTTGACCGCTCTATACAGCGTAATTCAAAACTCAATGTTTGGTTCTCCCAATTGCTGTCCAAAAAGAGAAATACACATCATCCATTTTAGCCTTTTTGGATCGGACGTCTCTCTCTACAATATTAACACGTCGTGCGGCTTTTACCCAAGCATCCTCCATTCTCACTCATTCAGCTGATCCTTGACATTTGAATTCTCAGATTCCAGCTTTAATATCTTACATTCTGCCAAAGAGTGCTTCTGTTCAAGCATCACATATCGGGTAATACAATTTTGAATTGTTGCATCCCTTTGCTCCACGACCGCCTACCGTACTTCAACCTGTTCTTCTAACTCACGAATACGATCTTCCAGTTCTACATTCGATCAAAAAATTCTTCCAATAAATTCCCCTCAGGTTCCTCTTCTTCCTCACTCTCAGCTGCTACTTCTGCAACTAGCTCGGGTGCAACTATTAATTCCTCCCTCACCACAAGAATATCTCTAATTCCTTCTTCGTCTGACATCACATTATCCTGGTTGGTGATTAACGGTGTCTCTACGGTCTCATTCACTCCATTGTTAACATTTTCAGTTGCCATTCTCAAATACTGCCACAAAACAAGGGTTAATTAAAGAAATTGACATGCCATATAATATCCCTATATTCTGACCGACCAATTAAATACCAAATAAACTTAGATAAGTCATACTAGCGAAGGAATTCCCCGTCTCTCCCCTCCTAGTTCTTGTCTCACATCTCAGCCAGGGATCATATCACTAAGCTTTGATACCAACTGTGACGCCCCCAAAATAGGTATACATCACCCATCTTGAGTCACCAAATACATGATACAAAATTCAAATACAACTTAATAATACAACTGTCGTGTAAAATACGACAAAACATAAACTGAGAGTTTTAATACGAATATTGTCTTCTAGATAGTATTGAACTCAAATGGAGTCCTCAATACATTTATTATCACACTATTTCATAGAATAGTGAGGACTACTAATACTATCATCAGGGCCGTCACTCCGTTCCCCGGCTAGTCCCGGCTACGTTCTCATTTCCTAAAGAGAACAATGAAAACAAAAGGGTGAGCTCAACTAGCTTAGTAAGAAATATTATGACTAAGATAATGAAGAATAATTTATCGTTAGCCTTCAACAGTGTTAAATTGATAAAATATAACAAACATCAAGTTTAACTGCAGCGGAATAAGCAATCCATTAGAAGAGTCAAGTAGAGAATAAAATTTACTATCTTCTATGATTTAAAAGGTTTTTCATCACTTTTATCGCTGAGACTCAGCTTAATAAATAATATATATATATATATATATATTATGGTTTAAAAGTTGGCAGGGAGGGAGTACAATTATATATATATATATATGTAATAATTTGAAAGGCTGACAGGGATGGTAATCACAGGGGTGACAACCCGTGAGTTATCAGGCACGTTGTATATATATATATATAATATATAATATATAATATATATTATATTTTATTTAAAGTTTTCGTTTTATTAGAATATTTTATTGCATAGTGTTGCATAGTAAAATCAAATTTTAGTATCCATTTCGAGAAAGCAGTATCCCGTTGCCATCAAATTGCAGTTTGTCAACACCAACAACATAATTGAGTATGAAAGCTGCATCATAGGGTTGAAACTGGCCCAATCCATGGGTGTCAAACGGTTAACTGTCTTTGGAGATTCTGAACTGTTAATTAGACAAACCACTAGGGTCTATCACACCAAAGAATTACATTTGTTGCCTTACTATTGGCAAGTTATCTAGATGGCTTCAGAGTTTGAAGAAATATCCTTCCTCTACATTCCCCAGAATAGGAATGACTTTACGGATGCACTAGAAACTTTGGCCTCCTTAATCAACATACTTGACAAGGAAGATATGCCAAATATCACATTTGCCCGGCAAAAGGCACCAGCCTATAGGAACTACATTGGAGAAGTATCGGATGAGCTGCCTCCCATCTAACACCCTTGGTATCAGCATATCAAGGAATATCTGCGAGATGGATCTATACCCGCTGAGTCAAGTCCAGCTGAGAGAAAGCGGATCCATCGCATGACTATAAAATTCTACCTAAGCAGAGACGCACTCTATAAAAGGGATGCAGGACTAGGCCTTCTTAGATGCCTAGACAAAGACCAAGCTCAGAGGCTCATAGACGAAATCCATAGTGGAGTATGCGGACCACACATGAGCGGCCCTCTACTTGTCAAGAAAATCCTAAGAACAGGGCATTTCTGGCTTTCTCTCAAGGCTGACTGTGATGATCATGTCAAGAGAGGTTAAGAATGCCAAATTCATGGGAATGCTATCCACGCCCCTCCAAGGGAGCTCCACAATATAAGTTCGCTTGGCCCTTCTCAATGTGGGGAATAGACGTGATCGGGCCCATCGAGCCCAAAGCTAGTAATGGTCATCAGTTTGTATTTGTGAAACCTTAAAACCTTAATAAGATTCGGTTATGTAAATTCAGTTATATTAATAAAATCTCTCCGTTTTGAAAGTGTTTTGTGTTATTATATACTTTATTTAACAAATTAGGTCAAAAAAAATTTGTCCGAAAATTGACGTGCTTGACACGTCGTGCTTAAAATTTTTCTTCCGAAAACGGACTTTTTGGTATATATTTTTTAACAAGCTACTTTGTCGTGCTTACACTGACAAAATGCTTTGTCGTACTTGTTAGGATTAGTGAATAATCTAAGTTAGAAACCCTAGATTACAAACCCTAACCTTAATTTATAAACCCTAACCCTAATTAGCTATACTAAACCCTAATTAGGTTATCCTAACACCTAATTATGATTGGTAAACTTCAATTAGGTACTAATAAACATCATTAAGCAACCCTAATCATAAAAACCAAAACCCTAATCAAGATTAAGGAGAATTAGGGCATAATTAAGCTACTAATTTGATCAACTAGCTCACAAGTAGGTTAGGAGTCATCAATACAAGTTCCAACACATCACATGACATGCTTCCAAACTGCCAAGCAACACCAGCATCATAGATCAGATATTTTGGGAGGCAAGTAGGTGATTAAATGACCAAAAACCCTAGTTTGGAAATTCTATAAAAGGCAACCTTAGTTCAGTGCAAACTCACGAATTTTACAAGCCTATACACTCTTATAAACATACCAAAACAAGCCTTGGTGATAGCAACAACAGATTCAGTAGCCATAAATCAAAATCAAGCAAGAAAAGGTGCAAACCCTAATTTTAACCTAGATCTTTGATGCTATGTTTAATTTGTTGTTTATATATTTAGATATATGTAATAACATGTTAGAAAGTATGCTAAGTTGATAGAACATGTTTTCATAACATCTAGATGCATCAAAATAGTGTTTTAAGCAAACTGGAAATTATGAAAAAACAGGTTTGACAATCGAATGTCAGAGCCTGTAGATCCGTGAATGTTAATAGTTAGGTCTGTTAATTGTATTTTAGTTGTAGTATTACATGATGTCTTTAATCTGGAAAAGAAATCAGGTTCATTGGAACCATATATTGCAAGATATAGGTGGTCAAAAGTGGTTGACCGATCACGAAGTTCTGTTTTCTGGGTTACCCAGAAAACTTAAGAACAGGTTGAACCAGCTACTTTGACCAACCTTTTAATCGCTTTCTGTTTGACGTTGTGATGTCTAATAGTAATGAATTGATAGCCTATTATACATACTACATATCTATGACACTTAAACGTTTAATCAATTCTTAGTATTACCGGAATTAATGGTCAAAAGTCGTTGACCGAGCATGACTACATTTTCTGGGTTACCTAGAAAACTGAAGAACATGAAGAACAACCTTTGGCTGTACTTTGACCAACATAGATTTGGACTATAGAATCATACTCTGTCCAAATCAGTGTTACATATATGTACCTTGATATATAGACTACCTATTACAACAAACAAAATACAAATCTATCTCACGGATTGAAAGATCTAGAAGCCACAAAACCGTTGACCGACCATGACCACTATTTTGGGTTACCCAGAAACTCAAGAACAACTCTGATAGTGACTTTGAGCCTCTATAACTTCTTGTTATATGTAGGTTAAAGTATGAAATTGGCATGTTGTTATACTATGGCACAAGTACTATAACACCCATACACTTCCAAACCCAAAATCATTAACAGTAGGGAATTAGATTAAGCTCAAAGTGACCTCTAGGCCACCAACTGATTCCCAGAAACTCAAGAACACCTATAGCGACACTTTCTGTCACTATAGGACATTAGCGACAGACAAAAAATATTTTCTAATAAATAAATTAATATAAATTAGAAATAATTAATAAATAAATATAAATAAATATTAAAATAGTTTTAAAAATTATTTTATGTTATAATAATTAACTTTTACTATTTTTACATAAATTCAATAAATATTTTATTTATTTGGATATTATTAATAATTAAGTTAATAATAAATTAATTAGAATAATTATTTATAAATAATAAATAATTATTTAAAAATAATATTAATGATTTAAAATCAAAGTAAATGATTATAAATTATTTAAAAATAATAAATAAGATTTTTATAATATTCTAAGTAAATATTAATTATTTAGAAATAGAAATAAATGATTTAAAAATTATTTAAGGGATAAATAAATACTTAAAAATTGTTATAAGCTTCCAGAAATTATTACAAAAGATATATAAATTATCTAAAAATATAATAATGCTTATAAATTAAGTTTAACTGAGTTATTAACTTATTAATTACCCGATAATTTTTGGACACCGAAACCCTATCAAACTTAACTCAAACATAAGTAGTTTATGTATTTGAGTATTGTTATCAATACTAATGTGTTAGATTTACATGAATGAACATCTTAGGTGTTTATTAACGAATCAAGTAGCATTGCTTGATTGATCTTCGCTCAGGCAAGTATCTGAACCTTATTTCTTTATTTCAAGTTCCCTAATTACTTTCGCAACTTTACTAAACCCTATTTTAATTCGTTGAACAAGACTCATATCTTGAATTGCTTTTGATATATTATACCAAACCTAAACTTGAATTGCCTATTATTGTAAAGTTATTGCTATAGCTTCAGCATAACTAAGAACTAAATTGTTTATTCATATGTTATTGTTTATTAAGTATAAACTGTTGTGTCAAACCAAATTGCTTTGGTAAGGCATCCTATACTGAGTTGTGTGTCCCAAAAAGGGATAGATATTGTGTTAATTGAATATTGACACTTAGTGCATATGGACACGATTAGGATGAGATGCATACTTCTAGGATGTTGAATAGGCTGATCCCCTATCTCACATCTAAACAAAATTTCTAAGTCTTTGTGACTGACAGAAATAAAAAGTCCAGAAATGGTTGAAATAGAAATTCTAGAAATGATAACAACAATTAGTTCAATTTTGAACTGTTATACTTCTTCAAATCATATATTGTTATAAATATAGAACCTGCTGAGCATGCCATAGCTCACTCTTACAAATTATTCCCTTTGTAGTATTAGATGGTAACCCTGGCACATCTGGAGTAAATAAAGGGAAGCGTCCCTGCTTTGATTAGTTTATATTACTGTCTAGCTGAATGTAATACTTTGTAATAAGAAATTATTTATGAAGAATCATGTAATCGAACCTTAATATATGATATATATAACATCTTTTATTTCCGCAACCGTGTTTTCTTTACATATATAGATGTAATTAGAATTTTAAATTTAGTTTGAGATCCTTGGGAACTATTTATCTGAGTGAGGGTATTGACAACATGAACTTTTCATGTTATTGTTGATACTGTAGATTTCAGATAGATAGGTACTATCGATACGATAATGTATTTCGCATGATATAGACTATACATCTGAGTGAGTGTATTGGTAATAAGGGTTGTTCATGTTATTTCTGGTACTCTGAATTTTGGATAGATATATACTATTCGTAGATATAGTCCATACATCCAAGTGAGGGTTTCCAAACATAGCAATAGTTCTCCTGGGAATTATTATCTGTTATGGGATACTATGAATCTTGGATCTATGGGAATTGCATCTGGTAATAATTGTATAGTCACTCAATTAGATATAAGCATTGAATCGGATACCATGGGGGTAAAGATTTGAATGCGTTATATTAATTGACTAGTAGTAAGCACCATATCGGATACCATGGGAGTATAGATATGAGGGCATTACAATCTTCACCATGATCGACTACTTCACCAAGTGGGTAGAAGTAGCCTCCTCCCCCCAGGGTTACTAAAGAAGTGATCATTGGTTTCATTAGAAACAATGTCATTTGTCGATACAGATAACCATATGTGATTATACCAGACAATGCCAAAAAAATCAACAACCAAATGATGGAGGAGTTATGCAGTAAATTCCACATCAAACATCTCAACTCCGTCATCTATCATCCAAAGATGAATGATGCTGTTAAAGCGGCTAATAAGAATATCAAAAAGATCATGCAAAAGATGTCCGCCAATCACAAAGGATGGCTTGATTTGTTGCCTATGACTCTATTAGCCTACAGAACGTCAATACGCACTTCCACTGGGGCAACCCCCTACTCTTTAACCTATGGCATGGAAGCAGTGCTCCCCATAGAGGTGGATATGGAATCCCTCAGAGTGATGATAGACGCTCAGCTGGATGAAGACCAATGGTTAGAAGATCGGTACCACCAATTGTCTCTAATAGATGAAAGGCGGGCTATAACCATCTTCCATGGTCAGTTATACCAATAGAGGATCGCTCGATCCTACAACAAACAAGTCCGGTTACGGCAGTTCAAAGAACATGAATTGGTCTTGAAGAAGGTTCTGGACAACCAAGATCAATCTAAAGGAAAATTCACCCCAAACTGGGAAGGCCCGTTTGTTGTAAAGGAGGTATTGACAAGAGGCGCCCTCATATTACAAGAGATGGATGGTAAGGAATTTCCCCAACTCATCAATTCAAACACTGTGAAACGGTACTATGTCTGAAGTTACTTGTAAACCAGCATTCTGGTTCTGGATCATCAGATCCATCAGTCAATTCAGGTTTTTAAAACCTTTCACCACTTCAGTTTGTCCCGTTAGGGATAATCATTTCACAACTTCAGTTTTTCCCGCTAGGGATAAAACCTTTCACTACTTTAGTTTGTCCCACTAGGGATAAAACACTTCCTCATAACTTCAGTTTGTCCCATCAGGGGCGAACTACGCATACCTGATCTCCCTAATACACGGGAGTATGTAAGAAGCAATTTTTATGGTCCGGTCTAACCACGGAAAAAATAAAAAACATTTCTACACCCTTTTTACCACCTATAACTTTCAACCTTTTCACACTAGGTTGGAACTATGTAGACCTGATCTCCCCTCATCAATGGGAGTACATAGGCAACCATTCACAATGCGGTCTCACCCCTACTAAAAACACAAAACCTTGTTAATGGTATTGGAATCATCTTTCCACTTTCAAACCAAACCATGATAGGTTGAACTACCAGATCTCCCCAGTACAAAGGAGTATCGGTGAGCATCTGTGGGGCGGTTAAACCACACCTCATCAGCTTAGACCAAAGGGATGGAATTAACTGGTCTCCCCACACAAATGGGAGAATCAGAGACCATCTAAGCTGCGGTTGAGTCCTTAAAGAGAAACACCAATCCATAAAAGATGGAACTACCTGGGCTCCCCAATATAAAGGAGTACCAGTGACCATCTGTGGGGAGGTCAACCTCAGAGAGGAAAGCCACAATCCTCTCCATAACCACATACAAAAACCCAGTCCCAAGACACCAAAGGATAGGGGAATACAAAGATCAACGATCCTTTCTTAAAGATCCTGAGACATCTCAATGTCCATCCATAAAGGAGGAGTTCAGACTACATCAAGATCACAAGCCTTGAAAAAACATGCAACTATCAAGCAAGTAACAAGACATAACTAAAAGGGAAGTGAACTAAAACATATTTCCTTGCCATATAATATGGTTTGATATATATAATGTGTCCTGTACATGATAAAAATGGCTAACCTAGTCTATGCAGGAAAATCAAAGCTAATCTACAAGCCAGTGGATGAGCGAGGAGTCAAGTATAACATGGCATCCCTCTCAGAAGATGGGGGTAACTCTATGAGCTCCTGCCTAAGGGTATCTACACGAGCCAGGAGATCTACGACCATCTACATGGTGACACTATGCTCATTAATGAATGTGCTCATCTCTGCAATAATGTCAGTAGTATGAGACCTCAATGTAATACTATTTGTAATGGTAGCATCTCGGGTAGCTAGAGCACCATCCCGCTCAATAAAAACTGCACCCCTAGATGATCGAGCCTCATCCCGCTCAATAACAGCAGTATCCCTATGAGCTAGAGCATCATCTCTCTTAATCAGAGTGGCATCTCTATCAGAAAGAGCTATCAACATCAAGGCTCTAGTCTGATCCCTCTTAAACGTCATCAAATGTAGACTCTACTCTAAATACTCTGCAGAATGTGGAGTCAAAGCAACAGGAACACTGGGAGAATCAGGGTCCTCCACAGGCTCCCCACCATCAGAATTAGTACCCTACTCTGAGGATACAACCCTAGTTGATGCAATCTCTACCTCCAACCATGCAGAATACTCTGTAGAACGACCTGGATAGCTAGTCAAAAAATTAGCCCTCTCATATTGATTCCAACAGGTATAAATCCTGGACAAATCCTCTGCTGATAGAAGCTGAGATGACAAACACTGACCCAATGCCCCGTCAAAGGGATGTATATCCTAAAACTGGTCAAATTGTGCCATCACAACCAGTGGATGATAAGTGGTCACACCCCTTAAACCAGCCGGAGGAAGATAATCCATGCCAGTTGCATGAGTGGTAAAGTTTTAGGTAGAGCTGAGCCCTGAACACGACAGAATATCAAACGGATCCTTGATCCTTGACAAGAAAATCGACCAAAAAGCTGCATATGTACACTCCACCGACTGGAAGGAGTAAGACAAGGTTATCTAATTGGAAAAACAATACCCATGGCGTAGGAAAGTGCTAATCAATCTTAAGTGTGTCATAAACCACACATACTACAAGACTGAACTGCCTGTAAATACCCCTGCAGGATGGGTGTGGCAATACGTGGCTGACCTCAAGGTCTCTACCACAATCGTTGGTAAGATGGTATATCCCTCCCAGAGAGCACGAACTACTATAACCACATCGATGTCCAAGTGGTCCATGTACAATGGCATGTACAGAAAAGCCACCATACACATCAAGAGTACATCTACTATGGCAACACACCAATCATCCTTCGAAGTGGTGAAATCCCTGGAGTACTGCAAATAACTTTCCAATGAGCTAAATTTGTCAATTAGAAAATGCATGGACACTACATGCCCTAAGGAGATCTCATCCAGGGCAACTCTGCGCCTCAAACCAGTGAGGGTCATAAACTGCAGGCTCATATCATCGACAGCCATCAAAGCGCAGAGCTTATCTGTGACGCCCCCAAAATAGGTATACATCACCCATTCTGAGTCGCCAAATACTTGGTACAAAAATCAAATACAAGCTTCTTTTATACAATACGACAAAAGCATAGCTGAGAGTTTTTACATGAATATTATCTTCTAGACAATATCCAAACTCAAATGGAGTCCTCATTACATTTATTATCACACTATTTCATAGAATAGTGAGGACTACTATAGCCACCATCTCAGACCATCACTTCATTCCCCGACTAGTCCCGGCTATGTTCTCATTTCCTAAAGAGAACAATGAAAGCAAAAGGGTGAGCTCAACTAGCCTAGTAAGAAATATTATAACTAAGATAATTCAGATTAAATTATCGTTAGCCTTCAACAGTGTTAAAATAATAAACAACAAGTTTAACTGCAGCGGAACAAGCAATCCATTAGAAGAGTTAAGTAGAGCATGATATCTACTATCTTCTATGATTTAAAAAGTTTATCATCAATTTTATCGTTGAGACTCAGCTAAATAAATAATCCACATCACTGAATTATCCATGCACTACGGGCCAAGGATATTTGTGACGCCCCCAAAATAGGTATACATCACCCATTTTGAGTCGTCAATAACATGTTACAGAAACAACTACAACTTTATTAATACAACATAAAAACTGTGAGTTTAAATACAAATATTGCCATTTAGACAATATTCACACCCAAATAAGTCCTCATTATAATTATTGATACATTATTTTACAAAAATAGTGAGGACTACTAAACAACTTTCTAGAACCTTCATTCCATACCCCGACTAGTACTCGCTACATTCTCGCCTCCTGAGAAGAAAAATGGAACAAAAAGGAAAAGGGTGAGTTCAACTAGCCCAGTAAAGAATATTATGACTAAGATTATATAGAACAAATTATGGTTAGTCTTCAATAGGAAAAAATCTGATAAAATACAATAGACAACAAGTTTCAGATCAATATTCACAGCGAAAATAATAATTCATAGATGAGTTACGTAGAGAATGAAATCTACTATAATATATGAATTTAAAAGTCCATCATCAATATTTTATCCCTGTAACATCAATCAATATTCAAATTGAATCAAGTATTCATCTTTGCACTACAGGCCAAAGATATTCATCAGTTGGTCATGTTCATCTCAACACCTGTACATCTTTGCACTACAGGCCAAAGATATTCATAAGAAAATCAACCATCTTTGCGCTACAGGCCAAAGATATTAAGTAATATCATCATTTAGGACTAAGGATGATGAAAAATATTTTAAAGAAAATGAATCCAATGAAACAAAAGAACAAATATTAAGGATTCGTACTTTAAACAATCCATGTTCAAAAATACTTTAAACAAATATTAAGGATTCGTATTTCAAACAATCCGAGTTCAAAAATACTTCATAAATAATCATAGTGAAGTAAAATTCAAGAATGATCAAAACATGGATACAATCAAAGCTAGTATCCATAATAGATATTTTGGACAAAAAAATAAAAATTTAATTTTTTTTGTGAATAGTGTCGATTTAAGTGAATAGTGGACGATATCGTGAATAGTAACCCCATACTAAAAGAGAAGAATTTCACAAAAAAATCTTACCAATATTCTCGCATAATGATATTAGTAGAAATAATATTATTTTAAAAAAATAATATCCCTTACCTCGAAAAAGACTAGCATTTTTGACTAGAATCTCGGATATAGTCTTTGAAGGAACTTGCACAGTATAACAACACTCAAAGTATCAAAATACTCACAAGAATACGCTTTCGATAATATAGAGAGAAAACTTTAGTTTCGGTGTGATTTTCAATTCTAACCTAAGCACCCTATTTATGAAAAATGCTTTAACACCAAAGCGTAAAATTTAATAAAATAATAATATAATTAACAAATTTCTTACGCCCACTTTCTCAGATCTGAATTCAGCAATTTACATCACATGCAAGACCCACGATTAATGACAAAAACGTTTTTCATATTAAAAATAATTAAAACTTCCAAAAATCAATTATTTTGGAACTTCAATAATTCATAATAAATAGCCCTTTTGTCAGAAAAATTCAAACCTTATGTTTTTTCCATAGGAAATTTCATTCTCTACAACTTTGCAGAAGAAAGTTTTTCCAAATTCCAAATGAAACTTTACCAAATCCATAAACTGATTTATTTTACAAAGCTATAATCAAATTTCAGTCAAGAAATGGGCCCACGTACATGTTTAACATGTTTTAAACAACTTTTGCAACAAAAATACTCTTCCTCCCCATATATTCATATATCCCACATTCATTGTAAAAATATCACCATTATTATATTATTAAAATATAATAATATATTTAAATGAATTATTTTATCGAAAAAGATAAAATATCAATTTTCAACAATTGTCACATTAAAAATTTTCTCCATCTATATCCACATAAAATGAATATTTTCATTATCATATAAATCAATAATTAATTATTCACAAATAATATTACAGAATCACAATATCGCAACCGTGCTATTCCTGTGAAAGTGGGGGCTTTCAATAAGGATTTCTCCTTATTGGCGCAAGCAATTAGGTGACCAAACCTCTCCTTGTAGATGTAACTTTCTAGACATTGCCAATAATGTTATCTAATAATATTATTCAAATAATATGAATTATTGATCCGATAATGAAAATATTGTAAAGTGACAATTATTGAAACAACAATAATATAAAATATCAACGTAGCAATTATTGAATCAATAAAATAAAATATTGAACAAAGAATTCATCGTAACAATTATTAAGTAGTGCCTTCTTACGTAAGAATCAATAATTGGTGTAATACCGCAGTACTACTCGTGTTTTAACCACTAGGGTATTTTAACAACAAGATAATCTGTAATAACTACGCCAAGTTATTTATAAACAACTTATATTTGTCATTTTCTTCATCCAATCACTTTTCATTATGGGGCCCACACAAGGTCACATGGCCGTCATTTAATATTCCTCGACAAAGAAGAATATTCCACGACCAAACTAATATTTCCCGACAACAATGAATATTTTATAACCACTTGCTTATTTGAAATATTTGCGCATTTTACCTATAACTAACCACATTAATCAAATCAACCCTTACTATTTCAAAATAATAAATAGAGAAAATTCAATTTCATTAATAATAAGTTGAGGTCTTACAATATTCGTGTAATCACCAATGGTCATGATCATGCTAACAACTTCCCATTAATGCACTACGGGCCAATGATGACTTTTACCACATTATTTGTAACATTACGGGTCATGATTATACCGAATAATCCCTGGTCATAATCATACGAATCAAGAGTCCATCTATGCAGTATGGCCAAAGATGACTTTCATCACAATATAAGCATGAGGATGATGACAATGATATAAGAATTTAATTAAAAGAAAGCAAATGATAAATTTTTAAAGATTTATAATTTAATTTATCTAGAATTTAATAATGTCCAAATTATCACTATGATACTGCTTTGTGGATTAAAATTCAAGAATAATATTGTATCAAAAATAATTTGGACAGAAAAGAAGTTAATTTTTATCATGAATAGTACCTCGGGTGAATAGTACCCAAGTGAATAGTACCCCATGAATAGTACTTCATGAATAGTACTTCGGAAATAATACTTTTTGAATAGTACCACGTGAATAGTACTTCGGTAATAGTACCCCATGAATAATACTTCGTGAGTAGTACCCCGTGAATAGTACCCCGTGAATAGTACTCCGACATGAAAAGATTAAAAATTATCAAGAATGTTCAGAAAAATATCCTTTTGAAATGATACTAGATGAATCGCAAATTTCAAGGATATTCTACTAATTTCACGTAGTATAGAAGCAATACTTTAACAAAATGAGTGTAGAATTAGGAATATGAAACGAAATAATATTGCTTACATAGTACAGAGTATGGAAGAAAATATTATTTCATAAGAATATTGAACAAAAATAATATCCCTTACCTTAGTAGAAGGCTAGATACTGCAATAGTGAAGTAGTAGAATACTCTTCTTCTTTCTCTCTATAACTTCTCTCTCTATAATTGCTATTGTGAGTCTTAGTGAATTGGTGAGAATGAAAGAAAAATGAGCTTCTATTTATAGGAAAACATAATTTTGATAATTGCACGATTAGGGGCTCAAAATATTACAGTATAGTACCTTCATCTATACCTCCATTTTTAATTTAGTCCTTCAAGTATTATCAATCTTGCATGTGAACATAATTTATAGATTGATAATACTTGAAGGACTAAATTAAAATATTATAAATTTAGTCCTTCAAGTATTATCAATCTATAGTATAAATTTAGTCCTTCAAGTATTATCAATCTATAGTATAAATTTAGTCCTTCAAGTATTATCCTCAAAATGAGCTTCTATTTATAGGAAAACATAATTTTGATAATTGCACGATTAGGGGCTCAAAATATTATAGTATAGTACCTTCATCTATACCTCCATTTTTAATTGAGTATAACTAAGTGACTTCCCACGTAAGCATCAATTATTAATACTGTGTGCTACTATGCAACCACACGTATTACTGTACTTTTACCACCAGGTATTTCAACAGTTTAATGGTAAAACTTTTGCTGTTATTTTTATAAAAAAGATATTTATGTCATTTTCTAACTCCGACAATAATTCCGTTCTGGGGTCCACTAATGATTGTAGTATCGTATGAATATTCCCTGTTAAAATGAATATTCCCCGACCAATTGAATATTTTATAACAACTTGCTTACTTTGCAAAATTTGTAAATATTACTCACAACGATAACATTATATCAAATCCACACCATAATATTTAAAAATATATTTTGAGAAAAATTAATCTTTATTCATAAAAGTTGGGGTCTTACAACCTCCTCTTCTTATGAAATTTCATCCTCAAAATTGGGGTACGTACCTGATATGTCGAAGAGGTGAGGATACGTTAATTTTATTTCAGATTCCAACTCCCAGGTCATTTCCTCAACCTCGTGGTTTCACCACAAAACTTTGACTTGAGGTATAACCTTGGACCGTAGAATATGTTCCTTCTTATCCAAGATTTTAACAGGTACCTCTTCATACGTTAAATCTTCTACTATTTCGTCCGGTTCTGAATTAATAATGTGGTTTGGGTCTTTCACATATTTACGTAACATAGATATATAAAAAATGTTATGAACACGAGACATACTTGGCGGTAAGGCGAGTCTATAGGCCACAGTTCCTATTCGATTGAGGATTTCGAATGGCCCAATGAATTGAGGATTGAGCTTTTTTCTCTTTCCAAATTTTGTAACTCCTTTCCATGGAGCCACATGTAACAACACATGCACTCCAATATTGAATTCCACGTCCTTTTGATGAAGATCAACATAACTCTTTTGTCAATCTTGTGAGGTCTTTATACGTTTCCAGATCATTTGAATCTTTTTCGTAGTCATGCGTACCAATTCTGGTCCCAACAACGTTTCTTCACCCACCTCATCCCAGCATACTAGAGAACGACACTTGCGTCCATACAATGTCTCAAATGGAGCCATGCCAATACTTGCTTGATAACTGTTGTTGTAAGAGAATTCCACTAATGACAAGAACTTGTCCCAACTTCCTTTGAAGTCAAGGACACAAAGTCTTAATAGATCTTCAAGAGTTTGAATAGTCCTCTCCGACTGCCTGTCCGTTTGAGGATGATATGCCGAACTGAATCGTAAATCTATGCACATAGCTTTTTGCAAACTAACCCAAAATTATGAAGTGAATCTTGGGTCTCGATCAAAAAATATAGATATTGGCATACCATATAGTCTTACAATCTCATTTATGTACATACGAGCATGCTGTTCAAGTAAATAAGTTTCACATATAGGTATGAAATGAGAAGACTTTGTTAGTCTATCGATAATGACCCAAATCACATATATGCCTTGAGAAACATTGGGAAGACCAGTAACGAAGTCCATGGTAATATGCTCCCACTTCCATTCTAGAATTTCAAGTGGTTGAAATGCACATTTTGGCACTTGATGCTCTGCCTTGACATGTTGACAAGTTAAACACCTTAAGATAAACTCCACTATCTCTCTCTTCATATTGCTCCACCAATATGTATGTCGAAGATCACGATACATTTTGGTACTCCCAAGATTGCAAACTGTGTGTTGTGCGCCCCCATCATAATTTTATATTTCAAGTTAGAGTCGTTAGGAACACAAAGTCTGGAGTTGACTCGAAGTATTCCTTTTTCATCGATTCTTGCTTCTGGAATAACACCTTCTTGTACTTTCTTCCTCATATGCATCAGCTCCAGGTCTGTAGCTTGAACATCTTTAACTTTATCGATTAAAGTCGGTTCTACTCGTATACTTGCCATCATCACGTGGGTCCTTGGAGTGTTTAACTCTATCTCTATCCTTTGTAAGTTATACAAAATGGGCCTTTGCGTTGACAATATCGCACTCGTACTCGCATATGATCTTCTACTAAATGCGTCAACTATTACGTTCGCTTTTCGAAGATGGTATTAAATGGTGTGATCGTAATCTTTCAACAGCTCGAGCCAACAACGTTGCCGCATGTTGAGTTTCTTTTGGGTGAAGAAATATTTGAAGCTTTTATGATCCGTATAGATCTCCACTTTCTCCCCAAACAGGTAATGCCTCTAGATTTTAAGGGCAAAAATGACAGCTGCCAACTCTAGATCATGAGTAGGATAATTCCTCTCATATTGTTTGAGTTGTCGTGAGGCATAGGTATGACTTTCCCATGTTGCATGAGAACAAATCCTAAACCTTTGCCTGAAGTATCGGTGTATATGACAAATCCCTCCGAACCAGATGGTATTGTCAGAATAGGTGCTGAAATGAGTCTCCTCTTGAGTTCTTAAAAACTCTTCTCACATTCCTCGCTCCAACCGAATTTTGTATCTTTTCGAGTCAGCTGAGTTAATGGAGTAGCGATTCAAGAAAACCCTTTTAGGAATCTTCGATAATAACAAGCTATGCCGAGAAAGCTACGTACTTTGATCACTGACTTAGGTTGCTCCCAGCTTTGAATTTCTTCAATCTTTGCTGGGTCAATAGATATTCTGTGATTTGATATTACGTGCTCAAGGAATGCTACTTCCTCAAGCCAGAACTCACATTTCTTTAACTTGGCATAGAGCTTATTTTCACTAAGCTTTTGGAGTATCAGCCTCAAGTGTTGCTCAAGATCTTCACGACTTTTGGAGTATATGAGGATGTCTTGAATGAAGACGTCTACAAAATGATCCAAATATTCTTTGAATACTCGGTTCATCATATCCATGAAGGCATCATGAGCATTAGTCAATCCAAAAGATATGACTAGGAATTCGTAATACCCATACCGAGTTCTAAAAGCAGTCTTTGGAATGTCATCAGTTTTAATCTTTAACTGATGATATCCAGAACGAAGATAGATCTTTGAAAAGAATTTGGCGCCTTGCAACTGGTCAAATAGGTCATCAATGCGAGGCAACGGGTACTTATTTTTGACGGTGACATGATTCAACTCCCGATAATCAATACAAAATCGCATACTTCCATCTTTCTTCTTTATGAATAGAACAGGAGCACCCAAGGAGACGTACTAGGATGAATGAAACTGATGTCTAACAATTCCTGTAGTTGGGTTTTTAACTCCTGAAGTTCAATAGGAGGCATTCGATATAGGGCTTTAGAAATGGGTTTTGTATCGGGCTCAAGGTCAATACAAAATTCGATTTCACGCTCTGGGGGTAGGCTAGGAAGTTCTTCAGGAAATACATCAAGAAATTTATTGACAATAGAAATATCATTCAAATCTGACGTATTTTTGTTTAAATCTGTGACATGGGCTAAGAAAGCTTGACATCCATTTTTCAATAAACGAATAGCTTTATGGTTTGATATGACAGTGATTGACTTTAATGGTTTGGTTGCTTGAATTCGCATGATAGGTTAGTTAGGAATATGAAAACTAACAACCTTACAAAAATAATCAATTTTATCATGATGAGTAGTTAACCAATTAATCCCTAAAATCACATCAAATGCAAGTAATTTCAAGGAGATAAGATCGACAGGTAACATGCGGTTGCCGATTTGAATCAAACAAGACTTATAAACAGTGGAAGTAATGAAGGTTTCTCCCAACGGAGTTTCAACAGATAAGTCAAAGTTTAATTTCTCTAGAGTTAAATTTAAACGTTGAGCGCAAGTAGGAGAAAAAAAAGAATGTATAGAACCGATATCAAATAAGGTATAGACTTCACAAGAGTTTATGATTAGCTTACCCATGATAACCTCGTTCGGGTTCCTCACTTTTTGGGAGGTCACGACAAACTCTCTCCCTTGAACTACCGGTTTTGTCTTGTCTGGGACGGCATTTGGTGTCACCATCCCAACTGGACTTGACTTTGTTGCACAACAAAATTGAGCTAGGTGACCTTCTCTTCTGTAATTATAACATGCTTTGGACTGCATCATACAGTTTGGACTGATGTGTCCCTCTCCTCCACATTTGAAGCATACGGTTGGTGGTCATTCTCCTTCCTTAACAACGGTTGCTGGTGCTGACATCTTTCCATCATTATTGAATCTCCTCTTCTTGAAATTTCCACTTCTATTATCTTGGACACGATTACAACTGAAGTGGTTACCATTTCTGGCATATTGATTCCCTCCACGTTTTTTTATCACCGCTTCGATGACTGCTAGCACTGGTATTATCATTTTGCCGGATGCTATATCTTGGTTGGGTTGACTCATTATCGCGCTCCAATAACTGAGCCCTATTTACATTATTTGAATACAAACACATTTTGTGAGAAATGAGGTATTGACGTATTTCGAGTATCAAACCTCTTAGAAACATCCGCATCATACGCTTCTCATTATCAACCAAATGGGATACAAACCGTGACAACTCCGCAAATTTAGCCTCGTACTACGAAATGGTCATATTATTTTGCTCCAGCTTGATGAACTCCACCTCCTTCATGTGACAAATACTTTTGGGAAAGTACTTATCGTTGAATAGTTCTTGGAACTTCTCCCAAGATATCTTTAGTGCGGCAGGTTGAGTACGTTTTATAGATTCCCACCAGTAATCTGCCTCTCCTCTCAACATGAAGGTGGAAAAGGGAACCTTTTGATCCTCGGAGCATCCCAAGACATCAAATATCTTGGTGATCTACTTTATCCACGTCTCTGCCTTAAGTGGTTCTTGCATTACCAAAAACTCCGATGGTCTCAGCTCCTTGAACTGGTTAGCAGTGACCATCCAAGAGTTGCAAGTGTTTCCACCTGCATTTTGAACAGGAGTATCTCTCTTCTGATGTTGCATAAATTACATAAAGCCTTTGAACATCCCATCGTTCATCATTTGGTCGGTGTTGTTGTTTACCTGAGGATTATTGCCTTCTTGATTCACATTATCTTGGGTATTGATCGTTGCTGACTCAAAGGTCTCATGTGCTTCATTGCTTATCTCAACATTTTTCAGATGCCATTTTCAAATACTGCCACAAAATAAGTGTTAATTGACATGCCACATATTATCCCTATACTCTGACCGACCAATTAAATAACAAATAACTTAGGTAGGTCATACTAGCGAAGGATTAACCCGTCTCTCCCCTCCTAGTTTTATTCTCACATCTCAGCCAGGGATCATATCCTTAAGCTTTAATACCAACTGCGACGCCCCCAAAATAGGTATACATCACCCATTCTGAGTCACAAAATACTTGGTGCAAAAATCAAATACAAGCTTCGTTTATACAATACGACAAAAGTGTAGTTGAGTTTTTACATGAATATTGTCTTCTAGACAATATCCAAACTCAAATGGAGTCCTCATTACATTTATTATCACACTATTTCATAGAATAGTGAGGACTACTATAGCCACCATCTCAGACCATCACTCCGTTCCCCGACTAGCCCCGGCTACGTTCTCATTTCCTGAAGAGAACAATGAAAGCAAAAAGGTGAGCTCAACTAGCCTAGTAAGAAATATTATAACTAAGATAATGCAAAATAAATTATCGTTAGCCTTCAACAGTGTTATACTAATAAACAACAAGTTTAACTGCATCGGAACAAGCAATCCATTAGAAGAGTCAAGTAGAGCATGATATCTAATATCATCTATGATTTAAAAAGTTTATCATTAATTTTATCGCTGAGCCTCAGCTCAATAAATAATCCTCATCACTGAATTATCCATGCACTACGGGCCAAGGATATTCATTAGTATCACGTCCACGAATTATCCATGCTATGACGCCCCCAAAATAGGTCCACACAACCCATTCTTAGTCGCCAAATACATGGTACATAAAACAACTACAACTTCATTATTACAATTGTCGTGCAAAATACGACAACAAATATACTCTGAGTTTAAATACAAATATTATCTTCTAGACAATATCCACACTCAAATAAGTCATCATTACAATTATTGATACACTATTTTACAAAATAGTGAGGATTGCTAAAACAACTATCTTGAAACATCACTCTATACCCCGACTAGTTTCCGTTATATTCTCGCCTTGAGAAGAAAATAGAACAAAAAGGAAAATGGTGAGCTTAACTAGCCTAGTAAAGAATATTATGACTAAGATAATATAGAACAAATTATCTTTAGCCTTCAATAAATCAGATAAAATATAATGGACAACAAGTTTTAGATCAATATTCGCAGTGGAAATAATAATTCATTAGAAGAGTTAAGCAGATAAGGAAATCTACTATCTTCTATGATTTAAAAGTCCATCATCAATATTTTATCCCTATAACATCAATCAATATACATCTTGAATCAAATATTCATCTTTGCACTACAGACCAAAGATATTCATTTGTATCACCAGTTGGTCATGTTCATCTCAACACCAGTCCATATTTGCACTTCGGGCCAAAGATATTCATAAGGTAATCACCCATCTTTGCACTACAGGCCAAAGATATTCAGTTATATCATTATTTAGGACTGAGGATGATGAAAAATATCTTAAAGAAAACGAATCCAGTGAGACAAAAGGACAAAGATTAGGGATTCGTACTTTGGTTTATCCAAGTTCAAAAATACTCCATAATCATCAATTGTGGAGCAAAAATTCAAGAATGAAGATCAAAACATGGATACAATCAAAGATAGTAACCATAATAGACAACTTGGACAAAGAAAAAAAATTAATTTTTCTATAAATAGTGTCGTATACGTGAATAGTGTCGTATATATGAATAGTAATCCCGACAGAAAAAGGTAAAAATTCCATAAGAAAAATCATAATTCGTGAATAGTACTCGTGAATAGTACCGTATTCGTGAATAGTACCGTATACGTGAATAGTGTCGTATACATAAATAGTAACCTCTACATGAGAAGGTAAAAATTTTATAAAAAAATTCATACCAATATTTCGGTATAATGATATTGAAAGAAATAACATCATTTACGAAGAAAATAACATTCCTTATCTCAAAAGAATGGTACTTCTGGCTGAAATATCGGATATAATGATGAACAAAACTTGCATTGAATAGCAACTCTCAAAGTATCTAAATACTTACAAAAATACGCTCGATATTATAGAGAGAGAAAACTTCTGATTCTGGTGTGATTTTCAATTCTAACTAAGCACCCTATTTATAGGAAATGCTTAGCACACCGTAGCTGACAAACTTGTTACCGGTGGCTTTACAATTCAATATTCACGCACACCACAATTGATCATCAGCAAAAGCTTTCAACAAAAAACAAAAGTGGGGCCCACCCATGTTTTTAATAAAAATATTTATTTTCGAAACTTCAATAATTCATAATAAATAACCCTTTTATCAGAAAAATATACACCTTATGTCAATTCCTTATAAAATTTAATTCTTTACAACTTTGTAGAAGAAAGTTTTTCCAAATTCCAAACAGAAAAAGACCGAAATCCACATACGGATGATTTTTAATACCTCCATTCCAATAAAATACTGATAAAACACCTCAGCATTAATTCCTTCATTTATATCCACATAAAATAAATACTTCCTTATCATATAAATCAATAATTAATTATTCACAAATAATATTATAAAATCACAATAATGATAACCAGGTCGTTCCCAAGAAAGAGGGGGCTTTTTGATAAGGATTTCTTTTTACTGACGCGCAATTAGGTGACCAAACCCCTTTCCTAGACAGAACTTTCTTAGACATTGCCAATAATGCTATCTAATAATATTATTCAAATAATATGAATTATTGATCTGATAATGGGAAATATTGTGCAGTGATAATTATTGAAACAACAATAATATAAAATCAATAAAATATTGAATAGTAATTACTGTAACAATTATTGAGTAGTGCCTTCTTATGTAAGAATCAATAATCCAAAAATATCATGCAATCACTTGTGCTATCACAAGAACCACGCCAGACATCGTACTTTAACCACCAGGTATTCTAACATTGTTAACAGTAACAACTACGCCATTATTTATAAAAACTCAAACTTGTCGTTTTCTTCATTCGACCGTTATGGGGCCCACAAATGGTTGCGCCATTGTACGAATATTCCCCGACAATAAGAATATTCCACGACCAAACGAATATTCCCCGACAACAATGAATATTTTATAACCACTTGCTTATTTCGCAAAATTTTCACATTTTACCCATTACTAACCACATTATATCAAATTAACACCTTACTATTTCAAAATAATGAATAGAGGAAACTTAATTTTATTTATAAAAAGTTGGGGTCTTACAACCTCCCCTCCTTGTGAAATTTTATTCTCGAAATTGACGTACGTACCTGGTGTTTTAAAATGGTGAGGGTACCTCGCTTTCATTTCCGATTCCAACTCCCAGGTCATTTCCTCAATAGCACGGTTCCTCCACAAAACTTTGACTTGTAGTATAACCTTTGTGCGTTGACTTGTGGTATAACCTTTGTGCGTAGGACATGCTCCTTCCTATCCAAGATCTTGACAGGTACCTCCTCGTACGTTAAATCTTCGGCTATCTCGTCTGGTTCTAACTCAATAACATGGTTTGGGTCTTTCACATATTTATGAAGCATAAATATATGAAAAATATTATGAACACGAGACATGCTTGGAGGTAATGCGAGTCTGTAGGTAACATTTCTTATTCGGTCAAGAATCTCAAATGGACCAACAAATCGTGAATTGAGCTTTCCTCTCTTCCCAAATCTTGTAACTCCCTTCCACGGAGCAATACATAACAATACATGATCCCCAATATTAAATTCGACATCTTTTTGATGAAGATCCACATAACTCTTTTGTCGATCCTATGCCGTTTGTATATGTTATCGAATCATTTGGATCTTTTCTGTAGTCATGCGTACCAATTCTGGTCACATCAACGTTGCTTCACCCACCCCGTCCCAACATACTGGAGAATGACACTTTCGTCCATACAACGCCTCAAATGGTGTGACGCCCCCAAATCCGAGTATCTTCCAACCCGACAGATGGTGCTACACGACAATACCTTCACACATACATTCAATTAAAAAGTATCATAAGAACGAATATGTCTTCTATATATTCAAAATAATATTAACATTCCCCTAGGTTCTTTATAACCATTACATTGTTCTTGTCATAATATCAAATATATTACAATCATTCACCCTATACTATTACATAAGTATACTATGGGTTCATCTTTGCCTTGCCTTTATCCTTGCCGGAGCCTTCGGTCTGTTCGATCTTAGCTGTGTTCATATAGTTCAAACAAGAGTGAGCATGACTAACTCAGCAAGTACAACAATTCTAATAAACCACATGCTTGAAACATATAACTTGTATATCTTCAATAACTGAATAATAGTTACGAAGTACTATCGATAATTCAAAATAGCACTTCTTTTCATTCAAAATGTTTTACAACAACAATATTCAGTAAAACATCAATTTCGGTCCAAGACCTTGAGCATTTCATAATTTCTTTTGAAAAAGACATCCCAACACTAAGTCCGTAAGTCCGACATTACTTACGAGCACGTCTAGGTGATTAGCCTATAGTACTCTATGTTGATCAACACTACATTCATTAAACGTGTGTACGTTTAAGTTGTAGCAACCTCACGTGCCTGTCGTTTGACGATAAAACATTTTTCGCATACTCAGTCTTCGTTTGAAAACAACACCAATATAACTCGGTAAACATTAAGCATGCTTGATAAAAACATAATATAAGTCTAGTCGAAAGA